>NW_026847771.1:57418064-57538099 GCF_025583915.1 Anolis sagrei ordinatus
GAGGTCTGTTGGAAACAAGGCAGGTGGGGTTTATATATCTGTGTGTAATAATGTCCAGGGTGATGGAAAGAATTCTTGTCTGTTGGAGGCAAATGTGAAAGTTGCCGTTGGCCACTTTGATTAGCATTGAATGGTCTTTCACTTTCAAAGCCTAGCTGCTTCCTGCCTGGGGGAATCCTTTGTTGGGAGTTGGTAACTGGCCCAGATTATTTCCTGTTTGGAATTCCCCTGTTTTTTGAGTGTTGCACTGTATTTACTGTCCCGAGTTTAGAGTTTTTTAAATACTGGTAGCCAGATTTGGTTCATGTTCATGGTTTCGTTTTTTCTGTTGAAACTGTCCACATGCTTCTTGTGGATTCCAGTGGCTTCTCTGTGTAGTCTGACATGTTAGTTGTCAGAGTGGTCCAGCATTTCTGTGTTCTTTGATAATATGCTGTGTCCAGGTTGGTTCATCAGGTGCTCTGCTATGGCTGACTTCTCTGGTTGACTTAGTCTGCAATGCCTTGATTCGTGTTTGGGCAATGCTGCTGAGTTTGGGGGTCCCTCTGTAGACTTGTCCACAGCTGCATGGTATATGGTAGACTCCTGCAGAGGTGAGAAGATCCCTCTTGTCCTTTGGTGAACGTAGTATGTGTTGGATTTTCTTAGTAGGTCTGTAGATAGTTTGTAGGTTGGGTTTCTTCCTCAGCTTCCCTGTACGGTCAGTGGTTCCCTTGAAGCCGCGGGTTTGAAAGCGACCTTTCAAGGCAAAGCGAAACGAAGAGAACAAACCTCAAAAGGAGTTCTCTTTCTTTCCCTTCTTTGTTCGCTTGCAAACAAATGGTATCTTAATAATAGTAGTAGTAATATACAAAAGCCAGGATAGTGATATTGTTTGCTGTGTACTATTATTATTATTGACACAAAAGCACAGTATGTCACAGCAAACGAGATCTATATGCTGGATTGCGTATCACAAAATCACAAGTTGAACACGTCCCAAGCGTCTAGGATTGTGTGATGTATTTTCGAATGATGCACACAGATCCAAGTAAAGTGGCCTTTTGCAGTTGACAGATTGTGATTTTGTCAATGTTTATTGTTTCCAAATGCCGGCTGAGATCTTTTGGCACGGCACCCAGTGCTCCAATGACCATTAGAACCACCTGTACTGGTTTATGCCAGAGTCTTTGCAGTTCGATTTTGAGGTCTTGATAGCATCTGAGTTTTTCCTGTTGTTTTTCCTCAATGCGACTGTCACCTGGTATGGCAGCATCAATAATCCAGACTTTTTTCTTTTCCACAATCGTGATGTCTGGTGTATTGTGTTCCAAAACTTCGTCAGTCTGGATTCAAAAGTCCCACAGTATTTTTGCGTGTTTATTTTCCACGGCCTTTGCGGGTTTATGATCCCACCAATTCTTTACTGCTGGCAGGTGGTATTTGTGACATAAGTTCCAGTGAATCATCTGGGCCACAGAGTTGTGTCTTTGTTTGTATTATTATTGTTGTTGTTGTTGTTGTTGTTGTTGTTGTTATTATTATTTCGGACTTTTGTATCCTGTCCTATCTTGACCTCTGCAGAGGGACTCAGGGTGGCTAACAACCGGCACACCAAGGTGCCCACAACCAAAAACATAAATATACAATATAAAAACAATATTAAAACATTCAAACAGTCGCCGATTTAAGTCATCGTCCTAAAAGTAGTCTGTCAAGTCCATTAAAGCAGTCGTTTTGCGAGCAGGTCAGCCTAGGCCTGATCCCATTGCCAAGATTTCACTTGTTTCCAAAAGGTCAGGAGGGATGGAGCAGATCTAATTTCGCTTGGGGGGAGTTCCACAGCCAATGGGCCATCACAGAAAAGGCCCTGTCCCTTATCCCCACCAAACACAATTGCAATGATGGGGGGACAACAAGCAGGGGCTCCCCGGATGATGTTAGGGTCCTAGGGTGGATCGTAGCGGGAGATATGTTCAGACACGTAAACTGGGCCAGAACCATTCAGGGCTTTATAGGACAAAGCCAGCACTTTGAATTGTGCTCGGAAGCTAATAGACAGCCAGTGGAGCTGGCGTAGCAAGGGCATTGTGTACCCTGCTCCGGCGAGCACCCTGGCTGCCGAGCGTTGGACAATTTGAAGCTTCTGGGCAGTCTTCAGAGGCAACCCCACGTAGAGTGTGTTGCAGTAGTCTATTCGGGATGTAACCAGAGCATGGACCACCATGGCCAAGTCAGACTTCCCAAGGTACAGGTGCTGCTGGCGCAGAAGTTTTAACTGTGCAAAAGCTCCCCTGGCCACCGCCGAGACCTGGGGTTCCAGGCTCAGTGATGAGTCCAGGATCACTCCCAAGCTGCGAACCTGCATCTTCAGGGGGAGTGTAACCCTGTCAAGTACAGTTTGCACAAGTTTTAACTGTGCAAATGCTCCCCTGGCCACCGCCGAGACCTGGGGTTCCAGGCTCAGCAATGAGTCCAGGATCACTCCCAAGCTGCAAACCTGCGTCTTCAGGGGGAATGTAACCCCACCCAACACAGGCTGTAACCCTATGCCCTGTTCAGCCTTGCGACTGACCAGGAGGACCTCTGTCTTGTCTGGATTTAGTTTCAATTTGTTCGCTCTCATCCAGTCCGTTACAGCGGCCAAGCACCGGTTCAGGACTTGAACAGCCTCCTTAGTAGCAGGTGGGAAGGAGTGACAGAGTTGGACATCACCGCACCCTAAAACTCCAGATAATCTCCCCCTGAAATGGCAGGGAACGGCTTCATATAGATGTTAAACAACATAGGGGATAGTACTGAACCCTGCGGGACCCCACAGTACAATGGCCGTGGGGCCAAGCAGGTGTCCCCTAACAACACCTTCTGGAAATGACCCCCCAGGAAGGACTAGAGTCACTGTAAAACCGTACCTCCAAGGCCCATTCCTGCGAGGCGCCCCAGAAGGATACCGTGGTCGATGGTATCTAAGGCCGCTGAGAGGTCCAGCAGAACCAACAGGAACACACTCCCCCTGTCTAGCTCCTGGCGTAGATCGTCCTCTAAGGCGACCAAGGCTGTCTCAGTAACATGTCCCTGCCTAAAGCCAGACTGCGGCGGATCTAGATAATCCGTGTCTCCAAGAATCCCTGGAGTTGCAAGGCCACCACACGTTCCAGGACTTTGCCCAAATAGGGGAGATTGAAGACTGGCCGATAGTTGACAAATTGAGTGGGGTCCAGTGATGGTTTTTTCAACAGCGGTTTTATAACAGCTTGTTAACCACCACCTTCACCCACTCTGCCAAACCCCCTCTGGCTTCCTTTACTAGCCAGGATGGGCAGGGGTCTAGGATGCATGTGATAGCTCTCGCTCCTCCAAGAATCTTGTCCATATCCTCAAGCTGAACCAATTTAAACGAATCCATCAAAACTGGACAGTCAGGTGCTATTATTATTATTATTATTATTATTATTATTATTATTATTATTTTGTGATACAAAATCCAGCATACTGTGTCATACTGTGTTTTTGTATCAATAATAATAATAATAATAATAATAATAATAATAATGTGATATTTAGTATTATTATAATTATATATCATCTATAAAATATAATATTATTATATATAATATATTATGATCTATTATTATACTGAAGAAAAAACAAAGCAATGATAATGTAATTCTAATTTTATAATATAAATAATAAAATAATTATAACATAATATTCAATATTTTAAAAATAGACAATATTTCAGTAATATAGTATGCTATATTATGATACTGAAGAAAAAAGTAAAGTAATAATAATATAATTATAATAATTAATATTTAAATAATATAATATTTAATATTCTTATATTATATTATTATTACATAACATAACAATGATATGTTTTTAATAGTATTGCATTTTCAGTGTGAGGGACTGAAGAAAAAAGCAGACTGATGTTTATTATTATTATTTTTAATAATAATAATAACTATGTTTTTAATTGCATTGCATTTCAAGTGTGAAGCACATTGGTTCCCTGAGAATAAAGCATAATATTAAATTATTATGATAATAAAATATTATGATATTTATATTATTATATTATTGTATTATTTATATTAGTAATATAAAATAATACCTTATAATAAAATTAAGTTCATTATTATGATTATTAATGTGTTATTTAATTGTACTGCATTTCCATTGTGAGGCACTTTGGGTCTCAGCTCTGTAAAATAATAATAATAATAATAATAATAATAATAATAATAATAAGAAGAAGAAGAAGAAGAAGAAGAAGAAGAAGTTCAATTGTATTGCTTTTTAAGCATGAACCACTTTGGTTCTCAATTAATACTATTAATACATGTGTGTATATTGTATACCTATTAATATAAGATCATATAATATGCAGCCTTAAATCTGTGTATGTATCAGATTGAGAGGAATCATTGATTATTATTATTGAATGTTTTGTTACTATGATTATTAAACTGGCTTACCGTTATTAGTTATTAATAATATTTAATACTAAAGGTCTCAACTGGGCTTTTCTCGGGCTCCATAAAGGGAGCTTGACGTACGTCTCCAGGCAAATAAACCTTGAGATAAATCACCCTTCAGATAAACAAATGGCAAGATTAAATATTTATCATAATACATATTTACTGCGCTCCATCTGGCTCCTTGCGATGAAGCCAGTTCGGTCCTTTAATTTCATATTCTGTTGGGATTAAATTAAGGTGGAGAGAGTTCAGGTCCCCTTTGTTTCTACTGAAAGAAATCTATCTCCTTCCTTCCTTCCTTCCTTTCTTCCTTCCTTCCTTCCTCTGTCTGTCTGCTTCCTTCATCTATCTATCTATCTATCTATCTATCTATCTATCTATCTATCTATCTATCTATCTATCTATCTATCTATCTATCTAATCTTCTTCCTTCCTCTGTCTATCTATCATCTATCTATCTATCTATCTATCTATCTATCTATCTATCTATCTATCTATCTATCTTCTTTCCTTCCTCTATCTATCTACCTATTTCCTTCTTTCCTTCCTTCTTCTTACGCACTTCCTACCATCCTTTCGTCATTCCTCTATCTCAGTGGTTCTCAACTTTCCCAATGTAATGACCCCTTAATACAGTTCCTCATGTTGTGGTGACCCCCAACCATAAAATTATTTTCGTTGCTACTTCATAACCGTATTTTTGCTATTGTTATGAATTGTAATGTAAATATCTGATATGCAGGATGTATGTTCATTCACTGAACCAAATTAGGCACAAATACCCAATACACCAAAATCTGAATACTGGTGGGGTTTCAGGGGGGATTGATTTTGTCATTTGGGAGTTGTAGTTGCTGGGATTTATAGTTCACCTACAGTCAAAGAGCATTCTGAACTTCACCAATGATGGAATTGAACCAAACGTGACACACAGGACTCCCATGACCAACAGAAAATATTGGAAGGGTTTGGTGGGCATTGACCTTGAGTTTTGGAGTTGTAGTTCACCTACATCCAGAGAGCACTGTGGATTCAAACAATATATATTTGGGCCAAACTTGGCACAAATACTCAATATGCCCAAATGTGAACACTGGTAGAGTTTGGGGAAAACAGACCTTGATATTTGGGAGTTGTCGTTTCTGGGATTTATAGTTCACTTGCAATCAAAGAGCATTCTGAACCCCACCAACAATAGAATTGGGCCAAACTTCCCACACAGAACCCCCATGACCATCAGAAAATACTGTGTTTTCTGATGGTTTTTGGAGACCCCTCTGATACCCCTCGTGACCCCTCCAGGGGTCCTGACCCCCAGGTTGAGAAACACTGCTCTATCTTCTTCCTTCCTTCCTTCCTTCCTTCCTTCCTTCCTTCCTTCCTTCCTTCCTTCCTTCCTTCCTTCCTTCCCTTCCTTCCTCCTTCTCTCTCTTCTTCCCTTCCTCTATCTATCTCCTTCCTTCTTTCCTTCCTTCTTATGTACTTCTTACCATCCTTTCTTCATTCCTCTATCTCCTTCCTTCCTTCTTTCCTTCCTTCCTTCCTTCCTTCCTTCCTTCCTTCCTTCCTTCCTCCCTTCCTTCCTTCTTCCTCTATCTCTCTATCTCTCTCTCTATCTATCTCATTCTTTCCTTCCTCTATCAATCTAATTATCTATCTATTTTCTTCCTTCCTTCCTTCTTCTTATGTACTCCCTCCCTCCCTCCCTCCCTTCCTCTATCTATCTATCTATCTGTCTGTCTGTCTGTCTGTCTGTCTGTCTCCTTCCTTTCTCTGTCTATCATCTTTCTATCTGTCTGTCTGTCTATCTTCTTCCTTCCTTCATCTATGTATGTATGTATGTATGTATGCATCTGTCTGTCTATCTATCTATCTATCTATCTACCTACCTACCGTATCTCCTCCCTCCCTCTCTCCCTCCCTCTCTCTTTCCTTCCTTCCTTCTTCTATCTACTTAGATACTTCCCTCCTTTCTTCTTTCATCTATCTATCTATCTATCTATCTATCTATCTATCTATCTATCTATCTATCTATCTATCTATCCAACTATCATCTATCATCTATCTACACGCACACACATATTTATATACCCACTTAAACGTTGACTAATTCTCTCCATCGTGCATTAATTATAAATAGAAATATCCCCCAACCCGCAGCAGTGCAATCTATTAGTGGGACTTAATTATGATAAATAATTAAGGGATAAACCTGGGCCTGGGCTGCTCCAAAGGGCCTGTCAGATTCACATCACACATTTCCCATTCATTCCCAGCCAAAAGAAGGACCTTCTGCTTCCTGCATTTCTTTTTCTCTCTTTCTCTCCCTTCTTTCCTCTCCCATTTTCTATCATTTTCTATTTTTCTCTCCTTTCCTTCCTCTCCTCTTCTCCATTTCATTCTCCTTCCTCTGTTCCTTTCTTCTTCCCTTTCCTGGCTCTTGCTTTTCCTTCCTTTCCTCTTCCTTCCTTTTCCCTCCCTTCCTTCTTTCCTTCCCTTGCTCTCCCTTCTTCCTTCTGCTTCTTTGGTGTGTTTTCTATCCATCTTTCTTTCCATCTCCTCTCCTATTTTATAACTTTTATTTCTTTTTTCCCTTCCTCCCTCTTTCCATGTTGTATAGCTTGCTTGTTTCCTCCTTCCTTCCATCCATCCATCCATCCATCCATCCACCCATCCATCTTTCCTGTGTCCCTTCAAGGAAGGAGGGTAGTCTATAAATAAAGTATTATTATTATTATTATTATTATTATTATTATTATTATTATTACCATCTTTCCTCCCTTCATCCTGTTTTTGGCCCTCTTTTCCCTCCCCCTTCAATGTGTGTTATATTCATTTGTCTTCCTTCCTTCCTTCCTTCCTTCCTTCCTTCCTTCCTTCCTTCCTTCCTTCCTTCCTTCCTTGACTCCTCTTTTATTTTGCTTCCCCCTTTCCTTCCTTCCTTCCTCCTCCTTTTCTTTTCTTTTCTTTTCTTTTCTTTTCTTTTCTGTCTTCTTTCTTTCTTTCTTTCTTTCTTTCTTTCTTTCTTTCTTTCTTTCTTTCTTCCCTCTTTTTCCTTTTTTTCATTCCCTTCTTCCTCCTTCTCTTCCTCTTTTCTTCTTTCCTCCCTTCCTTTCCTTTCTTTCCTTTTCTCTTCTTCCTTCCCTTTCCTTCCTCTTCCTTTCCTTCCTTTCCCTTTTCCTTTTTTTCCTTTCTTTCCCTCCTTCTTTCCTCCTCCTCTTCCTTCCTCCTCTTCCTTCCTTCCTCTTCCTTCTCTTCCCTTTCCTTTCCTTCCTTTTTCTTTTCCTTCCTTCCCTTTCCTTCCTTCCCTTTCTTCTTTCCCTTTTCCTCCTTCCTTCCCTTTTCCCTTCTTCCTTTCTTTTCTTTTCCTTTCCCTGCCTCCCTCCCTTCCTTCTCTTTCCCTTCCCTTTTTCCTGCTTTTCTTTCCTTTTTCTTTTCCTCTTCCCTTCCTCCCTTCCTTCCCTTTTCCCTTCTTTCTTGCCTTGCCTTGCTTCTCTTCCCTTCCTTCCTTCTCTTTCCCTTCCTTCTTTCCTGCTTTCCTTTCCTTCTTCATTTCCTCTTCCCTTCCTTCCTTCCCTTCCCTCCTTCCCTTTTCCCTCCTTCTTTTCTTTTCCTTTTCTTTCCCTGCCTCCCTCCCTTCCTTCTCTTTCTCTTCCTTTCTTCCTCTCCTTTCCTCCTTCCTTCTTCTCTTCCTTCCTTCTTCTCCTTCCCTCCTTCTTTCACCTCTTTCTTGCCCCTGAGACCTTCATCCAGAGAGAAGAAGGGAGGGAGAGGCGCCACCTTCTCTTTGCCGACCTTTGGATCAACTTGGGAGAAGCTCATTTAGCTGATAAGTCCTGAAGGCCCAGAAACTAATGGGGAAAGGCCTCTATTAAAGGCCCATTTGCAGTGCCAGGAGGGGCCCTGCCTGCGCTGGGTCTTGGGTCAACAAAGCAAGGAAGCAAAGAAGGAAGGGAAGGAAGAAATAAAGAAAAGAATGGGCCGGAGAACCGAAATGACAAGGGAGAGGCAGAACATTGACTTCTAAGTCAGTCATTTCCTAGGTCCTCCAGTGTGACTCTTATGGTATTCTTGGGGCATTTCTCCATTTCTGACACAATACGTTCGACAAAATATATGGCAATGTGATGATTTGAATCTCATATTCCTATCACAAATGTTCAGCTTTTGATTTTTCCAAGCAAGTCAGCAGCTGAACACTGGCTTTTTTTTTGTCATCCTGGGAGTTGTAGTTTGACATGTTGTCCATCTACACTGTGGAATGAATGCATTTGTTATGGAGACCTGGGAGATATAGTTTGACAAGGGGTACATCTACACTGTAGAATGAATGCACTTGTTATAGAGTCCTGGGAGATGTAGTTTAACTACATCTACACTGTGGAATGAATGTGCATATTGTGGCACCCTGGGAGTTGTAGTTTGACATGTTATCCATCATCAGTGTGGAATGAAAGCACTTGTTATGGAGTCCTGGGAGATGTAGTTTGACAAGAAGTGCATCAACGGTGTAGAATGAATGTGCATGTTATGGATTCCTGGAAGATGTAGTTTGACAAGGGGTGCAACTACACTGTGGAATGAATGTGCTTGTTATGGAGTCCTGAGAGATGTACTTTGATAAGGGGTGCATCAACAGTGTGGAATGAATGCAATTGTTATGGAGTCCTGAGAGTTGTAGCTTGACAAGGGGGGCATCAGTTGTGTGGAATGAATACACTTGTTATGGAGTCCTGGAAGATATAGTTGAACAAGGGGTGCATCTTACTGTAGAACAAATGCACTTTCTATGGAGTCCTGGGAGTTGTAGTTTGACATGTTATTCATCAACAGTGTGGAATGAATGCACTTGTTATGAAGTCCTGGGAGTTGTAGTTTGACAGGGGGCATCTACACTGTGGAATGAATGTGCTTGTTATGGAGTCCTGAAAGATGTAGTTTGACAAGGGGTGCATCTACACTGTGGAATGAATGAGCTTGTTATGGAGCCCTGGGAATTGTAGTTTGACATGTTGTCTATCAACAGTGTGGAATGAATGCACTTGTTATGAAGTCCTGGGAGTTGTAGTTTGACAGGGGACATCTACACTGTGGAATGAATGTGCTTGTTATGGAGTCCTGGAAGATGTAGTTTGACAAGGGGTGCATCTACACTGTGGAATGAATGAGCTTGTTATGGAGCCCTAGGAGTTGTAGTTTGACAATACTGTCAATGAATGCAATTGCTATGGAGCTCTGGGAGATGGTAGTTTGAATTGTCTTTTGCGGTCTATGCCAAAGAGGTCCCTCAGCAAACTAAAACTCCCAGGATCGCAAAGCAAGTGCTAGCAAACCTGTGTTATATTCCGACAGTGTCAATAAGATGGGATCCATAACAAGTGCCTTTTGAAATGAATGAATGAAGCGAAATTTCCTCGGAATCCATCGGAAGGGTTGGTTTCCAAGTGTGATTCCCTGAAAGGACCAAAACCCACCTGGATATGACCCAAAATAGTATTGTTCCCACCGCCAAAATTAATGGTCTAATGGAAGTCCGGCATAGGCTCCAATTTTGCTGATTGAATGGAAATTGGGAAACCCGTTAATGCCTCCAGCGATGTAGATCATCGGGAGGAAGATTTACTGCAGAGAGGTTGCAGTGGCTGTCGGAGCTCGGCAATTATACCGCCGTCGGTACCATTCGAGGTACAACAACTAATAATATTCCATAGCATTGAGCCGCGACAGTGAAAGTGGCCTGAAACGGCATTAAGTCTGCATTAAGTGTTGATGCATTGAAGACATGTGTTTGGGGTGTATGTCCCATTCAAAAGTCCATTGACATTAGTCATACTCTTAGTGGACCACAGACTGAGCATGTGGATCTGTACTTTCTTAATCCATGAATACATATTCGACAGAATATATTGTTATGATTGAAATCTTATATTCCTATCACAAATGTTCAGCTTTCGACTTTTCCAAGCAAGTCAGCAGCTGAACACTCACTTTTTTTTGTCATCCTGGGAGTTGTAGTTTGACACGTTGTCCATCTACACCAGGCATGGACAAACCTTATAATTTGGGGGCTGCATGTAAGTCATCCCTGCTAGGAGGACAGGCTGCCCAGTGTTGGAAGGAAGGAAGGGAAGGGAAGAGGGAAGGAAGGAAGGATGAAAGGGAGGAAGGGAAGGATGGAAGGAGAAAGAAGGAGAGAGGGAAGGAGGGAGGGAAGAGGGAAGGAAGAAAAGACAAAAGGGAAGGAAGGATGAAAGGGAAGGAGGAAGGAAAAGAGAAGGGAGGGAGGAAGTGAAGGAAGGAAGAAAAAGAGGGAGGGGAGGATAAAGGAAAGAGAGAAGTAAGGAAAGACAAAAGGGAAGGCAGAATGAAAGGGTGAAAGGGAATGATGGAGGGAAGGAAGGAAGGGAAGGAGGAAGGAAAAAGGGAGAGAGGGAGGGAGGAAAGAGGGAAGGAAGGATAGAAAAAAGGGAAGGAAGGGAAAGGAAGGGAGAAAAGAAAGAAGGAGGAAGGAAGGGGGGAAAGGAGGAAGAAAGAGAGAAGGGGGAAGGAAGAATGAAAGGGTGGAAGGGAAGGAGGAAGAGTGAGGGAAGGAGGGAGGGAAGAAAGAAGTAAGAAATGTTAGGATGGTGAGAGAGAGGACGGCCTGAAAAAAGAGCCCAAGGGGCTGCATCCCATACCTGGTCTACCCATACCTGACCTCAGGGGCGGCTCAACCCATTACGCAAAGTAAGCATTTGCAGTATAGTTGATTTTGCCCAGGGGCGCTCTTGAGGCACTCTTGGGGGAAAATAGACCTTGACATATGCGAGTTGTAGTTACTGGATGTATAGTTCACCTACAATCAAAGAGCATTCTGAACTCCACCAATGATGGAATTGAACCAAATATGGAACACAGAACTCCCACAACGAACAGAAAATATATTTCAGTGATTGGTTGGGGGTGGGCGCCAAAATACTGTTTGCTTACCGTTGAAAATTACCTAGGGCCGCCTCTGCCTGACCTACACTGTGGAATGAATGTGCTTGTTAGGGAGGGCTGGAAGATGTAGTTTGACAAGCGGTGCATCTACACTGTAGAATGAATATATCTGTGTGATGCAGGATGACCACCTGTTGGGAGGGATTGAATGGTGTCATGGCAGAAAGGTGTTGGACTGGATGGCCCTTGAGGATCCCTCCCAATTCTAGGATTCTAGGATCCTATAACCCTATTTCTCCATGAACCGGTGAATGTTTATGAGGGCTTGGATAGTGTCATAGCAGAAAGGAGTTGGTCTGGATGGCTTTTGGGGGTCCCTTCCAGTTCTGTGAGTCTATAGTTTCCCCCTAAAGAGAGATCTGCGCTTTCCTCTGTTAGCAGCAGGTGCCGTTGGCTTTTATTATTATTATTTTCCGCTCCTTCTTTTCAAGCCCATCAAAAACCCGTCTGGAAGAGCGGGCGATCAATTCCCCTGTAAAGCTGTCGAAATATTTAACAGATATTACAGCTAATAGGCGAAGAGGAAAGCCTTGGCTGCCAGTCGGGAAGAAAAATGACAGGGCTATGCGGCGCCAAGGAGACGGTGCCAAGAGCCGAGATGCTGTTTGGGTGCAATCTGCACTGTAGAAAGAATGCCGTTTGTCCCCACTTGGGATCCTGGGAGTCGGAGTTTGGCCTTGTGAAACTACAACACCCAGGATCCCATTGCCTTGAGCCACAGCAGTGGGGCCAAACAGCATTCATTTGGGGACACAGAACCATTTAATTGGAAGCCGGAGTCACAACAGCCCGCGGTCCGCATACAGCCCTTAAATGCCTTTGCTCTGTCCCCTGCCTTGAGTCTGAAATGACTTGAAGGCACACCACCACCACAACAACAATCTTAGTTAACTTGACTCTCTTGTCAGGCCCACACTTCCCAATGAAACACTGGCAAATTTACATTGTTTACAATTGTTCTCCCTTTTCGATATTGTTGACCAAGACACAGGCCGCGCTTTTCCTGATTTGAATATGGTTAATAATTTGCCCCTTATCTGCTCGAATTGGCAGATACGTTCGTCTCCGTGTGCTTCACTGCGTGGACATTCTCCCTCTTTCTGTTCTGGGGGATGAACCCATCTCAATCCGATCCCCGAGGATCCTAAGAAAAGACTGCGGCAGAAAGAAGGGGGCTGGACTGGATGGCCTTTAGGGGATCTTCCCATAGACTCTGTGTGTTGAAGCCAGGAGGATGTGAGGGTCCCTTGGCATCCTCCTCCAACCACTCCCCACTAATACTCTATATATCCCATGGGTCTATGATGATGCCAATGGGCTCCTCCCCAAACTATAAATCCCAGTTCATAAACATTCATCCTTGCAAGCAAAGGAGGAAATAATGTTGAAAATCCCAATTGATTGATACAGTGGGTGGTTGTCTCACTCAGATTTATAGCGGTCCAGTTTCTTGGGATTCTTCCACCGTTCAGTGCCAGGAAAGCCAACGCTTCCCCATCCATCATTAGCTTGGCTTATTAGAGACATTCATAATGCGTGTTCGGAGCCGTGAGCCAAATATTTTTTTTAAATGGCTGGAGTTCATTGCTCTCTGGATCCCAATGTGGCTGCAAATCTACAGCCCTCCTCTTGGCCTTGATCGGTTTGCCACTCCGCCCCGGGTTCTGGCCAAACGTAACACCTGAAGAATGCTTTCTCTGTTCTGCTCAAACCAATTCTGAATCTGCTCTGGGTTTAAATCCAAACTTTAGAGGTCCCCTCCAAGCAACCTAAACCATACTTGACCGAACTCTATAGCCTTTACTGATGCAAAGTTTATCTTGCTTTCCTTCCCTGTTGGGGTGAAGATAGAAGGCTTGTCTCTCGCTGTATGGCCACAACAGCCCTACAAGGTAGGCCAGGCAGAGCTTGGGAAAGGAAGAGGGCCCAGTGGGGTGGCCAGAGTTCGAAGCTGACCCCAGGGAAAGGTCAAAGGAGGCGGCAGCTGGGTTTCCCCATTCTCCTAGCCCTCTTCTTTCCTTGTGCCCGGTAATGGAGCTGTCAACGTCTCTCCAGGTCCCCTCTGGCACCGAGGCGAGACTTCTCCGCCTGCCAGGTCCAGTTACGCTGGCAGTTTATTAGCAGCAATTGGCTCATGTCACATTAGCCTGCCTTGACTCTGGAGGAAAAGAGATTGGGAGTGAAGGAAGGCAGGGGAAGTAGGAGGAATGATCTTCCTTGCTTCCTTCTCCCTTCCCCCTTCCTTCCTTCCTTCCTTCCTTCCTTCCTTCCTTCCCTTCCTTCCTTCCTCTTCTTTCTCCTCCCTTCCTTCCCTTCCTCCTTCCTCCTCCCTCCCTTCCTTCCTTCCTTCTCTCTTTCCTTTTCTCCTTTCTCCTTTCCTTCTTCCTTCCTTCTTCTTTCTTCTCTCCCTCCTTCTTCTTCTTTCTTCTCTCCTCCTTTCCCTCCTTCCTTCTCCCCCTCTCCCTCCCTCCCTCCATCCCCTTCCACCTTCCTTCCTTCCCTCCCTCCCTCCTTCATTCTCCCTTCCCCTTCCTTTCCTTCCTTCCTTCCTTCCTTTCCTTCCTTCCTTCTTCTCCTTCCTTCCTTTCCTCTTCCACCACCAACTATCCTTTCCCCTGCTCTTCTGCTCAACATTCGTGTCTTCTCTGTCCTCCTCCTGCTCTTCTCTTTTTCTTGGTTTCTTTTCAGGGACCCATCTTCCTTCTTTGCTCCTTTCCCACCTTTCCTTCCACCCGTCTTTTTCCCCCTTTGCTTCCACCCTCCTTTTCTCCTGTCCTCCATGCCACTGAGTTTGTGTACCTCTTGTCCACCATGATTTTACTTCTCTACTATTCTTTCCTTTCCCTCATGCCTTCCCTGTGTTCCTCCTTCTCCAGCTTCCTTTTCCTTCCTTCCTTCCTGCCTCTCTCTCTTCTTTCCTCCCTTCTCCAGTTCTTTATTCATCCTCCATTCTCTCTCCTCACCTTCCTTCTTTCCTTCTTCATCTCCCCTTTTCCTCCCACCTTCCTTTCTTCCTTCCTCTTTCCCTTTCCCTCCCTCCTTTCTTTCTTCCCCTCCGTCCCTTCTCCAGTTCTTTTTCCTCTCTCCTTTCTTTCTGCAGTCTTTCCTTCCTCGTTCCTTTTCCTCCCGCCTCCCTTCCTCCCTCCCTCCCTCCCTCCCTCCCTCCCTTCCTTCTTTCCTTCCTTCCTTCCTTCCTTCCTTCCTCTAGTCCCGTTTCCACCCTCATTTCTTTTTCCTTTCCTCCCTTATTTCCAATGAACAGTCCCATGGACAGAAATCTGTGCACCTAAAGTCATGGATACTAGTGAACACCATTAAATTACCCAACATGCAGCATACCATTGAGAAACCCTGGAGGACTTAGAGGTATTTTAGGGGGGGGGGGGGGATACCATAGAGCCATATAGATGGCCTAACAAATTCCTAGAGAGGCCATTTTTTCTCCCCATATGGGTTCTGCACTTAAGGGGGCCTTACTGTAGGCGGTAGACAAGAAGATAGTAATAGGAGAAAAAGTGCCGAGTTTGTATATAAAAGCCTACTGCCATCTATTATTATTTATTATTTAAATCATTTATATTCCGCCCTTCTCACCCCGAAGGGGACTCAGAGCGGAGCACAGCATATACACGGCAAACATTCAATGCCTGGATACAATACATAAACATTAAAAACATTTATCAAAATATTAAAATACACCATTTAAAATAACACCACCTAGTGGCCAGGAGCAGCATAACATTCTGAACCTATATATTTCATGCAGTTTCTAGGTAGTCGGAGCTGGCTTTGGCCTATTCATTAATGGCTTGGAATGTCTTGGTTTTGATCCCTTCTCTATTTAGTTCATTCAGAATTCCCCCCCCCCCCCGTAAAGTTGTTTGCAAGTTTGGCAAATATTTTTTTTTTTGGGAGGGGGGTCCTTCTAAATTAAAACCACCGTTGATTCATTGCCCCATTCATGTGGACCAAAGCAGGACATAAGAGTCCAGAATATATTGTAGAAACACATTAAAAAGTATAGGAAAAAAAATCAGGAATAAAGAAAATAGATGTCTATTCCAAGAAGGTTTACCATAGGTGATAATCCAACAGGATTCCAAATGTCTCCTACAGATCCAAAGATAATACAGACTTAGAATAGACCAAAGTCACAAAGTCGCACTTAAGTCCACAAGCAAAAGGTATGCTTAGTAAAACTTGAACAGGAACCCCAAAAACAAGAACATAGAAATTCCCAGAATTCTTGAATCCAAAGCCAAGACTTGATTTGAAACAAGCACCAGAGAACTCAGGCCTAGCTTCTCACTTGAATGCTATGTTGCCTGAACTAACCCTTAGGTGAACAACCTGCAATATAATACCCACCCATGAAACCATTCAATTTCCCATTACTTCTTTCCCCAACTTTCCCACACAATTGCTCTAAGCAATGATGAGTATTTTCTGCTCTGTTCTGTGAATGAAGACCTTTGTTGATCTCCGTAGCTCCGGGTGTTTTTTTCTTGGGAGCCTTCTGTATCACTTAGCTCTTTGCCTGACTCTTTATCTAATGTTGCAGTTTCTGGCTCCTCTGACTGACCTTGAAGCTCTACACTTTCTGTGTCAGATTTCTCAAAGAGAGAATCATCATTCCCCTGAATCTTCATCACTTCAAGACCCAGGAAATCCCACATGAAATCCCACAATCCTCTCTAAATCACCAGTGAACCCATTAACCTCAGGAGCCTCAGGCTAATCTACAACAAATAGCAATTATCTGCAAGAGGACAAAACAACCCCATCAAATTGTAATTTTCTGTATGAAAAAAGTGAATTTTTCGCACAAACTCCTGAACTGTGGAAAGCTGTCCCATTAACCATTTTGGGGGATCACTTGAATATGCATCCCACCCCCCAGCTGATGCCCACTCCTAGCCCCACCCACACAGTCAGAAGCTCCACCCACCAAGGATCTCTAGTACAGATTTTTGTATCAGAAGGCCAAATTGGTGCCATAAAAGCCCAACTTTGTGTCTGGGCCTGCGATCCACATTGCCCCTTTTATGCCCACCAAATGCTGTTTTAATGCCTCTTTCCTGGAAGGAACGAGGACAAGCTCCAGTCCACATCTTGTCCCAGATCTGTGCATTGAACCACGATCAATGTGCATCCAAATCCAAAAAACACTTAAGTCTAAGAGGAAAGGGGAGGAAATTATAGGTTGCGGGTTCCAGATTGCTGGGAAGGGGATTGCAAACACATATACACAGATGTTTATATATATACACACACACACACAAAGGGAGAATGACTCTCCTCCCAATCCATCTGTGTGAAGACTCACACAGAATCCTCCCGGTGAAGACTCACACAGGGAGAGATAATGGCCCACTATCAGCCACCAGCATCTTGATTGTCTCTATTATATGTCCCTGCCTTAGAAGCTATTCAGGAGTTTTTGTCATCTTCCAATTTCAAGGAGAAAAAGGAGGTCAGGATACGAAAACCCTCTCTGTTTCAATCCCATTGACTTCCCTCTCAACTGGAACCTGACCCTCTTTGTCCCCATCTTTCCAAAGGCTTGGGGATTCCTTCCCATTGAGAATGTTTTCCCCAATGTATGCCGCATTAACTAAGATTTTTGCATTGGACTTAAGGGTGGTTGGTTCTACATAGATCACATATCTGTCATTCAGTCCATTGTGGTGAGCGCCACAACACTTCCCTTTTGCAACCTTTTTCTCCGTCAGATGCTCATATGATCCCCGAGTATATAGGTATATAAAATAGGTAGGAAATCAAACATATACTAATAATAAATCAGCTCTCTAAATGGGCTGAATTTCCCTTTTTTACAAAGCACTGTTCTGCAGAATCCGCCAATGCTAACAGATTTGAGGAATGTCTACAACAGCCACAAGGTGGCACTCCAAAAGCTTTTAATTTGGACAGATTTTTTGTGAACCCAACATGCAGCTCAGGGTTTTTACAGTTTGAGAAGCAGTGATTAGCCTTACGTGATCTGTCCAGATAGTTTTATTATATAAAACTAGCTTGGGTACCCGACGTTGCCCAGGTAATTTGAAGAAGTCATTTTTTATTTTACTAAATGTATAAGGTTGTGGGTGATCTACAACTCACATCATGCCAGGTTAACCCCCTGAAACTCCATCAATGCTTAAAGCTTGTCATGTTGGGCAAGTTTGCTCTCTAGATGCATCATTGGTGTGGTCCCTGTGGTCTCTGGCTGCAGGATAAACTACAGCTTCCACCATGGTGAGTCAGTCCCCTCAAACCCCTCCAGTAGATTCAGTTGGTCATGGGGGTGCTGTGTGCCAAGTTTGGTCCAGATCCATAATTGGTGGTGGTCACAGTGTCTCTGGACATAAATGAACTACAGCTCCCAGAAATGAAGGTCAGTTCCACTCAAACCCCTCCAGTAGGTTCAGTTAGTCATGGTGGTTAGGTGTGCCAAGTTTGATCCAAGTCCATCATTCACAGTTTCTCTGGTTGTAGGTGAATTACAACTCCTAGAAATCCCTCCAAAGACCTCCAGTATTTTTAGTTGATCATGGGGGTTCTGTGTGCCAAGTTATTTCCAGTGCCATTGTTGGTGGAGTTCAGAGTGCTCTTAGATTGCAGGTGAACTATACATCCCAGTACCTACAACTCCTATACATCACAAATTATCCCCAAATGTATGTCGAGTTGCTGATCAATTCCTCTGTTTGCTGTGTGCCATAGAAAAGAATAGGAAAGGGTGAAGGGAGAGGCAGTGGGCGGGATCATGCAAATTCCACACCAATGGAGAGACTCCAAAAACTGGGATGTCTATGGTGGAGAAAACACATAAAATCTAGAACAATATTGTCCCCGTATGAAAGCCTTCACTTGGGTGGTGGGCAGTATGGTGTTTGTGGAGGACATTGGCAGGGCTCTTGGGCATGTTCATGGTGCTCACTGTAACCTGCAATGTCATTGGAGGGAGGGCCTTTGGTGTCTCCTGAGTAGTGGGAGCTATAGCTGTTCATGGAAGTGGGAGCCTGTCTTTGTAAGTGGACAGCCCAGCCACACACATACATACATATTTTCACTTTATTATGGATATAGATTATCATCATCATCATCATCATCATCTTTATTTATACCTCATCTTTCTTTCCGCGGGAACTTAAGGTGGCTAACCATAGATAGAATAATAGAATCCTAGAGTTGGAAGAGATACCAAGATCCATCCAGTCAGAACTTGGGGCATCAGAACTGGAGTCTCCTTAATCGTCGGGGCCACTCTTTTCGGCACTTTCTCCTATAACCTTTAGTCCCTCACCCTTCTGACCTCTCCAAATCGATTAATGAGGATCATAGAATCCTAGATCTAGGAGAAACCAAAGACCTCCTCTGTGCCTCATTGAGTTGGAAGAGACATCAAGGGCCATCCAGTTCTACCCCCTTCTTCTTTAACGGAAAACACAATCAAAACCCTCCCAAACAATGGTCCGTCCAGCCTCATGGACATTAGCGAGCTCATGGAGAAATAGGGTTGTAGAATTCTAGACTTGCAGGCAAACTCCAACAAATCCCTCCCTACAGATGGCCATCCAACATCCAACCTGTGCTTCAGAAGCTTTAGAGCAGGAGATTCCACCAGATTCCAAGATTCGCATATTCCATCAGGAAAGTTCTTTCTAAGGTTTAGGTGGGATCTAGACGTGTGCGATGATGACATGAAGACAGTGAGGCTGTTCTTTCCAACAGGGCCCTTTGCTTACTGTCCGGCTTCAATGAAAAAAGGCTTGTGCTTGCATATATCGCTCCTAGGGGTCTGCAGGGGACGGAGAAATATGAAAGGACGCTGCCGGTTACAGTGTTGGTGCTGCTCTGAATATAGATCTGACTACAGCCGCGATCGATCCCTTCTCGGTGGAGCTGTAATTATATCGAACGGCCAACCGTCGTTTTCAGACGGCACTCACATTCCCCTCCCCTCCCCTTTTAGAAAAGGAATGGGAGGATTTCTCTCAGATTTCCTATGAAGGGTTGAAGGATGAAGGATGCAAAGGGCAGCGTTTGGGAGTTTGTAGGCAAAAGGAATGGACTCCTCCCCAGCCATAACAAAAGCGAGGTCATATTCAGGGAAATAGATCTCCAAATGGTTCATTTCAATAAGGGTTGAGTGATTTCAAAGGCTGCAGTGTCGATGATGTTTCAAATCATGCTTTTCCCAATAATTTTCACACTCCGGTACTTTATTGGTGAGAAAAAAAGGTACGATTTTTTATATATATATATATATTCACACACACACACATATACACACACATACACACACACACACACACACACTAGCTTGGGTACCCGGGTTATTTGAAAAAGTCAATTTTAATTGTACCAAACACGTAAGGTTGTGGGTGAACTACAACTTGCATCTTGCCAGGTTAACCCCGAAAAACTCCAACAGTACTTAAAGTTTGGTATGTTGGTCAAGTTTGCTATAGATGAATCATCAGTGGGGTTCAGTGTGCTCTCTGGCTGTAGGGTAAACTACAACTTCCACTATGGTGAGTCAGTCCCTTCAAACCTCTCCAGTAGGTTGAGTTAGTCATGGGGGTTCTGAGTGCCAAGTGTGGTCCAGGTCCATCATCGGTGGAGGTCACAGTTTCTCTGGTTGTGGGTGAACTACAACTCCCAGAAAGGAAGGTCAGCCCCCCCAAACCCTTCCAGTAATCAAATTTTAACATATTAGGTATGTGTGCCAAGTTTGATCCAGATCCATTAGTGTTTTGGTTCACAGTGCTCTCCGGTTATGGGTACACTACACCTCCCTCAAATCAAGGAGAATTTCCCCCAAAGACCTCTGGTATTTTTTGCTAGTCATGCGGACTCTGTGTACCAAGTTTGGTCCAATTCCATCTTTGTTGGAGTTCAGAGTGCTCATTAATTCCAGGTGAACTATACACCCCAGTATCTACAACTCCAAAATGTCCGGTCCAATTTCCCTCAAAACCCAGTATTCAAATGTCGGCACATCAGCTATGCATGCCAAGTTTGGTCTAGAGCCATCATTGTCTGAGTTCATAGTGCACTCTGGATGTAGGTAAACTACAAGTCCTCTAAATCCCTCCAAAGACCTCCAGTATTTTTTGTTTGTTATGCCAAGTTAGTTCCAGGTCCATCGCTGGTGGAGTTCAGAGTGTTCTTAGATTGCAGATGAACTATACATCCCAATATCTACAACTCCTATACATCATGGTGAATTCACCCCAAATCTCTCTAGTATGTCGAGTTGCTGGTCAATTCCTCTCTTTGCTGTGTGCCATAGAAAAGAATAGAAAAGGGCTAAGGGAGAGGCAGTGGGTGCAAATTCCACACCAGTGGAGTGAGAAAGAAACACTAGGATGTCTGTGGTGGAGGAAACACATAAAATCTAGGATGGAATTGTCCCTGCATGAAAGCCTTCACTTGGGTGGTGGGCAATGTGTTGTTTGTGGAGGACCTTGGCAAGGCTCTTGTACATGTTTACGGTTCTCGCTATAACCTACAATGTCATTGGAGGGAGGGCCTTTGGTGTCTCCTGAGGAGTGGGAACCATAGCTGTTTTTGGAGCCAGGAGCTTGTCTATGTAAGTGGACACCCCAGTCACACACACACATACATATTTTCACTTTATTATGTGTATATATGTATTTGTTTAATGAAGGGGTTATATTACTGTTTTCCTAGAAGGTTTTATGCAAAAAAGAGGGTGGGAACAATACTTTTTGAAATTAGCCCTGATTTGCAAATCTGTCTCGTTGTTTCCTTTCAGAAATGTTGGTAGAAAGAAAGAACTATTATTTATTTTTTTTATTGTCATGTGCCAAAAAGGTTTATTTTTGTTTTGTTTTCTTTGCAAGCATCTGATGGTCATAGGGTAGGTTCTTCATTCATCTGTCGGGGGTTTCGATTGCTAAGGCCAATCAGAGGCCAGCTTGGGGTGATGGGAGATGTAGTCCAGGACTGGGTCTGGGAGGTGGGTTGGAAGCAAAAGCTCCAGGACATATCAGAATAATAATAATAATAATAATAATAATAATAATAATAATAATAACAATAATAACAACAATAACAACAACAACAACAGCAACAACAATAAGGATGATGAGGAAGAGCGATTGGTAGTTCTTAGAAGTATAAAACACACCAACACCAGTAAGTTTACCTAGATCAGTGGTTCTCAATCTTCCTAATGCCACGACCCCTTAATACAACACGAGGAACTATGCTGTGGTGACCCCCAACCACAAAATTATTTTTGTTGCTACTTCATAATTGTAATTTCAATGTGTGTTCTAGTGTTCTAGAACCTTTGCAATGAGGACACTAAAAATACTATCACTGAATGCCAATGGTCTTAACTCACCAAAGAAAAGGAAGAAAATATTTCAATAACTAACATTATCAGAGGCAGATGTTATAGCTATTCAGGAAACCCACATAAAAAAACAAATATAAATCTGAACACATTTTAAAAATTAGTCCAAGTCCACATTGCACCGAACGCTGTTAAGAAAAGAGGGGTAGCTACCTATATAACTGTAATTTTGCTACTGTTATGAATCGTAATGTAAATATCTGATATGCAGGATGTATTTTCATTGTTACAAACTGAACAGAATTAAAGCATAGTGATGAATCACAAAAACAATATGTAATAATAATAATGAGAGGAAGGTTGGATCAAAATAATAATAGTTATTATTATTTATTATTATTATTTCTATCATAATGATTATAGAAATAATAATAATAATTACTATTATTATTTCTATCCGAACTTTCTCGCCCAAGGGATTCAAGGTGGACAACAACCAATACAGAAATATTCCTGGGTGTCATCTGACAACGACCAGAAATACTCTATTTAGAGGTGCTTTTTAATACTGCTTAGTTTTGTAATTTTAAAAAAATCATCAGGTTAAAGGTGCCAAAAGAAGGAAGCGACTAGACTGCAATGTCTGTCCTGGTGCCACCTTGCTTCCTACCAGGGAAGAGGAGGAAACAGCCAGAAAGTTGGAGAAGCCAGTTTTTCCTCGCTTCCGAAGCAGCGGGGGTGGCATGGCTCCAGGATGAACACCGTGTTGTTGTCGTCACTGCTGCTGCCACCACCACTGGGCAGGAACTGAGTGAAGTCGGAGGCACTGGAGGAGGAAGCAAGGAGGGAAAGGAGGAGGGAGGGAGGGAAAGAAGGGCAGAAAGGCAAGGTGAGTTTGACAGATTGCCCTGCAGGAACAGGAGGGGGAGGGATGGGAAAAGGGGGACCCCACCTTGGAGTGCCTCTTCCTTCCTCTTTCTTCCTCCAGCCCCTGTCAAAGGGTTGTTCGACCCCCAAAGGGGTCGCGACCCACAGGTTGAGAACTGCTGACCTAGATGTTACTCCCCTTCTTCTTTGGAAATTATGAATGGGGAGACCACTATATCTGAGTGGTATTTTTGCTCCACTTTGTAATACTTGTACAAACTTGGGTAGTTGGATGGAAATAAAGTAAAATACTTATTGTTATCTGAAAGTATAGCCAATCAGGGCTATTATCCAACAAGGTATAGCCAATCAGGGATTCCAGTAGGTATCTGAAAGTATTATTAATTAATTAATTAATTGAGGAGACTCAAAGTGGCTTAACATAATAGCATTCACATACAATTTAAAATATACAAATATGCAAACATTAAAACAGAATTAAATATAAGCAGTATTTTTAAAAATTCACAGTTAAAATCCATTGAAACCTATTCAAAATTTAAAAACCTGGATGGAAATAAAATGCAAAAAGTACAGCCATGAGAGTTATGATCTGACGGGGTATAGCCAATCAGGGATTTAGGTGAAGCCCTACTAATTGATAACAGGTCCATGAATGTAGAATTAATTGCAGTTTTTATTCTGCTTCCTGGACCTCTCAGCTTTCATAGGAGACAGGGAGACACAGAGGATTCTTCTAGTCCTCGTGAATGCATTCGGTTTGGTGTTTAGCCCAAGGGCCAAACACATTGCATTTCTCCTTCTTTGGTGGGAAGGGAGAGTAAGTAGTTGGACCGTTGCTGGGATTGTCATTGTGTTCATGGCCGTCTTCTTCTTCTTCTCCCCCTCCTCCCTTCCCCTTTTATTGCCTATTTCTTGGCAACGGCATGCAGCGTGCAAGCGCAAAGAGCAGGAGCAGCAGAAGGACCGGAACCTGCAGCCCAAGAAGCAGCGCCTGGTCTTCACGGACCTCCAGCGCCGCACCCTGATTGCCATCTTCAAGGAGAACAAGCGCCCGTCCAAGGAGATGCAGATGACCATTTCGCAGCAGCTGGGCCTGGAGCTCAACACTGTCAGCAACTTCTTCATGAACGCCCGCCGGCGGTGTATGAATCGTTGGCAGGAGGAGCCCAGCGGCAACCCCGGGGTCCCTTCTTCCTCGACGAGCACTTTTTCCAAAGCATGATCTGCCCCTCAACATCCCCTCACCTCTGCATCTCTTGTTCCCTTGATTCCACACCATAGAGCTCATTCCCATCTCCTTCATGCATGAACTTCACATGCACATCAAGGGACTAACAAACCATATCCACACTCCATTCCACATCCACAATGGGTGCGTCTAGCTTTGACATTGACAACTGGTTTTGGGGAGCATTTCCTCGCCCTCTCATCTCACAAGCCAATCCTTCCAAACCTTGGCGTTCGTTGAGAAATGCCTCCTCTCCATAAAATCCTAGCTCATATCGGGTGTGGGAGGCAGTGACCTAAATAAGAAACCATTCCAGTTCCAGACCTTATTCTGCGTAATCTTATTCTGAAGTTGTCATGATTGGAACCAAAGTCAATGACCTACAAAGCAAGTGTGCAATGTATGCCTTAAAACACACCCCAGCACCTAAAATTTCACTGGAGGAAGGCAAGAAACTATGGGATTGTTATATTTATATACCTCCTTCCCATTTGGCTTTATGAGCTTTAAACACTTGCCCTCTTTCCTTTTTTGCTGTTACAGTTGTATTGACATTAGCAAGACCATAAGCACAACGTGTCTTGCGTTTGGTGACATCCATCAGGCCTAAAACATCCCATGACTTGCCCTTCTCCCTCTCGTTTAAATCACTGATGCAAAGCCGAAAAGGCATTCAACTGAGTCGAGTGGGAATCCCTTGCCATCCCATTGAGAACAATTGGTTGTAGCTGACAAATGTAAATTTGTGGCACATATGGATGTGGCATTTCACATACCGCAAGGCAATGTTGTTCCCCTATTCATGATCCCAGTAGGGGAATGGCATGGCAGACCACCATCTCAACATCACCATACTGTACTCACAAACATCTCCTCTGATCTTCTTGCTCACATCTCATTCTCTAAAACACTCCCTTTCAAAGAACTGCTTCCCATGAAAATCTGTTACCAAGTCCATCACCCAAACTGACCAAAAAGACGCACGGTCCCAATTCTCCAAAACAACACGCAATCCAAGAGAAGACTCCTTGTTCTTCGACAATTCCTCTCAAAGGAATTCCAAGCCAAAGTGTGAAGGGGGATGAAAAAGAAGAAGAAGAAACTCTTTGAATGAAAGATACCCCCTCTTCTCCCCCTTTGAATCATTAGCAGGGGGGTTCCAAACCTAGTTGCACTGTGTCACCTAGAGATAAAGCGGGTCATGAAGCACATTTTAGGTACATGAATCGGGTATTTTAAAAAAGCTTTAAAGAAATCAAAGGAAAGAAAGAGTAAGAGTTTGGCTTTCTTTCCTGGACATTGACCTTCCATTCAACCGTGGTTTCATTGCAGCTCCAAACTGGCTTTATCCCATCCGCCTCCTCCCAGAATATCTTTAAACCTCACTCCTTGCCTCTTTCTCTTGTCTTCGTTAACAAAAAAAGTGAAGAAAACTAAGAAAGAATAGTTATGATCGAAACTGGATATAGGAGGGCTGCATCTAATCATAAAATGGATATGTTGGCCTACTTTGAGTGTGGAAAGAAGGATGCTAAATGGAAACATAACACCCATTCCCAACCGTCTCCAAGCAACCCAACCCAAGGATAATCGTCTCAACGGCAACATACAAGAAATGCCCAAGAAACAGCCTGCCTTTAAAAAGAGAAAGCAAGAAGTAGATGACAGGTATGTGGTGATGCTGGAGAATCAAGAGTTTCTGGGCCCAAAAGATAAATGAAAAAGAAAGAGATGATCAGTCAGACGAGTCATTCTAATGGCAGAGTTTCCAGCCCACATTTCATGGAAAGGCTGAAGGAAAAGCAGACTGAGAATAATAATACTTTATTTATATTCCACTCTATCTCCCCAAGGGGACTCAGGGCGGATTACAAAACACATATATGGCAAACATTCACTGCAGTTATACAATTAACAGGACAGACAATACATAAACAAAGGTAAAGGCTTTCCCCATTTTTTCCATTTCTGGCATCTGGAGGCTGTGCTTGACTCTGGCCACAGGGGGTGCTGTCATTCCATCTTCCATGCCGAGGAGCTTTCGTCGTCCATAGACGTCCTCCCGTTGTCCATCTCAGCTCCATGTTATAAATGTGGGAATCGTTTTGGGCTGTGTGGTTGCTTTTTAGTGGAACACTCTCACATTGATGCGGGTACAAGAGCTTATGGACAGATTACATGGAGGATAATGCATCCAGAGGCAGATTGCTGTGAATGGAAAAGGAGGAGGAGGAAGAGGCGGCAAAGGAGGAAAAGAATGCAATGGAATGAACCACTGAATTCGAAAGGAGGAAGGAAGCAATTAAACAAACCTCTCATTAACTTCACAAAAAACCCCAACAAGTTTTGTTTGTTTGCCCCAATCTAGGCTATTGGGTCTGGCCAATCAGGGTTTGGGAGATTGTTCTTTTCTTTTAAGGTGGGGGAAAAATGGTTGGTCCAGCCAAGTGGACAATAGAAATAGCTGGAAGAGGGATTGTCACAAATGCCAAGGTACGTTTTGCCAAATAATATTTTAAAAAGAAGGAAAAGGAGAGGAGGGAATGGGAGGGAATGTCGAAACCCAAACCGAAAAGATATCCTTCCCTTCCAGATTGTGTCTCCTCTCCTGGAGTTTCCACTTCCCCACCAAGTGTCCCTCGCCCCACTGTGTCTTTTTGTCTTGTTGTGATGTGTTGATGCTCATGGACAATGGAGAAGGACCCAGTGGATTCCCGTCCCTGGTTGTGTGTAGTCTTTGAGGACTGTGAAGCCACTGGGGGAAAAAAAGATGAATGAAAGAAAGAAAAGCGAAATACCGGGACCCGATTCCCGATGAGATGAACACCCGACAGACGAGAGAAGAAAAATAAATAAGAGAGTTCGCACGAACTACCATGCAAAGACATTTTTAGTGAGAACCAGAAAAATATAGGCTACCTCACTTGAGTTTTCGAATTTTTTGTGATGTGAAAATCACACCTGATACCAAAGATTTTGTTCCCCTTGCCTGGTTTGTGCTGGAAACAGCACACTCATACAACCAATGTTCCCTATAAGCATCCATTTCTAGTGTGATCCAAACCATCCAAAGCTGAGAGAGAGAGAAGGAAAGAGAGAATATGAATGTTAGAGTGTGAGAAGATGAGTGCCTTGTTCTTGAACCAAAGGTGTGCAAAACCATTCCCTTTCCATGGTTTTCTGTCCTGTATTACCTCAGTTCTCCGAATCAGATCGATTCTGGTGAATTTTGTAGCCATTGGGTGATGGGGCAGAGAATTACACCCCTGTACTCCCCTTCTTTGCTTTCCTGTACCCAATTTTCCAATCCCTTTACCCATCCAAGGACTAATATTTTCCCCTCCAACAGATATACGGAAGCACACGCCTTGTGCATATTTTGATTTATATATGGTTGACCCACATGTACAAAACTCAACTAGAAATCCCAATCCGAGATATCAGTTTGGACAAAATGGAGAATATTTATTTATTTATTTATTTATTTACAGTATTTATATTCCGTCCTTCTCACCCCGAAGGGGACTCAGAGCAGACCACAGAACACATATATGGCAAACATTCAATGCCGTTATACACTGACAAGAAAGACAACTTTACATAGGTAGAGGTGTATATATAGGCTTTTTCATCTTCAGCATCTTGGAGGCTGTGCTCAGTCCCGGCCACGGGGGGTGCTGTCACTCTTCTTTCCCTACCAAAAAGCTTTTGTTCCTAAAGTTCCTCCTTGATCGAATTGCTGGCATTTTTCTGGCATTTCCTTATGGGTGCTTTAAGTACCTCCCCGCTTAAGCGGTACCTATTTATCTACTCACATTGCTGTTTTAAAAACTGCTAGGTAGACAGAAGCTGGGCTAAAGGCCAGGAGCTCACCCTGTCCCAGACTTTGAACTGTCAACCTTTCAGTTGGAAAGATTTACTGCAGCTGGCGGTTAACCTGCTGTGCTGAAGCCTGTCCATTCTCCAGTTCCGTTTGTCCATTCGCCAATTCTGATATTAACGCGTACAAATGCTGTATTTCTTGTTAATGTCAAGGGATTGAAGAACTTCTCACCTACCCACCTTCCCTGTCTCTGTGGGTTTTTTTCTACCCAACACCCAAATGGCTAGTTTGATACCAAAGATATTCTCCACTCAGGAGAGAAAAATAAAAATAAAAATGAATGAACCAAACAAAACCAAGGGATCCTTACCCCATTTCTCTCTTCAGCACACACCAGGCAAGTCTTTGACAATGCTCTCTGAAATACCTCAAAATATTTAATGTATAGTTTATGTGATGAAAAAAAATGATGATGATGATGATGATGATGATAATTACTTAGCTAGTTTTTGGAATTTGCAACTTGAAGCTTTATACTGTTAAATTATAATTTTTGCAGAAGACGGCATGTTGGTATGAAGTTGACATGCTCAAAATGGGAGACGTATTGAATGTTTGAGAAGGAGGAGGAAGTTAAAACTGGTTAGTTTCACGGTTTTTTGTTTTCTAAAGAAACAAGAGAGAGAATGAGAAAGGGAGAGCGCGCGCGAGAGAATGAAGGTTCGTTGGAGCTTACAGATTTCGTATTGAAACCTTTCCAAAGAAATCCTACCAAGGAGACTCTTTCGCTTTGGGGGGGATGCGTTCTCGTTTCTTCTTTTTTTCCCTGCTTAGTCGCGTCTTATTGAGAGTATTTATTATATGTGTTTTACGTGTTCAAATGTAATTTAAGAAGGTTAAAAAAAAGACCAAAAAAAGAGGACGAAATCGGAAATTTGATTTATGCATGGAAATGGAAAATATATATATATAAATATACTCTTTCTTGAAGTAATGTAATAATTATCGGGAGGGGGTGGGTCCAGTGGGGAGGAGACTTTTTTGGTGTGTTTTTCGTCCGACGAGATTTCCTTTCGACTCGGAGGTCTGTGCATGGACCCATGCGTTGCATATGATTGTGGGCATTTCTGTCTTTTTGTTCGCTTTCCCCTTTTCGGTCATCTTCCCTTGTTTTGGTTCCGTCAGTCTTTTGATAAACCAATAGAGAGAGAGCTCCATATCGAAAAGTTGCCAGGTTGGAGGATTGAGCTTAGCTTGCTGCAAAAGTGCAACCCTGATCTTTCTGAAATGATTTTTTTCTCAAATTTCAACTCTCAAAGGCCTCTTTGGCCATCCCTTGTCGCAGATGCTTGACAGAAGTTTTATGATATTGCAATTTGGAAACAAAGGAAATTTTCATGGAGGAGGTTGAATTTTTCACTGGGAAGAGAATGCCGTTATATCCCCCCCCCACCCAAAAAATCCACATCTTTGAGATGTTGTTCTCCAAAGTTGGCGCTCCAAGCATTTTGGACTCCATTTCCCATGTGACCCAACAAAGGATTCTGGGAGATCAGGTCCCAAATATCCAGAGGACCGACACTGGGGAAAATTTCAGGACAAGAGAATAATACTAGGGGTGTGTAATCCATTCTGTTTTCTTTCTGTCCCAGGTCCATCCCCCCGCCACCCCCAGTCTACTTTAATAATAATAATAATAAAATAATATACTTTATTTATATTCTGCTCAATCCTCCCAAGGGGACTCAGAGCGGATTACAGAAACATATATGGCGAACATTCAATGCCGTTATACAATTAACAACAAAGACAGACAGTATGTAGACAGAGGCAAAGGCTTCCCCCTTTTCATTTCCAGCATCTGGAGGCTGTGCTCAACTCCAGCCATGGGGAGGTGCTCCTACTCCATTTTCCATGCCAAGGAGTCTGTTGTCTGTGGACGTCTTCCTGAACGAATTGCCAGCATGTTTGCATGGACGCCTTTTACCTCCCTTCCAAAATGGTACCTATTGATCTACTCACATTACTGTTTTTGAACTGCTAGGTAGGCAGAAGCTAGGGCTGATGGTGGGAGCTCACCTCAACCCACGGCTTTGAACTGCCAACCCTCTGGTTGGCAATATCTTCTGCAGCTGGCAGTTTAACCCGCTGTGCTACCGCGACCCCTTTCCTTCATGATGATTCTTCACAAAAAGGAAACGGAACTCCAGAACCCAAATTACAAGTCTGAATGCCCCCCCTCCTAATCTCCCAGAATCTTCCCAAAAACAGAACAGGGAGCCCCTGAAATTCGAAGTGAAAACAAAATGAAAACAGAACGGATTCTCACACCTCTAAACAATACCCCAAATCCTGTTTAAGCACTAAGTTGGATGGGTTGGAGATGAAGGAGAAGGCCTCCCTAGGTATGTCCGCCAATGCAATCCTAGGATGGGTCTCCATGAACCTCCTCCCCAACTTTGTATCCAAAATGTCAGGGAATTGGACCAAATTGTAAAAAAAAAATCTCACAGAAGCGAAACTCATATTGGGTAAGAAGATCTTTGAGATGAACTTCTCCAACATTGTTTCCAAAGAATTTTGGACTAAATTTCCCAAGAATTCTGGGAGATTGAGTCCCAAGAAAATTTCAGGAAAAGAGAACAATACCCCGAATCCCGTTTAAATTGGATGGATTGGAGATGAGGGAGAAGGCCTCCCTAGGTATCTCCTCCAATGTAATTCCTTCATGGACCACCACAATTTTGTATCCAAAATGCTGAGAAATTTGACAAAATTGTGAAAATATGGCATTTTTGGATACAAAATTGTGGAGGGGTTCCACTGGGTGATAACATGAGACAACACAAATTCTTTTTGTGGTTATTTTAATGGTATGGGGATGGAAATCAACAGCTCATTGATGGGATCCAGGTTTTCTCTTTCCACTGAAAAGTCGCACTTGTTGGCATTTTTCGCCCACAACATCCAGAGTTTTGCCCAAACTAACCCCAATCCTAACCTCCGCTCTTCTGCCTTTCCGACAAACCCAGCAATACTTGTCTTGGCTTTCCACTTATTCAGAAGAGAGACAAGAGAGACAATCATTTACATATTATATTATAATATCTCTCTCTCCATGTAAACCGTTAATCCAGTTTCTCCTCCAGCGTGGCTCAAAACACAGGTGCCATCTTTGGAGGGGAAACAAGGCAAAAAAAAAAAGTCCAGAAATATTTTCCAAACTGTGAGGTTTTCGAGCTGGTTTGGACGGTCCTTAGTCCAGCGGAGGCAACTTGGCATTTTTCTGCATTTCCAGAAATCTTTGCGTCCCCGGGATTCAGGGCTGTGTTTCGAGTCCTTGAGAGAAGCTCCAAGTGCAAACAAAAGAGAAACCCAAGGTCCATTCCCTCAAGTCAACCCTTCCTTCTGGGATCCTAGACAGCTTCTGCCGGTCAGAGCAAGCAATACTGAGCCAATAGTCCGACATTCGGGGTTTCCTCCAGAACCGTGGAATCGTAGGTTATTTAGGGAAGGGTTTCAGGTAGGAATGGGAGAGATCTCAACCCTAGACCCTCGGGGAGCAGCAGAGTAGACAAAACTGGGTATTACATTTGAAAGCAAGAGTTTGAGCCAACCATAACAATGAGGTTGGGTCCAAAGCATTAACATGATTGCAATGTGAAGGAGTCCAAGGGCAGACAGAAAGGAAGCTCAGGATTATTTGTGTGCCCCAGTGTCATTGAACTTGGAGGGAGCTTTCCAAGGTACTGAAATGCTCAATTGAACCCAACTCAGAACCTTGGATAGCTCCAAATCCAAAGTGAGACATTCTCACTTTGAATTGGTTTCTGGATCTTTCGAATGGCCTTTCAAACACTGCTATCATGCCCTCTCTGAGCCGTCTCTTCTCCAAGGTAAACATTCTCAGCCCTTTAAACTGCTTCTCAGAGGGATTCATAGTTCTCAGGCCTTTGGCTATTTTAGTAGAGATGTGCAAACCAGCTGAAATCCATTTGGTTTTCATTCTGTTTTCGGGATGATCCTTGGTGAGATTAGGAGGAAAGAGCATTCAGATTCGTAATTCAGGATCCAGAGTTCTGTTTTCATTTCATAGAATCGTAGAATCCTAGAGCTGGAAGAGACCTCATGGGCCATCCAGTCCAACCCCCTGCCAAGAAGCACTTAACCCCCCCCCCCTCCGACAGATAGTCATCCAGCCTCCAAAGAAGGAGCCTCCACCACACTCCAGAGCAGAGTTCCACTGCTGAACCACTCTCTCTCTCTCTCTTTCTCACAGAGTTAGGAAGTTCTTCCTAATGTTCAGGTAGAATCTCCTTTCTTGTCCTTTGAAGCCATTGTTTCATGTTTTAGTCCCCAGGGTAGCAGAAAACAAGCTTGTTCCCTTCTCTCTATGACTTACCCCCACCTCTTTATCCATGGCCCTCATCGTGTCTCCTCTCAGCTTTCTCTTCTGCAGGCTAAACATGCCCAGCTCTTTAAGCCACTCCTCATTGGGCATGGTCTCCTCTGTCCAGTCGCCCTCCTCTGGACACATTCCAGCTTGTCAACGTCTCCCTTCAATTGTGGTGCCCAGAATTGGACACAGTGTGATTCCAGGTATGGTCTGATCAAGTTAGAACAGAGGTGGAGCAGACTTCCTTGATGCAGGCCAAAATCCCATTGGCTGCTTTTGCCGCTGCATGACATTCCTGGCTCATGTTCACCTTCCTGTTCATGAAGACTCCAAGATCTTTTCCACATGTCCTGCTGTCAAGCCAGGCATTGTCCCCTATTCTGTCTCTTTGCACTTCCTTTTTTCTGCCTAAGTGGAGTATCTTGCATTCATCACTGTTCAACTTCATTTTGTGAGTTTTAGCCAATCACCTCTCTAATCTGTGAAGATCTTTTGAAGTCTGCTCCTGTTTTCTGGAGTATTGGCTCTCCCTCCCAATTTGGTCCCATCCGCAAACTTGATGATCATGCCTTCTAACCCTTCCTCTAAGTCAGATATGGGCAAGCTTTGGCCCTCCCACAACTCTTGGCCTCAGGCCCCTTCCTTAAGCAGCTGAGGGGGAAAAGGAAAGGGCCTGAGGCCAGGAAGCAGCTGAAGGGTGGGAAGGAAGGGGCTCAAGTCCAGGAATTGTGGGAGTTGAAATCCAAAACACCTGGAGGGCTGAAGTTTGCCCATGCCTGCTCTAAGTCATTAATAAAGAACCGGGCCAAGGACTGAACCCTGTTTATGGCACTCTATAGGATCTTCCCAAAAGTAGAATGGGGGAGGAAGGGCACCCATAATTTGAAACAAAAACAGAACGAAAACAGATTTCTGCCATTTCGCACACCCCTACATTTTCGTCATCCGGTCCGAGCAACATGCAATCAAAGAGTACTAGGTCTTTCCTTGATTTAGGCACTCTGGTTCTATTGATGAAGCTTGGAATCGTATAGGAAGGGAGGGAGGAAGGAAGGACTTTTTTTTGGAGACTGTAGAAATCTTTCCTTCCAAAGTGAGAGCTGCATTTCTAAGTTATTGCAGGATCAAAATAGAAGAGAGAAAATCCCAACCATAAAATCTTAGCAATAGTTACTTTTCCATCCTGAATTATCAGTTTAGACACTAAACCAATCAAGATGCTATCATCCTATTGATGCAGCTTGGAATCATGTTGACAAGGAAGAAAGGAAGGAAGGAAGGGAAAGAGAAGAGGTGAATCCCATCTGAGAAATAGTCCCACGTTTGGAAATGGCCCCGGGTTTTGCAAACGCCTGAGTTTGGAGCAATTGTTTATTATGGGGCAAGAATGACTCCTGAACTATGGATCAGAGCAAATTGATAAAACAACATTTCCTATTTGTGCAAGTTTGAATTTTCGCTCCAGAGTGGAATGATGATCAGCTAAATTTGAATCTGGTTACTAAAAACCAAGCTAAAACCTAACCCAATGTTGACGCCCTGAGTTTGACCTTGGGTTTGCATCTACGTTGTGGAACAAATGCAGTTTGACACCACTTTGCCTGCCATGGCTCAAAGCTACAGAGTCTGGAGAGCGGTAGTTGCCCAAGGTGTTGTCGTTTGCCTTCTCTACCAAAGAGTGCTTGCATCTCGCCAAAGTAAAAAGGTAAAGGTTTCCCCTTGACATTAAGTCTAGGGGGAGTTGCTTATCTCCATTTCTAAGCCGAAGAGCTGGCGTTGTACATAGATGCCTCCAAGTTCATGTGGCTGGCATGACTGCATGGAGTGTCGTTACCTTCCCATTGAGGGCGGTATCTATTGATCTATTCACATTTACATATTTTCAAACTGTTAGGCTGGCAGAAGCTGCGGCTAACAGCGGGAGCTCAACCCATCCCACGGATTTGAACTGCCAATCTTCCAGTCAGCAAGTTCTGCAGCTCAGCGGTTTAACCCGCTGCGCCACAGTGGCACCAAAATACAAGCCCCATAATTCCACAGCACTGAGCCATGGCAGTTAAAGCGGTGTCAAACTTCATCCTGGTGTAGAAGCACCCCCAAGTTTTGACTTCTGAGGTTCAATGCGGTGCACTGTTACTGTGGACCCAGCAGTTTCATTTGAATGTTGTCAGGCTGTGGTTTTCCTGTAATTTCCTGACTTTTGTTCGTTCCCAAAAACATTTGTTCCGGGCGACATTTTTCCAGGTACTATTTCTTTTGAAAATATTGACTCATGTGTTGGGCACTTTATCAGGAAAAGGAAATGCAGCGATGTTTGTTGGGGTTCGTTTGGGGCCCGGTTCCCACTTCCGAATGCTCTGCTCTTGGGTGATTATTTTTGTTTTTTCCTCCCAGAAAGGAAACAAGCAAAGCGAACCAATGTCTTTGTCTGTCTCGTTCGCTACTGTTCCATATGACTGTGTTGTATGTTTTGACAGCTTTCGGGTTCTTCAATAAATTATTTTTTTGTCATTCACCCGATTTGCCTCCCCTTCTGTGACTCTTGTCAGATTCTTGTGCTTGTCCCAGAAAGCAATGCAACAGTAATAATACACCAAACACGTCTTGTCATAAAACCTCCTAGGACAGGGGTTCCCAAACGACGGCCCATAGGACGTATATGGTCCACAAGGTCTTTCAATTGGTCCCCACTCTGAACTCTAGACTGCTGCTGCCGTTCACTCCCTGCCACCACCCTCTTCTTGCTCCTTAACTCTTCTTTCCTTTTCTCTCTCTCTCTCTCTCTCTCTCTCTTCATAACAGAGGGAGGGAAGAGCAGAGAAAGGAAGAAGAAGAAAAAAGATAAGGAGATTGGGAAAAGAGAGGGAAAGAGAAAAGGAAGAAAGGTACAAACAGGGAAGGGAGAGAAGGAAGGGAGAAAGAAAGATAGGAAACAGAGAGGAAATGAAGAAAAGAAAGAAAAAAGAAAGAAAGGGAGGTAGGAAGCAGAGAGGGAAGGAAGAGAGGGAAGGGTAAAAGAAAGGTAGGAAACAAAAAGGAAAGGAAGAGAAAAAGGAAGGTGGGAAGGTAGAAAAGAGATGGAAGGAAGAGAAGAAATAAAGGCAGGTAAGAAACAGAGAGGGAAGGAAGAGAAGAAAGGGAGAAAGAAAGGAAGGAAATAGAGAGGGAAGGAAGAGAAAAAGAAGGAAGGAAGGAAGGAAGGAAGGAAGGAAGGAAGGAAGGAAGGAAGGAAGGAAGGAAGGAAGGAGAGGGAAAGAAGAGAAGAAAGGAAGGAAGAAACAAAGGCAGGTAGGAAACAGAGGGGGAAGGAAGAGAAGAAAGGGAGAAAGGAAGGAAATAGAGAGGGAAGGAAGAGAAAAAGAAGGAAGAAAGGAAGGAAGAGACAAAGGCAAGTAGGAAACAGAGAGGGAAGGAAGAGAAGAAAGGGAGAAAGAAAGATAGGAAACACGGGGGGAAGGAGAAGAAGAAAAGAAGGAAAGTGGGTAGGAAACAGCGTAATACAGCGTTTCTCAACCTAGGGGTCGGGACCCCTGAGGGGGTTGCGAGGGGGTGTCAGAGGGGTCACCAAAGACCATCAGAAAACACCTATTTCTGCTAGTCTTAGGAACACAGTGCTCTCCGGAGGTAGGTGAACTACATCTCCCCTAAATCACTGTCAATTCCTCCCAAATCCCTGCAGTATTTCCTGTTGATCATGGGGGTTCTATGTGGGAAGTTTGGCCCAATTCTATCATTGGTGGGATTCAAGGGGCACTTTGAGTGTAGGTGAACTATAAATCCCAGCAACTACAGCTCCCAAATGTCAAGGCCTCTTTTTCCCAAACTCCACTAGTGTTCACATGTGAGCATATTGAGTATTCATGCCAAGTTTAGTCCAGATCCATCATTGTTTGAGTCCACAGTGCTCTCTGGATGTAGGTGAACTACAACTCCAAAACTCAAGGTCAATGCCCCCCAAAACCTTCCAGTATTTTCTGTTGGTCATGGGAATTTTGTGTACCAAGTTTGGTTCAGTTCCCTCATTGGTGGAGTTCAGAATGCTCTTTGATTATAGGTGTACTATTAATCCCAGCAAGTACAACTCCCAAATGACAAAATCAATTATCCCCCCCAACCCCACCAGTATTCAAATTTGGGTATATTGCATATTTGTATCAAATACATCCTGCATATGAGATATTTATATGATGATTCATAACAGTAGCAAAATTACAGTTGTGAAGTAGCAACAAAAAATATTTTATGGTTGGGGGTCACCACAATATGAAGAACTGTATTAAGGGGTCGTGGCATCAGGAAGGTTGAGAAACACTGGCGTAATAGGTTTGAGGACTCCTAGTAGATGTTGACTTGAAGACACAGAGGAAGCCCATCGACTGCAATGCAGCATCTGACCAACAGAGGGAAGCGGAGCCTACATTCAGTTGAACATCCCAACTCGTTGAATCAATTGAGTTTATTTTAATCAATTTATCAAATTGTATTTGCAATGTGAGTCTGAAGGTAGATTTTCATCATTCACCAGATGTCACTGGATTGCTCTCCCCATCTGCTTGGTGGTAAGGGATGATGGGAGTTGCTCTCCAAGAACATCCAGGAGGCCCTGCAATGCATTTCCTGATTTAGGAGGCAGTCCACAAACAAGTGGTATACTTCCCCTTATCCATTGTCAACACAACGCCCATAAATAGATCAACAACTTGGTATGGCAAAAAAAGAGGCACAGGGGCCATGTAATCTTCCTCCTCCTTCATTTGGAGGCCTGCAAAACCAGTCACTATAAATGTAACTTTTAATGTAACAGTTGCTATGAAAGATGAGAACCTCTCCTTTGATAAGAGGCACTAAAATCTGAGTTCAGCATTAATGGCTGTAAAACCAGAATTAATTGCACAAAATGTGTCGCTCTCAATCATTCCTCGAAATGAGACTTCTCTTCCATTGCCATGAACCATAGGCATGTCTGCCCTCCTTCATATCCACACAGAGCTCTGTCCAAATACTGGCACATAAAGGAAGTTGGGGGCCTTCGAACCTGGAACCACAGGGCCAGGAGAAGGAACACAGTTGAGAACCTTTCAGGCCCATCTTTGCATCAACCCAAGTGGGCTCTCTACTTGGAAAGCTTTTCTGGAGATCGGCGGCTGGCTTTGGAGGGAATAGGGCTCTCTTCAGGGAGCGATGGGGGGCTGCAGAAGCCCTTGTCATGGATGGGGCCCCGGGGCCCCTTGGTGCGGAGGCTGGCTCCCCGAGAGATGAGGTCGGCGTAGCCTCCTTCGTGGGAAAAGGCGTAGCTGGAGCGCCGGTGGAAGGTGCTCCTCCGGACGTGGGAGGTCAACTCCACTGGCTTCTCCTTCAGGTGGAGGCCTCGGGTCTCAATCATCTGGAAAGGAGAGGGAGGGAGGGAGGAAGGAATGGCCGAGATGGAGGGATGAAGAGAGAGGATAAAAGGAAGGAAGGGGGGCATAAGAGGGAATGGAGAAAGAAAGGGAGGGAACAAAGTAAGTAGGAAGGAGAGGGAAGGCAAGAGGGAGAAGGTGGGGTGTGAGGAGGGAATAGGGAGGAGAGGGAGGGAAGAAGGAAGGAGTGGCAGAAAGGAAAGGATGGAGAGAGGATAAAGGGAAGAGGGAAGGTAAGGAGGGGAGAGAGAGAAAGGTTGAGAGGGAGGGAATGGAGGGAGGGAGGGAGGGAGAGAGAGAGGGAGGGAATGAAAATACGTAGGAAGGAGAGGGAAAGCAAGAGGGAGAAGGAGGAATGTAGGGAGGTAATACAGGGGGGAAAGGAAGGAAAGAAGGAAGGAGTGGCCAAGAAGGAGGGATTAAAAGAGAGGATAAAGGGAAGGAAGGGGCAGAAGAAGGAGGGAAGAAGAGAAAGGGAGAGAGAGAATGGAGGGAGAAAGAGAGGGAGGGAGGGAAGGAAAGTAGGAAGGAAGGAGAAGGAAAGGAGAGAGGGAGAAGAAGAGATGTGGGGAAGAAATAGAGGGAGGAGTGGGAGACAAGAAGGAAGGAGTGGCCAAGAGGGAGGGATGAAGAGAGATTAAAGGGAAGGAAGAAGGAGGAGAAGGAGGGGGAGAGAGAGGAAGGTTGAGTGGAGAGGGAGGGAGAGAAGGAATGGAGGGAAAGGGTGAGGGAGAGAGGGAGGGGACAAAAGTAGAAAGGAAGTAGAGGGAAAAGAGAGGGGGGAAAGGAGGGATATGGGGAGGGAATAGAGGGAGGAAGGGGAAGTAGGGAGGGAGGAGTGGCAGAGAGGGAGGGATGAAGAGAGAGGTTAAAGGGAAGGAAGTGGGGAGGAGAAGGAGGAGGGATAGGAAGGTTGAGTGTGGAGGGAGGGAAGGAATGGAGGGAAAGAGGAAGGGAGAAAGGAGGAAGGAGGGAGGGAAAGAGAGAAGGAAGGATGGAGGAGAATAGAGGGAGGGAGGAGAAGGAGGGAGGGAGGAAGAAGTGGTCAAGAGGGAGGGATGAAGAGAGAGGGAATAAAGGAGAAAAGGAGGGGAGAGAGAAAGGGGAGAGGGAATGAAAGGGAGGGAGGGAACAAAGTAGGTAGGAAGGAGAGGGAAGGCGAGAGGGAGAAGGTGGGGTGTGAGGAGGGAATAGGGAGGAGAGGGAGGGAAGAAGGAAGGAGTGGCAGAAAGGAAAGGATGGAGAGAGGATAGAGGGAAAGAAGAGGGAGGAGAGGAGGGAAGAGAGAGAGAGTTGAACAGAGAGAGACGGAGAGAATGAATGGAGGGAAAGAGGAAGGGAGAGAGGGAGGGGACAAAAGTAGGAAGGAAGGATGGAAAGAGGAAAGGGCGAAGGAGGAATGTGAGGAAGGAATAGAGGGAGAAGAGGGAGTAAGGAGAGGAAGAAAGGAGGGAAGGAAGGAAGGAAGGAAGGGGATGAAAGAGTGAGAAAAGAAGAAAAGAAAGAGGTAGGGAGGAAGAAAGGGAGGGAGGGAGGAAGAAAGGAATGGGGAAGGAAAGAAGGGAAGAGGGATGGAAGGAAGGTGGGAGGCAAGGAAGGAAAGGAGGGAAGGAGGGAGGGGAAGAAGGTAAGATGAAAGAAGAAGGAGGGAAAAACAGATATGGGAAGAGAATAGAGGGAAGAGAAGAAGGAGAGGATGTGAGGGAAAGAAGCAAGGAAGTAAACAGAGTGATAGAAAGAAGGAGAAAGTGAAAGAAGGACAGAAGATGGAGGGAGGAAAGGAAAAGAGGAAGAAAGACGAAAGAGGAAGGGGAAGAAGGAAGGAAGGAAGGAAGGAAGGAAGGAAGGAAGGAAGAAGAAGAAGGAAGGAGGAAAGGGAGAGAGAAGTAAAAGGAGAGGGAGAGATGGAAGAAAAGAAAGAGGGAGGGAGGAGAAAGGAAGGAAGTGAGAAGGAAAGGAAAGAGGGAAGGAGAAGGAAGGGGAGGAATGTAGAAGGGGTGAAGGGAAATGGTGAAAAGGGGATGAAAGGCGGGGAGAAAGAGATCATTCAGTGTGTCGGACAAGTTTGTAGAGCTGGAAAGACCAACCAGTCTGAACCTCAGATTAAAACCCATATTGGCTTGACCACCCCAACATGAAGTCCCCATCGGCCCACAGTCCAGAAGAGGATGCAGTTCTGGCCTGGCTCTCTTACTCACATCGGACATGTCGGTGGAACTGAAACAGCCATCCACAAAGCGGACAGTGAGGGAAGCAACGACGTTGACCATCACACAGAGCAAGATCACCAGGAGGCTTGTTGGATCTGTGAGGGCATTCCTGGAGGCATCTAAGGAAGGGAAGGAAGGCACTGTTCATGGCTCAACCAGGGCAAGGGAGGTCCATATAGGGATTTAATACTACTAACTGTGGAACAAGTAAGAAAATCATCTCCATCCAGCACCAAAATCCTTGGATCAAATAGCATTGAGCCATGTCCATTAAATTAGAGATGGCGGACCTCAAAGAGGAGCACCAGAGGCTCCTGAAGCAGCTTCCCCTTTTGCTTGGGCTCAGGACCAAGATCATCATATGACACAAATGTTATGCGCACCCTAATTTTGGTGAGGTCATTTTTCCAAAAAAAGGTTAGGATTAGATTTGAGTAAATAGGGTATATATACAGCAAGACCTCCATATCCACATTCCTGGATGGATCTTGGTTACCTGAAACCATAGTTACAATCAAACCCGACGACTGGTAACAATGTACCCAGTGTCTCGCTGGAGGACCTACAAAATACCTAGAGAGGTCCTCCAGAGGAAGCATACCATAGAATTGCTGGAGGAGTAATTTTAGAGAGACCCCCCCCCCCCAATTAATCTTGTAGAGGGTTGGAAGTCATGCTATCAGACGCAAACCCCCTGCAAAGCAAGGTCTTACCCGGATAAGGGAACGCAATGTAAGATGTTCTGTAGGCATCAAAACTTTGTGTGATATAGGAGAACAGGCAGTAGAAAGCCAGGCTCACCACAATGGCCAGCACAGAGAAGATGTTCCAAAATTTGACCTCCATCATGATCTATCCAGATAGACAAGGAGAACAAGGCTTGAGAAGTGATTTCCTGGTCTGTCCAAGATTTCACTCTGGAAGGCCTAGAAAACGTGTAGTTAACCCTCCACCATATACATGTATTTTTAGGAACATGTCACTGAAGGAGATTGGTACCTCCTTGGGTAACATTCTTGTATCGAGGAGATAAAGACATTGTGCAAAGAGATGGTTTGTACCTCCTTGGACAACATCACTGTGCTGAATGTACAAAGATGTTGCAGAGGACGTTCTTTGTATCTCCTCAAACAACATCATTGTTTTGAGGACATAAATACATTGTGTAAGGAGATGGTTTGTACCTCCTTGAGCAGCATCCTTGTGCCAAGGACAAAAGATGTTGTGGAAGTATGTTCTTTGTATCTCTTGTGAAATATTCTTGTACCAAGGATACAAAGAGATGGTTTGTAACTTCTTGGACAGGATCCTTGTATTGTGACAAAGAGTAAGGAGACGGTTTATATCTCCTTGGACAACATACTGAAGACACAAAGAAATTGTGTAAGGAGATGGTTTGTATCTCTTTGAACATCCTTGTATCAAGGAGACAAAGACATTGCAGAAGGAGAAGGTTTATAATAATAATAATAATAATAATAATAATAATAATAATAATAATAATCTTTATTTGTTACCCCGCCACCATCTCCCCAATGGGGACTCGGAGTGGCTTACATGAGGCCAAGCCCAAATGACAATCACAATAAAGAAAACCAAAAACACTAACCGAAAATGTGAACAATAAACAATAACATCATAATTAAATAAAACACATAAATACATAACAATATGAAAAATAAAAAATAAGCATAGGCAGTATAATGGGCGGGAAACATGTAGTTTTATATCTCCTTGGACAACATCATTGTTTTGAGGACATAAATACATTGTGTAAGCAGGTGGTTTGTACCTCCTTGTGCAACATCCGTGTATTGAAGACATAAATATATTGTGTAAGGAGATGGTTTGTAGCTCCTTGGACAACATCCCTGCACTGAATACACAAAAACGTTATGGAAGGAGATGGTTTGTACCTCCTTGGACAACATACTGAGAACACAAAGACATTGCGGAAGGAGATTATATCTCCTTGGACAATATCACTGTGCAAAGGACACAAAGAGATTGTGTAAGGAGATGGTTTGTACCTCCTTAGGCAACATCCTTGTGCTGAATACACAAAGACATTGTGGAAGCGCATTCTTTTTATCTCCTTTTGCAACATATTAGTATCAAGGAGACAAAGACATTGCAGAAGGAGGTGGTTTACATCTCCTTGGACAACATCATGGTTCTGAGGACACAAAAACTTTGTGGAAGAACTTTCCTTGGCCAACATTTGAGCAGAGAAACCATTGATCCAAGTCTCACCTCAGCAGTGACAGTCATTATGGCTGAGGTGGCAACTATCATGCCGAAGGATTGATAATCACCAACGACCCGAACACCTGCTCGATCCCCCATGGCCCAAAGAGTGATGTAGAAGTTGACCAAAGAGACACAGGAGCCATGGAGGAAAGAAACGCAGAAAGTCCGGAAATTGAAAAGCCGGTTCTCCTGGCCCACCTTGTAGAGTTCTGGGAAATGTAGGCTTTTTCTGGCACTCACATCCTAGATGGGTGAGGAAGAGAAGGAAAGTTAGTGTGCTTTGACACATGATAATATTCTCTTACTTGGATGAAAAATGTGCTAAAATGCTTATCCAGCAGGTGGACATTTCTTGCCAGAGTTCTCATGTCATATTTGGCACACAAGTGAGGAAAATGTTGAAGTATTAAGATGCTTACCTGTTCAAACATCCCCATGCACAGAACAGGATATGAAGTGTAGAAAACATTGTACAAAGCAAGAAACCAGCCTTCCAGAAGTGGCTAAGATGGAAGAGCAAAAATGTGAGATTAGAGCATTCCTCCTTCTGCAGAACCCCAAATCCATTGCTTGCCCTCTAGACAAGGAAAGGAAAGGAGAGTTAAGAAACAAGAAGTAGGTTGTGGAAATGGCAGGACACAAATGGCAGCAGTAGCCTGAAGTTTAGGGCTTGGGCTGAGTAAATAAGCTTATGGGTTGTATCAGCCCCGTGGGCCTTTGTTTGGAGACCCCTGCTTTGATCCTTCAGATGTTTAGGAGCTTCAGCTTTTGGGAGTCCCCACCAAGATAGGCAAACTTCAGGGATTCCAGGAGCCGAACTACCTTCAAGTCTAAAAGTTCAGACTAAAAACCCAAAAAGAACCCTGGAGAGAGAATCAATTGGAGCCCACCTGGGCTGTGAACCCTGTGTAGAAAGCGAACCAGATCTGCACCATCATGCCCGCAAAAGTCTTGTAGAAGAAATAGCGGAGGAACTTGCAGATCCGGATGTACGACCAGCGTCCATGGACGAAAAGGAGCCTCTGGAGGTAGCAGAACTGAGCCAAGGCATAGTCACTGCACTGGACCGCTTGCATCCCTTCCTGCCCGCTGATGCCCACCCCGATGTCGGCGGCTGGTGAGGAAGAGGCAACAAAAGGGAACTGGGGTGAAATTGGGGAAGGTGGGAAGGATTTTGAAGCCCTGCGAACGAAACCCAGGAATGTCCAACTCAAAGCTGACACCACCTTCAGTGGCCTCCTCAACATCACCTACAAGGTTGTCTTTCACCAGTCAAGCAAAGGACTGTCAGACACTGGGGGCCATACTTGGTTTATGACGGACTCTTGCCCACCGTGGCCCCACTCAAAGACAAAGCAGTGAGCTCACTTTTGATCATGTTGACATCGTTGGCCCCGTCTCCGATGGCTAAGGAGATAGCGTTCTTGTGCCGCTTGACCATCTCCACGATCAATGCTTTCTGCTTGGGAGTCACCCGGCAACAGATCACAGCCTGGCACTCAGTGGCCAGCTCCACAAAGGCCTGCTCCACCAAGTGCCCTTGGTCCTTCTCAGGGTCCGCCTTACGACACCCAAAATGCTCCAAAAGGCACTTTTTCCTCTTTGCCCTCTTCTCCCCCTCCATGTGGAAGATTTTGTCCTGTGAAATAAAAGAGACAACAATACTCTCCAGTTGTCCTGATCTGGTAGGGACAAGCAGTAGGACTACATGGTCGTCCTTCAAAGATCTGTTTTCTAAATCCATCAGTTCAAGTCCTAATGTCTGAAGAAGCAGACAACAAACTTGCTCCAGAGGATAGGACTACACAGTGATCTTTCAAAGATCCAACCTCTGAATCCATCCATTAGAGTCCTAACATCCAAAGAAGCTGAAGACAAGCTTGCTCCATCATTTACATAGTGGCCTTTTAAAGACCCGGAGATTATTGAGCACCAAGCTTCTACCTTTGTGTCTGCAGGTGGGAGAATAATATTCTTATATTACAAACACAGCTTTTGGTCATGACTCGTCTTACCAAGAAGTCCCCTGTGACCACCAGGGCCTTCTTTCCATAGATGGACGATGTCTGGAAGGGCTGGAAAGAGCCGTTGCAAAGCGATTCCTTGCTGTTGGCAAGACTGCTGCTGCTGCTGTACCAAGACGGCTCAAGGATCTCCCTAGGAGAAAAGCAAGGAGTGAAGTAGATCTCTTGAGCCATGAAAGGCACCATGATGTCCTGGTTTGACATGGACACCAGGAGATCCATCTGAAATCTCTGCTTGGCTACGCCAACCCACTTCAGTCCCCTGGGATCATCTTCACATATCCTGTATTTGCATCTCGTCAGACCCAAGCTCTCAAAATCTAAGAAAGTAACTTCTCCAAGGTCTCTACACACCCATCTGCCACCTCACCTGACCACATCTTCCTCCAGGATGGTCATGTCATCAGAAAGGAGCTCGCAGGCAAAACCAATATTGACAGCCGTCTCTGCAGGACCGAGAAAATCATATATGAAATATGGAAACCTACCAGAGATGTGATTCCTATCTTCACCTCATTCCCAACTGTTCCCAAACTTTGGAAGAGAGGGCTACAAAGGAGTGACCCTTCAAGCCTACATCTACTCCATACCTTGCTTGTCTCCGGTGAGCACCCATACTTTCATGCCTCCTCTTTTGAGGAGGTGGATCGTCTCTGGGACCCCATCTTGCAGCTTGTCTTCGATGGCCGTGGCACCCAGGAGCTGGAAGTGTTTTTCAGAAACAATTGGCAGGGCTCAAGCCAGCCTTGCTTGTCATTGACAAACATCCCAGAACCGGAGAACACTCCCACAGTCTCCTCCCTGCATTCCCAACAACCACAAATAAATCTTCAGGACATTATGGTGACCTTACGGAGAAATTCATCTAGTCAGAACCCTTTCCGGCTAGGAATGAGGGATGAAAGCTAACTCCAAAATGTAGACGACAGGACCTGACGGGATCCTACCTGGAGACCATGCTCTATCTCCTCATACACTTTGTCCAGTTTCTGAGCCCGGCCTTGCAATGCGACGCTGGCTTCGTGGTGCTTCTTGCTCCAGGTTTCAAAGTCCTGCGCATTCACTGTCTTGGTAGCGAGGCACAAAGTCCGCAAAGTCTCCTGGGCAAAACTCTGTGGGATTGGAGCAAACAGGGGAAGAAAGGACAAAGGATGAAGACAATGAAGGGGGAAGAGATCTCAGTTGAAAGGGGGAGGAGGCAGTATGGTCAGAATTGCAGAATTCTGGAAGTGGAAGAGTTCCCCAAAGGCTATCCAGTCCAACCCCAATCTCAATGTAGGATCACCAGTTAGGATACCTCAAGGATCATCTAATGCACAAGAAGCATCAATCATTAAAATAAAGAACAAAGGAGAAACAATCACCGATATGCAATGCATTTATAAGGTATTTGAAGATCATTATAGGAATTTATATAAAAATATTCAGATAGATTTTTAAAAAACGGACCAGTACCTGGATGAATTGAATTTTATAAGACTTTCAGAGGAAATGAAAACAGAATTAGACAGTGTTGCTGTAGGTTTTTTGGGCTGTATGGCTATCTTCTAGAAGCATTCTCTCCTGACGTTTCACCCACATCTATGGGAGGCATCCTCAGAGATTGTGAGGTCTGTTGGAAACTAGAAAAATGGGCTTTATATATCTGTGGAATGTCCAGGGTGGGAGAAAACAACTCTTGCCTGTTGGAGCTAGGCGTGAATGTTTCAACTGGCCACCTTGATTAGCATTTAATGGCCTGACAGTTTCAAGGCGTGGCTTCTTATTGCCTGGAAAATCTTTTATTGAGAGGTGATTAGCTGTCCCTGATTCCTTCTTGTCTGGAGCTCCCCTGTGTTTGAGTGTTCTTCTTTATTTACTGTTGTGATTTTAGAGTTTTTTAATACTGGTAGCCAGATTTTGTTCATTTTCATGGTTTCTTCCTTTCTGATGAAATTGTCCACATGCTTGTGGATTTCGATGGCTTCTCTGTGTAGTCTGACATGGTGGTTGTTAGTGTAGTCCAGCCATGAGAGTCAAGACAAAGATCTATCCAGAGGAAAAGTGTTCTTGCCATACATGAAGAGAACCACTGACCGCATAGTGAAGCTGATGAGGAAACACAACCTACAAACTATCTACAGACCTACTAAGAAAATCCAACAAATGCTACGTTCAGCAAAGGACAAGAGGGATCCTCTCACTTCTGCAGGAGTCTACCGGATACCATGCAGCTGTGGACAAGTCTACATAGGTAGGTAAAGGTAGTCCCCTGACATTAAGTCCAGTCATGTCTGACTCTGGGGTGTGGTGCTCATCTCCATTTCTAAGCCAAAGAGCCAGCGTTGTCCGTAGACACCTCCAAGGTCATGTGGCCGGCATGACTGCATGGAGCGCCGTTACCTTCCCACTGGAGCGGTACCTATTGATCTACTCACATTTGCATGTTTTCGAACTGCTAGGTTGGCAGAAGCTAGGGCTGACAGCGGAAGCTCACGCCGCTCCCCGGAATCGAACCTGCGACCTTTCGATCAACAAGTTCAGCAGCTCAGTGCTTTAACCCACTGCGCCACCGGGGGCTCCCGGTGGCGCAGTGTCTACAAGTCTACATAGGGACCCCCAAATGCCCAGACATGTATCAAGGAACATGGAAGGCACTGCAGACTACTTCAACCAGAGATGTGAGCCATAGCAGAGCACCTGAGGAACCAACCTGGACACAGCATATTATTTGAGAACACAGAAATGCTGGACCACTCTAACAACTACCATTCACACCTACCTCCAACAGACAAGAGTTCTTTTTCCCACCCTGGACATTACACAGATATATAAACCCCATTTTCCTAGTTTCCAACAGACCTCACAACCTCTGAGGATGCCTGCCATAGATGCAGGCGAAAAGTCAGGAGAGAATGCTTCTAGAACATAGCTATACAGCCTGAAAAACCTACAGCAACCTAGTGATTCAGGCCACGAAAGCCTGCAACAATACATAGAATTAGACAGATTAATTATTCTGGAGGAGCCGGGCTTTAGCACAGCAGCTTAATGAGCTGCTGTAATAAATCTTGCCAATTGACAGTTGGCAGTTCAAAGCCTGGGTCAGGGGTGAGTACCCGACCTTCAGCCCAGCTCACTGCCCACCTAGCAGATCAAAAACAGCTATGAGTAGATAAATAGGTATCGCTTAAGCAGGGAGGTATTTTAATGGCACCATAAGGAAATACTAGAAAATGCTGGCAGTTTGATCAAAAAGGAGGAAGTCTGTGAACATGGAGGCTGGAGTGACAGCACCCCCCGCCCCAGTGGCCAGAATCGAGCACAACCTCCAAGAACCCAAAAATGGGAAAAGCCTAGATACCTCTATCTGTACTGGTCTTTGTCCTGTTAGTGTATAACAGGATTGAATGTTTGCCATATATGTGCTCTGTGATCCGCCCACAGGCCACAGGCCAGGGAGTTGAACAGGAGTCCCCCAGCACCACCATCTGGGTCCAACCCTCCAGGAAGGAACGGAGCTACTGCAGGACAGTGCCTCCCAGTTCCATCCCAGAGAGACGACCCAGAAGGATACCATGATTGATGGTATCGAAAGCTGCTGAGAGGTCCAGGAGAACTAGTAGGGACACACTCCCCCTATCTAGTCCTCTTCATAGATCACCACCAAGGCAACCAATGCTGTCTCTGTCCTGTGGTTGGGCCTGAAACCAGACTGAGATGGATCCAGATAATTGGTTTCATTCAAGAAACTTTGGAAATGTCAGGTCACCATCTTCTCTAGAACCTTACCCAGGGAGGGGAGATTGGAAACTGGCCTATAATTACTCAGCTGAGTGGGATCCAGTGCCGGCTTCTTTAACAAAAGTCTTACTATTGCCTCCCTGAATCTAATTGGCGTGATAGACTCATAGAATCATAGAGTTGGAAGAGACCTCATGGGCCATTCAGTCCAACCCGCTGCCAAGAAACAGGAAAATTGCATTCAAAGCACCCCTGACAGATGACCATCCAGCCTCTGTTTAAAAGCTTCCAAAGCAGGAGCCTCGACCACACTCCAGGGCAGAGAGTTCCACTGCTGAACAGCTCTCACAGTCAGGAAGTTCTTCCTAATGTTCAAATGGAATCTCCTTTCTTGTATTTTGAAGCCATTGTTCTGTGTCCTAGTCTCCAGGGCAGCAGAAAACAAGTTTGCTCCCTCCTACCTATGTCTTCCCCTCACATATTTATACATGGCTATCAGGTCTCCTCTCAGCCTTCTCTTCTTCAGGCTAAACTTGCCCAGCTCTTTAAGCCGCTCCTCATAGGGTTTGTTCTCCAGATCATTTTAGTCACCCTCCTCTGGACACATTCCAGCTAGTCAATATCTCTCTTGAATTGTGGTGCCCAGAATTGGACACAATATTCCAGGTGTGGTCTAACCAAGGCAGAATAGAGGGGAGCATGACTTTGTTGGATCTAGACACTATACTCCTATTTATGCAGGCCAAAATCCCATTGGTTTTTTTTTTTTTTTTTTTGCCACTACATTACATTGCTGGCTCATGTTTAACTTGTTGATGCCCTGGGCCAGGGAGGCATAAACACAAGGAGAAATAGATGCCCTCTGAAGCTTGTCTGCATTGTAGGTGTCTTCCAAATAACTTGGAGCAGGACTCACATCCAAGGCCTTGACAGTGTAGCCCTCACTGACAGGGTCCCTCCGCAACCGCTCCAGAATCACTGTGTCGGCTCCTTTGGTGTAGAGCCGGAGGCAGCCTTCGGGGTCTTGCACTGCAAGGAGGAAATGGCCACTAAAATTATTGAAAAGTTCATAATCTATTGGAAATTCCAATGCACCATAACCTTATTGCAAAGGTAAAAATGATGTCACCTCCGTTTGGCAAATGTGAATCTCTACAAAGTCCAAAAGCAAACTAAAAAACAAAGTGGAGTCCTGAATTTGCACATGCTCAGTACAATCACATCTATAACTCCTCCCACATCAAAGTGGAAAGCCAAACTGGCAAATCGACATACACATAGAATGCAGGCTAATAATTGTATATACATTAACAAACAGTCAGTGGAGGCTTGGAAGGTTGCTATTTCCAACAAAAATGCCTAAAATGTCATTACCTGGCCATTTTTTTTTATCGAAAGACAGGAGAATTGGACTTATTTATAGAAAGGTTTATGGGTGCTCACCCAGGATAGACATCCGTTTGCGGACGCTGTTGAAGTCCAAGATTGCCAAGACCTTATAGGTCCGCTGGATGCCCAGCTCCTGGATGGTGATGGTGTCTTGCGTCCTTGATAAGAAGATATAGCCAAGATCCCGAGCTGCAGAAACCAGAGCTTCTTCGTCCGGCGAAGCCGCTTGGTAAAGCAATTGACCTGCAAAATACAATCGCCGTCGATGCATAAAGGAGTCTTGAGACTATGCCCCATACTAGGTCAAACTAGAAACTCTGCATATGAGAATAAAGCCCTTGAAGCAAATGAAGGCAAAGAAAGACCAACATAGAATTATAAAATCCTAGAATTTGGAAGGCCCCCCTAAAGGCCACCCAGTCCAATCCCATTATGCTTTAAAAGAAGACACCATCAAAGCACCCTTCACAGATGGCCATCAGCTCTGGTTAACTAAGAGCGTAAGTCAATATAGTTGACCCTCAGTTAACCAGAATGTAGGCAACCAGAACTCTCAAGCTCTGTTAAGGACTCATAGGGATTGTGGGTGATTATTGGGTACTATTAATAATATACTTTATTTATATTCCGCTCTATCTCCCCAAGAGCGGATTACAGAATACGTATATATGGCAAACATTCAATGCCGTTATACAATTAACAACAAAGACAGACAGTACGCAGGCAGAGGCAAAGGCTTCCCCCTTTCCATCTCCGGCCTCTGGAGGCTGTGCTCAACTCCGGCCATAGGGAGGTGCTCTTGTTCCATTTTCCATGCTGTTGTCCATGAATGCCTTCCTGATCGAATTGCCGCCATGTCTTTATGGGCGACTTTTACCTCGCCACCAAAGCGGTACTTATTGATCTACTCACATTATCGTTTTCGAATTGCTAGGTAGGCATAAGCTAGGGCTGACAGGGAGAGTTCACCCTGACCTACGGCTTTGAACTGCCAACCTTCCAGTCAGCAAGATTTTCTGCAGCTGGCAGTTTAACCCACTGTGCTACCGTGACCCCTTAGGGACTATTTTAAAAAATATTAGGCACTATTAGGGATTATTAGGTACTATTAAGGAAGGGGAGTCCCAGTTAATTGGGAGCCCCTCTCCCAGCTTACCATCCTTCTGCTCCACCATCACCGTATGGCAAAGGGCCAGTAAGCGCATGAATTCCCGCACCACAGGGTCGGTGTTTTGCTGGACAGTATCCAAGAGGCAGCGGTCATAGAAGCCCATGGTCTTGGGCTGGGAAGAAAGGCAAAAGCAGATGGGGGGACAAATGTCAAAACGGCACACTGAGGTTTGTTTGTTTCAAGCAAGGAAAACACACACCATCAAGCCATACATTCCTGTATTTCAAGGGCAGGGAGACTCAAGCCCTGGGTGCTGAGTAGTTTGGCAGGGCTCAAGCTTTTTGGGGGGCAGAGGAGGCTAAAGACCTTGCAAAACTAAAAATCCTGGGATCCCAGAACGACAAGGCCGTAGAGAAACTACACAATTCATGGATGAAACGTCTCACCTACCGAGGTTTTGTCTTTGCCGCTGGAGCCTGAGCCTGCAAAGGGAAATATTATTATTATATTATTATTATTATTATTATTATTATTATTATTATTATTATTATTAAAATTATTAATAATAAGATCACCATCCTTGGAAATCAGACCAAACCCTGTGAGTTTGCTTGGTTATTATAATTCCAATGCTCTGGGATCCTGGGAGTTGTAGTTTTTGGAAAGCCTTCCCAGTCCAAGAGGGCAAACTACAACTCCCAGGCTTCCCTAGCATTGCGTTAAGAGCGAATGCAGTTGGACACCACTTGAATCACTATAGGAGATGTAGTTTGGCAAGGCACTGGCACCCTAGAAAACTACAACTTCAGGGAATCTCGTTGCCTTGAGCAGGATTTGGGACAGTATGGAATCCTGGGAGTTATAGTTTTGCTATGTCTCTGGCCTCCTCTGCTTTGACAAACTACAAATCCCAGAATTCCATACCATTGAGACATGGCAGGTAAAGTGGTGTTGAACTGCGTTCATCGACCATCAAACTACAAATCCCAGGGTTCCATAGCATTGGATGTAGATGAACCCCTCAGAAAGATTTCTTTCAGCAGTCAAGAGTATAGAAGCTTGGGATCTGGAGTTCATGGAAGTATTATTATTATTATTATTATTATTATTATTTTCTCTTAACAGAGGCTCAAAGTGGCAGGCAGTGCTAAACCAATGCAATACACAATATAAGGCTCCTTTGTGGAGAGGAAAAAGTGGGATATTAATAATAATAGTAATAATAATAGTAATAATAATAATAACAATAATGTCAATGTCTCCTAAAAAGTGTCCATTCACACAGCTTCCTAGTTATGTCCCATTCTATAATAATAATAATAATAATAATAATAATAATAATAATAACAATGATAATAGTAATAATAGTAATAATAAGGAATCTCATCACCAACATTGTACCGTATATCTTCCCATTGATGCAGCATTTCTTGAAGGTCATGATATTCTGGGTCAAGGTCCCTGTCTTGTCCGAAAAGACATACTGGATCTGGCCCAACTGGTCATTGAGACTGGTGCTGCGGGCCTTGGCTGGTGTGTCCTTCTCGACGCAGTACATCTCCAGGTCCCAATTGATGAAGCAGCTGTTGACCAGGTAGATGAACTCGAACCTGGAGAAAGAGATCGCCTTCTGATTTCAGAAATGCCTCTTTCCCCCCCGCATTGTAACCCAACCCCCATTTGCTCCTTTGTCGTCCTGCTTTTTGGCGGATCAGGAGAATGTCCCAGCATCTCCTACCACCTCCCCCTCCTTTGTCCTCACTTCACTTCAATGGCTGCAAGTGGAGTCCAAAGGGACAAAAGGCAATATGCATTCCTCTGTCCCTTCCCAGTCAGATCGGGTCAAAGCAAAGCACGGCAGATTCTCTGGGTTGGAAAGGAAACAAGGAGAAAAGAGGAAGAGGGAAGAGAAAGAGGAAGAAGGTAGAGGAAAAGGAAGGAGGAGGAGGAAAAGGAGAGGAAGAAAAAAGTGGTTGGAGGAAAAAGGAATAGGAAGAATGCAGAGGGAAAAGAAGGAGAAATAGGAGGGGTAGGAAGAGGGAGAAAGAAAAAGGAGGAGGCAGAGCGAAAAGAAGGAGAGGTGGAAGAGGAAAAAGAAGAATGAAAAGGAAGGAGAAGGAGAAAGGAAAGGAAAAGGAAGGAGGTGGAGGAGAAAAAGAAAAGGATGGGAAAAAGAAAGAAAAAAAGAAGAAGAAGACAATGGAAGGGAAGGGAAAGAGGAAAGGGGAGGAGAAGGAAAAAGAAGATGGCAGAGGAAAAGGATCAAGGAGGATGGAAAAGAAGGAAAATAAAGATATAGCAAGAGGAGGAGGAGGAATGCAGAGGGAAAGGAATTAGGAAGAGGAGGAAGAGGAGTAGGAAAAAAGGAGGAGAAGACAAAAGGAAGGAGGAGAAAGAAGGCAGAGGGAAAGGAAAAAGAAAGAGGAGGAAAAAGGAGGACAATAGGAGGACGAGAAACAAGAAGGTAGTGGGAAAAGAAGGAGAAAGAGGAGGAGGGTAGAAAGAGGGAGTAGGAAGAAGGAGGCAGAGCAAAGGAAGGAGAGAGGAGGTAGAAGAGGAGAAAGAAGATGGGGAAGGAAAAGGAAGGATAAGGAGAATGAAGGAGGCAGAGGAAAAGAGAGGAGGAGAGAAAAAAGGAGAAGAAAAAGGAAAGAGAGGGAGGAAGAAGACAGAAGAAAAGGAAGAGGAAGAGGGAGGAGGAGAAGGAAGAAGAAGGCAGAGGAAAAGAAAGACAGAGGAAGAGGAGGAGAAAGTAGAAGGAGTGAGAAGTTTAGTAGTAATGCATGGCCTGCCTCCTGCTCTCCAATGCGCTCTCCAAGCTCCTGAATAACCATTTCCTCTACCAGACTCAGAACCTCGGAGAGCTCCAGAAGGACGCTTCAGGAAGGATAGGTGCCTCACTCACGTGATGAGCATGGACATGGGGATGACCAGGCTGAGGAGAATGATGAAACCGAAGAAGGCCATGAAGGCATACTCGACTGCGCTAATACTGTCATAGAAGACAGAGAGGTAGCCGTGCTCCTGGCGGAACTTCTCTGCGCAAACACCAGAGCCGATGGCCAGGCCGAAGGAGATGACCAAGAGCGCCGCCACAATCTCAGGAAAGGAAGGAAGAAGGATCAGGACACAAATTTGGGCAAATCAGACCTACTCGGGTTTTGATGCCCGGCAAATGTCTTTCTGCAAATTTCCTAGGTTTTCCAGTATGCAGATGAACGAGTCACCTTGGCCAATGGCTAGAGTAAGCAAAACAACAGATCTGGGATCTGCATATAGACAATTACAAATCCCGCCTTAGTATAACCACAATAAATAACCAATGATATAATTTATAACTATAACTAAGTTATATTCACAAATATAACTAATAAGTTTTATTCAAACTCCGTCAGGAGTCCCTGGTGGTGCAATGGGTTAAACCCTTGTGCTGGCAGGACAGAAGACCGACAGGTCGCAGGTTCGAATCCAGGGAAAGTACGGATGGGTTCCCCTGTCAGCTCCAACTCCCCATGCAGGGACATGAGACCGGGCTGTGGCACAGCTAGTTAGTAGCCAGCTGCATTAAATCACTACTGACCGAAAGGTCATGTGTTCGAAGCTAGCCTGGGTCAGAGTGAGCTCCCAACCATTAATAGCCTAGCTTGCTGTTGACCTATGCAGCCCGAAAGATAGTTGCATCTGTCAAGTAGGAAGTTTAGGTACCGCTTTATGCGGGGAGGCTAATTTAACTAATTTACGACATAAAACCTCCCAGCAGCATGCAGAAGAATGAGGAAGTACTCCATGAAAAGACTCAGTGTCACAAGTGGACAGTGAAGTGACACTTCCCCCTGTGGCCAGAATCGAGCATATCCTCATGAAGCCAGGGGAGGGGGGAGCTATAATGCTAAATGCCTCTGTGTCTGTCTATATATGTTGTATGTCTAAATGGCATTGAATGTTTGCCATGTATATGTGTATTGTAATCTGCCCTGAGTCTCCTGCAGGGTGAGAAGGGTGGAATATAAATACTGCAAATAAATAAATAAATGAGAAAAGCCTCCCACAGGGATGGTAAAAGATCAAAACATCCGAGCGTCCCCTGGGCAATGTCCTTGCTGACGGCCAATTCTCTCACTACAGGGCTTGACCTCATATACGCTGGACCAAGTCCCCTTTGGGATATGGTTCTCTCATACCTGAAGCAACTTGCAGTTTCTCAAGTCACTCCTGACATGAAAAAAGGTGTTACTGACTCATGCCTAGAGCTATCAGTCATCCCAAATCCTTAATACTATTATTATTATTATTATTATTATTATTATTATTATTATTATTATTGATGGAGACTACGAATACATCCATGCAATCAGAGGGGGCCCTAGGTAATTTTCAATGGTAAGCAAACAATATTCCCCCCCCCCCCCACCAATCACTGATATATATTTTCTGTCCGTCGTGGGAGTTCTGTGTGCCATATTTGGTTCAATTCCATCATTGGTGGAGTTCAGAATTCTCTTTGATTGTAGGTGAACTATACATCCCAGTAACTACAACTCGCATATGTCAAGGTCTATTTTCCCCCAAGAGCGCCTCAAGAACGCCCCTGGGCAAAATCAACTATACTGCAAATGCTTACTTTGTGTAATTGGTTGAGCCGCGCCTGCATGCAATGAAGACTAGAAACAAGAGAGGTCTATTTAAGAATCTCTAAGGCTGAAATGTGGAAAAATATGTTCTTTTCTAATCCAGAAACCTTCGGGACAAACTCGATTCTTACCAGCAAGACTAGGCGGTCCATGAGTCGGTTGAGGTTGGTTTTCTTCAGCTTGATCTTCCCACAGTTTTTCATGATTTTGGAGTCAAATCCTGCATGGAAGACAGCAACACAGATGGGTTTCTCTGGTAGAATCGTGACAGTGTTCAAGTAGTTTATGATTTACGAATTTTTCAAGAATTCGTTCGAATCTTCTCTTGGTCCGAAAAACCCAGAGGAAGGCAGAGGCAAACCCTCTCTGAGACCCATGCTGATAGTCAGAAATCATTTGAACGGCTTCCAAGGAGCTCTCCAAAAGGATTTCGGCTCCTTGGAAAGCTCTTCAGAAATTGAGAGAGTCTCCAAAAGCCAGGGAAGAGTTACCTGCATATATGACAAGGCCGTAGCAGATCTCGGTGTTGCGGATGCGGCACCCGCGCAGCAAGACCTTCTCGCTGTCGAGGGAGTATTGCTCACCCTGCCACTCCAAGATGCCAATGAAGCTGTGCATCCGACTGTTGGGCTCTTCGCAGGTTACGATCCCTGGGAAATACGAAAGGAAGACGGACGGTGGGGTGGTCCTCCATTCCAGGCTATAAGTCAAGGTCCTCCCACAACCAACCCAAAAAACATGCTGACCATAGAATTGCTCTGGAGGACCTAGGGAGGATGTAATCATAACAACAGAGAGGGTCACCTTGAAAGCCTAAAGGAATGGATCACTGGTAAGTGGCAATGAAGGACTCACCATCAAAGTCAGCCATGTCTTCCTCGCACGACAGCTGCTCATGTGTCACGAGGAGAGCTTGCCTGTACTTCAGATTCGTTTCTCTGAAAATTAAATTTAAAAGCAAATATAAGCAAACATGGTACTAGGATTGGAGCATACTGTTTCCCCACTTCCTTTGTGTGCTGACTCCTTTATCATTCCGTATGGCTCCGTTCCAATCCTGCCACTCCACCAACAAGTTCACAAAGAGCATATATGGCTCTCCTTTCCCCCATTTTGACCCTCACCACAACAACTCTGTTAGATAGGATAGGGTTGAGAGACAACAACAACAATAATTTTATTTTTTATCCGCCTCTCCTCGTGGCTTGAGGAGGGTTACAACATATCTAAAAAATATAATCATCATAAACATTCTCTAAATATGCATATTAAAATGAATTTCTACAAAATACATGGAACAAAGATTCAAATACACGAGTAAAGTGCAAAAATCACAATTAAAACTGACTGCTTAGAGAGGGAATGGCCAAATGTCCCAAATAACATTTACCCGTCTATATCCATTGTCTCTATGTAGCAAAGGCTGTTGGGCTCCGAACTCGAGAGTAAGAGCAGGTCAGCCTTGAGAAAGGAAAAACAACCAAACAAAATGAGAATGAGACACGGGTCAGCAACTACCAGCAATCCATCCCAACTGGCTGCTTGTGCAAAGAGAGAGATTTCTGCACAAAGTACGGCCCACAAAGTATGGGAAGAGCGGTAATATCTGGCCAAAAGTTCGTCAGGGGCTGAAAGTGGGACACAAGGGGCTTACCGGCACGACGCTGTCCTTCTGAAGGCGAACTATGTCTCCCACGTGAATGTCGGACCATTTCCTTGGGCAGAAACTGGTGGAGGGAAAGGGAAAAGGAAAAGGAAGTGGTAGCGAATAGGACACAATTGAGAGTCTGGTTCAATGTGACCTTGTGGTTTTGATTGGCGGTGTACTGCTAGCCATTTCCCAAGCCATGTTGGCTACTTCCTGCCCTCTCGCAGCAATTTACTTTGCAGCAAGCCCCCTCTGCTTCTTCTTTCCCATACCTTTTTCCAATCAAAATGTCACAGGGTCGGCTGTTAATTTCCCAGTCGCTCCGGTGCCGTCCCTAAGACCCAAAAAGAAAAGGTAGATCTAAATCTTAAGCTTCTTTGTCCTTTCTCCTAGGACCTAGCATCACCTCTTCTTGGACACATTCCCCCACCCCACCCCCATTGCCTTCCATGGGCCATCCCAACCAATTAGGATACCCCACCCTCCAAGCCAAAGGTATTAATTGAAATTGTTATATCCTGCTCGGTACATCTCAGTGTTGATGGGGTTCAAATGTGTTACAGGATGCTGGTCATGAGGTTATTTATTGTTTCCAAATCACAACTTTCCTGAATGATTGCAAGCTGGAAACAAGAAAAACACAGTAGAGTTTTTTCACAGCACAAACATGTTTCAGCCCGTCTATCAGCAGAGTCCACTGCCAGCATCTGACCTTATGTACAAACAGGATTCGCAGATCCACTTTCAGCTTGTCATTGCAAACAATTAGAATAATCAAATAGTCATATACAACATCGGCAGATACTCACACTGAGTTACATAGGAGAGAGAAAGATGGATTCTTTCATCCTCCTTCTATAGCCACCTGCTGATAGGTGGAGATCTAACAGAACAGTCCTACAACAGGGCAGGAACTGAACATGGAGTATTAGGATCCCAAGAACGTCTTGTACCACCATATGGACTATCCAATAAAGGAATCAACCATCTCAAATAGGGAATTTTTCTCCTCCTTTGGAGCCCTTTAAAGGCACAAATTGTATGAGTATTTTAAAGGAGAGCTACATTTTAGGGCAATAGATTGAGGTCCAAAAGGCAAAGGGGACACTGCAGGAAAGACCCTATATTTTCCTCACAATGAGGTCTAAAGGCTCCAGCATTTTTCGTAGATAAAGTAACGTGCAAGTCTGACTCAGGATAAGTCCCATCCCAGTCCAATGGGAAATACAACCCATCCACCTGTATAAAACAATACCCCAAAGGTCTACTCACGATATCGTCAATCAAGTCCCGGACCCCTCGGATGCCAAGCAGGAGGCCAAGAGGGAAGAGCAGGGCAAACCAGGGAAGTGTGGAGATCTGGGGGACCGTCTGGAGTCGGAAACAAAATGGGGTGAAGGCAGGGCCAAAACAGGGAACACTTTTCGCGAAACACCTGCTTTCCCAGAGACATCTTAGCCGATCAGTTCTCCTAGTCGAAGGATATCAGTTCACTGATCGGCTACGATCCCCAAGAGGCTGAATCCAGAGAAGGCCAGAAAAGGTGGAGAGAAGGTGCACTACCCAAACAGCCAATGCAGCGCAATGCAACAGAATCGTGAGAGTTGTAGTTTCAATAGTTCCAAGGAAGGTTGTAGCTTCCTAAACTACAACTCCCAGGACTCCAGAGCATGGAGCAAATGGTGTTGAACTGCATTCATTCGACCATTCAGATGCACCCAGAATTGGCTTCCTATGCTTTCAGTGGTCTCAACACTGATAGGCCAGCTAGAATCGCACCGATTGGCTATGATTACAGGAAATGTGAGATGAACTTTCCCTAGAATTATTATTATTATTATTATTATTAATAATAATAATAATAATAATAATAATAATAATAATAATCCCATTGTTTCCCGACTCTTACTGTAGTCACTGATTGGTTGGGATAATAAGAAATGTAAGAAGTTTTCCTAGAGGAAAGTAGGATGATGATGATACTGCATCTAACACAACACTCCCACAGATCCAATCTCTGAATCATACTGTGATCCCTGATTGGCTAAAATCACAGGAAATATGAGATTATCCTGCGTCCCCTGGAGGAAAGCAGGATAACAACAACAACAACAACAACAACAACAACAACCACAACAATTCCATGCTTCCCCACTGCATCCAACACAACACTCCCCACAGATCCAATCTCTGAAATGTGAGAAAAAGGTTTCCCTGGAGGCATTCATTTGGTTGCCCATAAACCTGGCTATAGAAGGAAGGTGTCTCACCTGCAACAAAATGATGGAGAGGAAGTACAAGTTGGCCATCCGGTGGAATTGCTCAAATAGGTTGCGGGGTAGAAAGGTGATCATGTTATACTTGGCTGTCTTGATGGCATTACCCTGCAAAGGAAGGACGAGAATGTGAAGAGGAAGAGTCAGAGTTCGAATCCCCGCTCGTCCGCAGCATGTCACACTCTCTCAGCCTCAGTGGCAGACGACAACAAAGCTCTGGATTCTCTCCTAGTCCATTTAAAGTCGACTGCAAGTATTTTAAATCTTGGTTTTGAATCATGGAAATCCACCAAGCAAGTCTTCCACCTCACCAAAGAATCTCCTTTAATTCTTTTGCCCACATTCCTCCTTCCTTCTTTTTCCTTCCTTCCTTCCTTGCTCCCTTTCTTTCTTCTCTTCCTTCCCTCCCTTCCTGCCTGTCTTCCTTCCTCCTTCCCTTTTTTTCTTTTTTCCTCCCTTTTCTCCCCCCTCTTTCCCTCTTTTTCCTTTCTTTCTCCCTTTCTCACTCCACTTCCTTCCCTCCCTGGTTCCTACCTCTCTTCCTTTCTCCCTCTTTCTATTTCTTTCTTCCACCCTCCCTCTCTCTCTTATTCCTACCTCCTTTCTCCCTTTCTTCCTTTTCTCTTTCCCTCCTTCCCTCTCCTTTCTTTCTTTCTTTCTTTCTTTCTATTTCTTTCTCCCTCTCTCTTATTCCATCCTTCCTTATTTTCTCCCTTTCTTCTTTCTGTTTCCTTTCTTTCCTTCTTTTTCTTCCTTTTTTCATCCTCCCTCCCTTCTTCTTCCTCCCTCCCTTTCTTCTTCCCCCTTTTCTCCCTTCCTTCCTTCTTTTCTTTCTTTCTTTCTCCCTCTCTTATTCCTTCCTTCCTTACTTGTCTTCTTTCTCTCTCTGTTTCCTATCTATCTCTATCTATCTATCTATCTATCTATCTATCTATCTATCTATCTATCTAACTATCTATCTATCTAACTATCTATCTATCTATCTATCTATCTATCTATCTAMCTATCTATCTATCTATCTTTCTCCCTCCATCCCTCCCTTCCTGTCTTCCTCCCTCCTTCTCTTTCTCTCCCTCCCTCCCTTCCTTTCTTTCTTTTCTCCCTCCCTCCTTCCTAATGTCCTTCCTTCCCAGGCCTGGACTAGATGGCCCCTTGAGATCCCTTCCAATTCTCGGAATTATTATTATTATTATTATTATTATTATTATTATTATTGAGTCTAATGTCTGCAGAAGAGCCTTCCTCCCAAACCATGGAAAGCCTTCCAACCCTCTTCTCACCGCATACTTTTTCCTCTTCAGACAGTAGAAGTGTCTCTTCATGAACTGGTCATGGAAAGCGCGATCGTTGGCTTTGACCTCCCAAGTGAAATCTGAGCCAGGAAAAAGGGGGATACAAAAAGTCCGAGATCCTCAAACACTGTGCAATTTCTCAGCCTATTCTGAGCCAAATCGGCATAGAAAATCCCCTTATTACGATGCTGACCTTGCTGTGTTTCAAAATCATCCTTCGAAGACTCTGGATTCGACATTTCACAATCTGGAAAAGCAAAGAGATCAAAGTGAGTTCTGCTTCCAACTTTTGGCCCCATTCTTTGAATCAGAGAATCCTATCTGTTGAAGGGACCTCCAAAGGCCACCCAGTTCAACCTCTATTATTATTATTATTATTATTATTATTATTATTATTATTATTATTATTTCTTTTAATTGATACATCAAGCCATCCAATTCACCATTCTGGACACCTGGTGGCAGGAAAGAAATAACAAATGCATATACAATGACTCCAATAAGGCAGAAAAATCCACTAATTTGAAGACCACTGTGAAGCTATTGAGTGAATTACAATGGAGTTTTTACTGGGACCAAGAGTTAAGGCTATTTTTCTTTCTTTCTAATTACTACAAGTAAACTGTAATACAAGTCCAACCCCATTATTGTGCCAGGGAGGACAACACCATGCAATCCCCACCCCCGACAGATGGCTGTCCAGCCTTTATTTAAAAACCTCCAAAGAAGGGGACTCCATTGCACAGATTCCACTGCCAAATGGCTCTGACCATCAGGATTCTCTTCACAACTTTCAGATGGAACCATTTTTTCCCACCATTCAGATCCATTCCTCTACCATATAGTCTAATACGGAAATGTTTTAATACATGCTTTCATGGTTGCCTTTGAACTATGTTTTAATCTGTATTAGACTATGTTGTGCCCCTATTTATCTACATGTACCTATCTATGTTGTGCCATTACTGCTCAAGCAGGGAGCTTTGAAATGGTTGAACACAAGCTCTCCGAAGCTCTAGGTGCCCTTACTGCCTATTACAGGGAAAACCAGCTGATCCCTAACCCATCTAAAACACAGACATGTGCTTTTCATCTCAAGAACAGACAAGCATCCCGAGCTCTGAGGATCACCTGGGAAGGAATCCCACTGGAGCATTGCAGCGCACCCAAATATCTGGGAGTCACTCTGGACCGTGCCCTGACCTACAAGAAGCACTGCCTGAATATCAAGCAAAAGGTGGGTGCTAGAAACAATATCATACGAAAGCTGACTGGCACAACCTGGGGATCACAACCAGATACAGTGAAGACATCTGCCCTTGCGCTATGCTACTCTGCTGCTGAGTATGCATGCCCAGTGTGGCACACATCTCACCACGCTAAAACAGTGGATGTGGCTCTGAATGAGACATGCCGCATTATCACGAGGTGTCTGTGCCCTACACCACTGGAGAAATTACCCTGTTTAGCCAGTACTGCACCACCTGACATCTGCCGGGAAGTGGCAGCCAATAGTGAAAGGGCCAAGGCAGAGACATCTCCAGCTCATCCCCTGTTTGGATATCAGCCAGCACGTCAACGACTTAAATCAAGAAATAGTTTTCTAAGATCTACAGAGACGCTCGCTGGAACACCTCAGCAAGCGAGAGTCCAAAAGTGGCAGGTTCAAACCCAGAACCTCAATCAATGGCTGATACCAAATGAGAGACTCCCCCCTGGGCACACAGAAGACTGGGCGACTTGGAAGGCGCTGAAAAGACTGCGCTCTGGCACCATCAGATGCAGAGCCAACCTCAAGAAATGGGGCTACAAAGTGGAATCCTCGACATGCGAATGTGGAGAGGAGCAAACCACTGACCACCTGCTGCAATGCAACCTGAGCCCTGCTACATGCACCAGGGAGGACCTTCTTGCAGCATCACCAGAGGCACTCCAAGTGGCCAGCTACTGGTCAAAGGACATTTAACCAACTACCAAGCTTGCAAACTCTGTTTTGTCTGTTTGTTAAAAAATTGTTTAAAATGTAATACAATTGTCTGGTTGATACTGACACAATAAATAAATAACCTATCCATGTCTATGAGGCTGGATGACCATCTGTTGGGAGTGATCGGATGGTGTCCTCCTTTATGGGAGAATTGAGCGGGCCTTTGGGGTCCAAATGGTAGGATTCTGTGATTATATCACCCTATTTATCTCCATGAAACTATTAATGCCTATAAGGGTTGTATGGCCATCTGTCTGAAAGGGTCAGATGGTGTCTTTTTTATGAAGAATCGGGATGGGCCTTTCTTATTTTTAAAAAATTATTATTATTATTATTATTATTATTATTATTATTATTATTTACCCTGCTTTATCTCTCCCGAAGGAGACTATTATTACTATTATTATTATTATTATTACTACTACTACTACTACTACTACTCCTATGACTATTGTGTCTCAGTCTCCAGAGCAGCTGAAAACAAGCTTGCCCTCTCTTCACTTTGTCCCCATTCAAATATTTCAACATGACTTTATTCCTATTGAAGCAACACAAAATTGCATTGGCCTTTTTTGCTGCTGCATCACATTCTTGACTTATATTCAGTCATATATCTTCTTATTGCCAAACTATAGTAATGTTGAAGTTAGCAAGCTTGAATTAGCCTAGGAGTAGCCATCAAGTTTGCAAAGTCAATCAGTGGGAGCATCTGCATAGAGAAAGCCTGGCCTTTGCGACCTGGAGGCACCCTCTGCTTGAAAGGTGTTCATTGGCCCTTGATTGTTTGCTGTCTGGAGTTTTGTTTCTGAGTGGTGTTTGTTATTTACTTCTTGATTCTGATGTTTTTTAAATACTGATAACCAGATTTTGTACATTTTTGTGGTTTCCTTCTTTCTGTTGAAAATTTTCACATGCTTGTGGATTTCAATGGCTTCTTTGTGTGGTCTGACATAACAGAGGGTACCTCCAGGCAACAAAGGACAGGCTACGCCAATGAAGATATTATATTTTCTACATTATATTATGTTACATTGTATTGTATTATATTTTATGTATTATATTATATTGTGTTATATTATGTTTTCTGCATTATATTATATTATATTTTCTGAATTTTTCTGCATTATATGATTTTCTGCATTATATTATAATGTACTATATTTTCTGTATTATATTATACTAGCCGTCCCCTGCCACGCGTTGCTGTGGCCCACATGGGGGTTCTGTGTGGGACGTTTGGCTCAGTTCTGTCGTTGGTAGGGTTCGGAATGCTCTTTGATTGTAGGTAAACTATAAATCCCAGTAACTACTACTCCCAAATGTCAAGGTCAATTTCCCCCAAACTCCATCTATGGTCATATTTGGTTGTATTGAGTGCTTGTGCCAAGTTTGGTCCAGGTCCATCACTGTTTGAGTCCACAGTGCTCTCTGGATGAAGGTGAACTACAACTCCCAAACTCAAGGTCAATGCCCACCAAACACTTCCAGTATTTTCTGTTGGTCATGGGAGTTCTGTGTGCCAAGTTTGGTTCAATTCCATCATTGGTGGAGTTCAGAATGTTCTTTGATTGTAGGTGAACTATAAATCCCAGAAACTACAACTCCCAAATGACAAAATCATAATTTTTGAGTGATGGTCACTCCTCGTGTTGTGAGACGTTTTGTTGCCAAATTTGGTGTGATTTCATTCATTGGTTCTTTTGTTTTGAAGGTACTCATTATGCACAGACCATTTTTATATATATACATTGTATTTTATTTTCTGTATTATTGTAATTACAATGTAATAATTGTAATAATATAATTGTAATATTGTAATATAGTAATACTAATATATTAAATATAATATAATAATATATTATATATTATCATAAGTAATGATATGCTGTTTATTATTGTCTATTTGTATATTTTAAGTTGTCATGTTTTTGATTGTGTGCTGATTTAAGTCTCTGTATGGTGAAATAAAGCAGGATATAAATCTATACACAAACTAATAAAAGTGAAAATATGTATGTGTGTATGTGGCTGGAGTGTCCACTTACAGAGACAAGCTCCTACCTCCACAAACAGCCATAGTGCTCACTACTTAGGAGACACCAATGGCCCTCCATCCAATGACATTGCAGGTGAGCGCCAATGTCCTCCACAAACACCATACTGCCCACCACCCAAGTGAAAGCTTATATTCAGGGACAATTCCTTCCTAGATTTTATGTGTTTCCTCCACCACAGGCATCCCAGTGTTTCTGACTCTCTCAATTGACCTGTCCCATTGGCTCTCCCATAACCCTTTCCTATTCATTTCTATGGCACTAACTTGGCACACAAAACCCCCATGACCAACAAAATATATTAGAAGTATTTGGAGGGATTTAGAGGAGTTGTAGTTCACCTACATATAGAACGCACTATGAACACAAACCATGATAGATCTGGACCAAACTTTGCATGCATCCCCAATGTGCCCAAATTTGAATATTGCAGGCAGGGCCGTAGCCAGAAAAAAAATTCGGGAAGGATTGAAATTTTCGGTGGGGGGGGGGTTGAAAATTTCGCGGGGGGGGGGGTTGAAACCTGCCTCCTAGCTCACATTGAAGCAAAGAGCACAGCAGGGGGCAGAGCAGCCTTCAATAGCCTGCAGCGCCACCCTTGTCAACCACCTCCACCAAGTCTGGCCTCCTTAATGAGAGCATTCAACACCCCCCCCCCCCAAACTTGGTTGCTTCACTACTGTTCTGTCATGCGCTGGGCCTGTAAATAATTGTCTTTAGAACAGGATGTGCAACCTTTGCCCAGCGGGAAGCCAGGGGGCCTAAAGAGAAGTTCTCAGAGCTTTCCACCACAAACAGTCTTTAGATGGCTTGAGAAATACAACAAAGTCTTTTATTAATGAACAATCAAACAGAAACTTCTCTTGTCTTCAGTAAAGTTAAGCAAATGATTCCAAGCTTTTAGGCAACTGGTGAATTCCTAATCTTGCCCACGAAGGACAGGCAACTGTCTTCAATAACTTCTTCTTTAAAGGAAAATCCCCGTTTTAACTTCTCCCAGGCTGACTGTAATCTAACCCTTACTGATGTGGGCTCCGCTACCGGGTCGAACTGCGTCTCGAACGCCGAGTGGACCTACCAGCAAGGCAGTAGATGTTCTCCAGCTGGAGTTCTTTGGTCTTTAGGGCTGTTTTCCTGGAAATTCTTTGGAGACTCTTAAGACCTTTCTCCCCCGGAAGGTCTTAAGGGTTGAAGCTTTTGTACAGGGGAAGCTTGCACACATCCTATACATAAGCTTACCTTGCTGAGACTAACTAAAAATGGCTCCCTTCCCTTTCCAATTGCCCTGAGCAAGGGGCGGGACCAAAACTTAACAATGATGGACAGGTGACTTGCCCTATGACTGCAACCAAAGAAGCCACCTATCTGCAGAGTCCCTGAAACCTAGGACTGCAAGCAAACATTTAATACAAAGCAAATAAAGTTGGAGCTCCTGGTACAGCTGTACCAGAACAACTACATCGGCTATTGCTGCAAGTAATGACAGTGTGAATAAATTGCTAATATTTGCTTGAGATAGTGCTTGCAGTTCTGGAGGGACTCTTGATTTTTTGCATCTCATAGACTTAGCATGGGGATTTGGTTAACCAGTTAAAATTCATGAGTAAACCAGTTTTTTTAAAAAAAATCTGAAACATTTCGGGGGGGGGGGGGTTGAACCCCTAACCCCCCCCCCCTCGCTACGGGCCTGATTGCAGGGCTTTTGAGGGGAACATGTACAAGGGCCCTGCCAATGTCCTCTACAAACACCATACTGCCCACCACCCAAGTGAAAGCTTTCATTCAGGGACAATTCTTCCTAGATTTTATGTGTTTCCTCCACCACAGGCATCCCAGTGTTTCTGACTCTCTCAATTGACCTGTCCCATTGGCTCTCCCATAACCCTTTCCTATTCATTTCTATGGCACTAACTTGGCACACAAAACCCCCATGACCAACAAAATATATTAGAAGTATTTGGAGGGATTTAGAGGAGTTGTAGTTCACCTACATATAGAACGCACTATGAACACAAACCATGATAGATCTGTCTGGACCAAACTTTGCATGCATCCCCAATGTGCCCAAATTTGAATATTGCAGGGGTTTTGAGGGGAACATGTACAAGGGCCCTGCCAATGTCCTCTACAAATACCAGACTGCCCACCACCTAGAAAGCTTACATTCAGGGACAATTCCTTTCTAGATTTTATGTGTTTCCTCCGCCACAGGCATCCCAGTGTTTCTGACTCACCTCCTCTCCCTTAACCCTTTCCTATTCTTTACTATGGCACACAGCAAACAGAAGAACTGATCAGCAACTGAACATACTAGAGAAGTTTGGGGAGAACTCACCATGATTTATAGCCTTCGGCAATACAGGTAGGAACACTCATGGGGACTGTACGCAAAGATCCCCATAACACTCAAACCAAACTACAACTCCCACATTACAACTCCCATTCAGGGCCCAAACGCCTTCATGGAAACATCTCCCGGGGCTTTTTCTCGATGGAGCTATCAGCCGGGATGATGACAACGTCATCTGTGAGGTGACTGAGATCCATATCACTGGCCTGGCCAAACCTGATTTTTCCAAGCAAAGTATTCCGCTATCAATTTGCATGTTGGCAGGTTACGAGGTGCTCCATGTGCCAGTTCGGTATGTGCCGATGCGGCCCTCTTTTGTGCCCGTTAAATGCCAGGAGGATGGTGTTTCACGCCCTCCGACGCTCAAACCACAATGTGCCCATTTCCTTCTGAAGGGGGCAGAAGCAAACAACCAAACCCCTCCCAACAGGTGGCCATCCAACACTCATAGACATTCATAGGTTCATATAGAGAAACAGGATACATAATAATAGAATCGTAGTATGAGAAGGGACCCCAAAGGCCCATCCCGTTCTACCATAAATAAAGGCACCATCCAACCCCTCCCGACAGATGGCCATCCAACCTTATAGACATTAATAGGTTCATGGACAGAAACAGGGCTATGGAATGATAAAATTGTGGCATTGGAAGGGACGCCAAAGGCCCACCCCATTCTGTCATAAACAAAGGCATCATCTGACCCCTCCCGACAGATGGCCATCCAGCCTCATAGACATTAATGGGTTCATGGAGAGGAATAGGGCTATGTAATTATAGAAATAGGACTATGGATTCATCCAATCCTAGAGTTGGGATCCCAAAGACCCATCCCATTCTGCCATAAAGGAGACCATTCGATCCCTCTCGACAGATGACCATCCAACCTCATAGACATTAGCAAGATCATGGAGAGAAATAGGGCTATATAATCATAGAATTCACATGAATAGGGCTATATAATCATAGGATTCACACGATCCTAGAGTTGGAAGGGACCCCAAAGGCCCACCCTATTCTACCATAAAGGAGGACACCATCTGATCTCTCCTGACAGATGGTCATCCAGCCTCATGGAGAGAAACAGGACTATGGATTCATACAGTTCTAGAGTTGGGGCCCCAAAGGCTCACCCCATTCTGTCATAATGGAGCCCCCGGTGGCGCAGTGGGTTAAAGACCGACAGGTCACAGGTTTGAATCCGGGGAGAGGCGGATGAGCTCCCTCTATCAGCTCCAGCTCCTCATGCAGGGACATGAGAGAAGCCTCCCACAAGGATGATAAAACATCAAATCATCTGGGCATCCCCTGGGCAACATCCTTGCAGACGGCCAATTCTCTCATACCAGAAGCGACTTGCAATTTCTCAGGTCACTCCTGACACAACAAAAAAAAAACTGCCATAAAGGAGGACACCATCCGATCCCTTCCGACAGATGGCCATCCAGCCTCATAGACATTAATAGGTTCATGGAGAGAAACAGGACTATAGATTCATAAAATTTAGAGTTGGGACTCCAAAGGCTCACCCCATTCTGCCATAAACAAGGACATCATCAGATGGCCACCCAACAACATATAAGCACTATACGTCTCCTCTTTGTTGTCGAATACTTGAGTTGGAAGGGACCCCAAGGAAACATCCAGGCAGGGAGACACCATCCGATCCCTCCTGACAGAGGGCCAGCTTCAAAACCCTCCAAAGAATTAGACCAGTGCAACTCCCCTGCAAGATCTCTTCCTCTCTCTTTTTGCTATTAGAAACAATCAGGTAGCAAGAGCTGGGATCCCTCTCCTCGTCGCCAATGGGACCCTAGGGACCCATTCGGCTTGGCAAGCAAAGCTTCCTCCTTGGCAACCAAAACCCTAGCAAAGTCTCACCTGTAGAGGCAGGTAGGCCTTTCTTTCGGGCGGCAGGTGCAAACAGTGGCAATGCCAAGGCCTGGACAGCTCTTAAGGAATCGGGGAGGGCCGGACCGACTCTCCTCCCCATTTCACACTGTCTTGAACATTGAAACCCGCTCTCGAAGTCTGGCATCCAAAGCACTCCCACCTGGACAGACTTCCTTGAATTTCCCAAACTCAGGGTGAATGAATACACCATAGAATGAATGCAGTTTGATACCACTTTGACAGTATGGGCTTCCTTGTATAGACTCATGGGAGTTGTAGTCTTCACTGTATTGAATCACGGGAATTGTGCTCTTCATTGTACAAAATCATCATGGGAGTTGTAGTATTCATTGTACGGACTCATGTGAGTTGCATTCACTGCATGGAATTGTTGGGGTTATAGTTTTCATTGTACAGAATCAGGAAATGGTAGGCTTCATTGTACGGAATCATGGGTGTTGTAGTCTTCACTGTAAGGAATCTTGGGAATGGTAGTCTCCATTGCACGGAATCATAGGTGTTGTAGTCTTCACTGTAAGGAATCATGGGAATTGTAGTCTTCATTGTATGGAATCATGGGAATTGTAGTCTCCATTATACGGAATCATGGGAGTTGTGGTCTTCGCTCCATGGAATCATGGGTGTTGTAGTCTTCACTGTATGGAATCGTGGGAATGGTAGGCTTCATTGTATGGAATCATGGGTGCTGTAGTCTTCACTGTAAGGAATCATGGGGATTGTAGTCTTCATTGTATGGAATCATGGGAATTGTAGTCTCCATTATACCGAATCATGGGAGTTGTGGTCTTCAATCTAGGGAATCATGGGAATTGTAGTCTTCATTGTACAGAATCATGGGAATTGTAGTCTTCATTGTATGGAATCATGGGAATTGTAGTCTTCATTGCACAAAGTCATGGCGATTAAATTCTTCATTGTACAGTTATGGGAGTTGTAATATTCATTCTATGGAAATAGAGTTGTACTGTTCATTGTATGAAATATGGGAGTTGCAGTCTTCATTGTACGGAATCGTGGGAGTTGTGGTCTTCATTGTATGAAATCATGGGAGTTGTAGTCTTCATTGTACAGCATCTTGAGAGTTGTAGTCTTCAATGTACAATGTCCCTGGGAGTTGTGGTCTTCGCTGTATGGAATCATGGGAACTGTAGTCTTCATAGGAGTTTGTAGATCTTGGGTATTCTCTGCCGAGAAAGATTCGCACCTCCCCAAACTACAGATCCCAGAATGCTATTGCTCTCAGCCAAGGTCTGTTACAGCTGGGTCAAGCTCCATTAATCCGACAGTGTGTTTTCAAAAATATGCTCTGACCTCAAGACATTCCAGACAACCGAGACGGGCCTTTGAGCACCAAGACAAAAGGCAAGGGCTTGGGAGACGTAGTTGGCAGGCTCAGGGCCCCCAAGAGGCAGCTTCTGACGTCCGCCTTGGTGGGAGGCAGGCACATGCTGTTCCAGGCAGGAAAAACCATACAGATGGAAGGGGCACCCAGAGGCCATCTAGACCATTGAGCCCAGTGCCTTCTTAAGCTATAGGTTCTGACCCCTTTGCTCAATGTTTTCTTAATTGTGCCCAATTTGGTCAACTTCCCCACAGAGCATCCTTTCCTATGTCTTCCTATGGGCCTCTATTGACAACCTCCCCAAATCCAGCCACTAGGCTTAATGCTCCCTCTAGTGGCAGGAAAGGGACATGCACCTTCCCTTTGGAGTTAATATTTTTATTAGGGACTAGCTGTACCGGCCAACCATCCCTCTTTCTTTCCTTCTTTCCCTCCTRCTTTTGCTCCCTCTTCTCTTTTTTTRTTTCCTTCTCCCCTTCCTTCCTTCTCTACCTTTCCTTCCTTCCCCCCTTTTTCTTTATCTCTTTTTTCTCTCATTTCTTCCTTCCTTTGTTTTTTGCTTCCATCCTATCTTTCCCTCCCTCTTTCTCTCCTTCTTTCCCTCCTTCCTTAGCTCCCTCTTTCCTTCCTTTCCTTTTTTCTTTCCTTCTCTCCTTCCTTCCTTCTCTACCTTTCCTTCCTCCCCCCCTTTTTCTTTATCTCTTTTTTCTCTCATTTCTTCCTTCCTTCCTTTGTTTTTTGCTTCCATTCTCTCTTTCCTTCCCTCCCTCTTTCTCTCCTTCATTCGCTCCCTCTTTCCTTCCTTCCCTTTTTTCTTTCCTTCTCTCCTTCCTTCCTTCTCTACCTCTTTCCTTCCTCCCCCCTTTTTCCATTCCTTCCTCTTTTTCTCCTTTCTTCCTTCTCTGCCTTTTTTCTTCCTTCTCTCTTTCCTTCTTTATCTCCCTCTCTCTCTCTTTCTTTCTTTCTTTCTTTTTTTCTTCCCTTCTTTCACTCCCTCTTCCTTCCCTTTTTTCTGCATCGTCATTTAGCTTTTTGGGGTTTTTAAGTCCTTTTTGCTATTTTGGGGGGGGGATTATGAGTAATGGTCACTCGTTGGTCTGTTAGGGGTATAGTGTCCAAATTTCGTGTCAGTTCATCCAGTGGTTTTTGAGTTCTGTTAATCCCACAAATGAACATTACATTTTTATTTATATAGATGTGCGATCTATTTGAAAAATGGCTGAAAAYTGTTTCTAAAATGTAGCTAGTAAAAAATTCATTACTATAACTAGAGTGAAGAATTTCGGTACTATTTCGTTATAGTAATTGTGCACAATTACTATATGGGGAATCTTCAAGGGCTCCTTTCTCCCTCATTTTTAAAGCTATTGGAATAAAACGTGCTGCAATGGTAGAACACATTGACCACTGTTAGCACATCAAATTTCAGAAAGTTTCATTTATCTGCGGATTTTTGTGGAATTTTCAAAGTTTTTATAAACAACATTTTTTAAAAGAAAAACTACAAGAGCTATGTATTTGAATTGTATATACAATGCACAAGATCATCAGGGCATCCATCCCCAGAAGTTTCAGAAAGATTCACACATCTACAGATTTTTGGGGATTTTTAAAAACATTTATTCCCCCCCCCCCCCAAAGTGATAACAGCAATCCCCTTGAATGTGTTGTCGAAGGGACACAGAGAAGCCATTGAAATCGACAAGCATGTCAACAATTTCAACAGAAAGGAAGATCTCCATGAAAATGAACAAAATCTGGCAACCAGTATTTAAAAAGCTCTAAAATCAGGACAGTAAATAAAAAGCAACACTCAAAAAACAGGGGAAATCCAGACAGGAAACAATCAAAAAAATCCAGACAGCTAACATCTCCCAACAAAGGATTCCCCCAGGCAGGAGGCAGCTAGGCTTTGAAGCTGCAAGGCCATTCAATGGTAATCAAGATGGCCAATGACAACATTCCCACCTGCTCAGGCAGACAAGAGTTCTTTCTCCCACCCTGGACATCATTCCACATATATATAAACCCCACTTGCCTACTTTCCAGCAGACCTCACAACCTCAGAGGATGCCTGCCATAGATGCAGGTGAAACATCAGGAAAGAATATTTCTGGAACATGGCCAGACAGCCTGAAAAACTTACAGCAACCCAATCCTCTTGAATGCCTGCCTGTCTTTATGACACACAACCACAAAACTTCAACTTCGCACAAATTTATACTATTACTTACTTACATTCGTCCTCTTTGCAGATTCAATAATTTTATTATTATGAGTCTGACTCTAAAGGGCTGGCTGCTACAGCCCTTTGGGGCTTTCTGATGCTGAGTGAGCACTGCATTCTGGGAAATGTAGTTGAGGGCAGGGTCTTTTGCATTCTCTGTCACAGGGGGCCTCACCTTCCCAAACTACATTTCCCAGAATGCTATGTTCTCAATCTCCCTAATAATAATATTCTGGGTGGAATTTTTGGAAATATTGAGTATGAAGTAATGGCAGTTATTAGCAAAAGGCTCCGCCCCTTTTCTTAGAAATACGCACTCAGGTCCAATGCATTTAAGGAATGCAAAGTAGTCATGATTACGCCACTGCACAATTAAATTAAATGTCAACCATTACATATATATATATATATATATATATATATATATATATATATGGATTTGAAATAACTGCTCTCCAAAACATTACGGACTCAAATCGATGCCTTTGAGACGAGTAATTCCCTTGTCATTGTGATGTTCTCATCGGTTTTTGAAAAAGAAATGCGTTCCGCAGTTAAAGGAAGAACCGATGTCTGTTATTTTGTTTCCTAATTGTTTCTGTTATTTAAAAAGGCGGGGTGTATCAGGTGAATCATGAGATTTGTTTTCAACAAGGTTTGTTTTCAATAGGAGAAAAGAAGGAAGTAGAAGAAAAGAAGAAGAAGAAGAAGAAGAAGAAGAAGAAGAAGAAGAAGAAGAGAAGAGACGAAGAGAACAAMAGTAGAAAGAGAAGAGAAGAAGAAGAAGAAGAAGAAGGGGAAGAAAGAGAAGATAAAGAGAAGAACAGATGAAGAAGAAGAGAAGAGAAGAGAAGAGAAGAGAAGAGAAGAGAAGAGAAGAGAAGAAGAGTAGAAAGAGAAGAGAAGGAGGAGGAGGAGGAGGAGAAGAAGAAGAGAAGAAGAAGATTAGAAAGAGAAGAGAAGAGAACAAAAGAAGAAGAAGACGAGATGAAGTGATGAAGAGAAGAAAGAGAAGAGAAGAAGAAGGGGAAGAAAGAGAAGATAGAGAGAAGAAGAGAAGAAGAAAAATAGAAAGAGAAGACATGAGAAGAGAACAAAAGAAAAAGAAGAAGAGATGAAGCGATGAAGAGAAGAAGAAGAAGAAGAAGAAGAAGAAGAAGAAGAAGAAGAAGAAAGAGAAGAAGGAGGAGGAGGAGAATAGAAAGAGAAGAGAACAAAAGAAGAAGAAGAAGAAGAGATGAAGAGAACAAAAGAAGAAGTGACGAAGAGACGAAGAGAAGAAAGAGAAGAGAAGAAGAAGAAGAAGAGAACAAAGAGAAGAGAAGAAGAATCCAGTCCACCACAGCTGCCAAGCACTGATTCATGACTCAGGGAGCTTCCTTGGATTGTGGTGGGAAAGAGTAGTCAAGTTGTGTGTCATCTGCATACAGATAACACCGAACTCCAAAACGCTGGATGACCTCACCCCGTGGTTTCACGTAGATCAGTGTTTCTCAACCTTCCTAATACCGCGACCCCATAATACAGTTCTTCATGTTGTGGTGACCCCCCAACCATGAAATTAATTTTGTTGTTCCTTCATAACTGTAATTTTGCTACTGTTATGAATCATAATGTAAATATCTGATATGCAGGATGTATTTTCATTTACTGGACTAAATTTGGCACACATATCTGATACGCCCAAATTTGAATACTGGTGGTGTTGGGGTGGAGTTGATTTTGTCATTTGGGAATTGCTGGGATTTAACCTACAATCAAGGAGCAATCTGAACTCCACCAACGATGGAATTGAACCAAACTTGGCACACAGATCTCCCATGACCAACAGAAAATACTGTAAGGGTTTGGTGGGCATTGACCTTTGGTTTTGGAGTTGTAGTTCGCCTACATCTAGAGAAGTGGTTCTCAACCTGGGGTCCCCAGATGTTTTTGGCCTTCAACTCCCAGAAACCCTAACAGCTGGTAAACTGGCTGGGATTTCTGGGAGTTGTAGGCCAAAAGCATCTGGGGACCCGAGGTCGAGAACCACTGGTCTAGAGAGCACTGTGGACTCAAACAGTGATGGATCTGGACCAAACTTTTCAAATATTCAATATGTACAAATGTGAACACTGGTGGATTTTGGGGAAAATAGACCTTGACATTTGGGAGTTGTAGTTGCTGGGATTTGTAGTTCACCAGCGATCAAAGAGCATTCTGAACCCACAGAGAGAATTGGGCCAAATTTCCACACAGAACCACCATGAACAACGGAAAATACTGTTTTTTCTGATGGCCTTTGGCAACCCCTCTAACATCCCCTCCCAACACCCCCCTCCCCAGGGTCCCAACCCCCAGGTTGAGAAACAGTTATGTAGATGTTGAAAAGCATGGGGAAGAGAAGAAGAATTGGAGTAAGGAGATGAAGAGGAGACAGAGGAAGAATAGAAATTAGAAGAAAGAGAGAAGAAGAGGAAGAAAAATTAGAAGGAGAAGGAGAAGACTTGTTGGAAAAGAATTGGAAGAAGGAGAAAAATAAAAATTGGAAGAAGAAGGAGAGGAGGAAGAGAAAGAACTAGGAGAAGATGAAGAAGAGGGAGAGAAGGAGGAAAGGAGGAGGAACAGTAAGAGAGAGAATGGAAAGAATGGCTTGAATTTACCTCCTGGACCAACCGCGGTCTCCTCCGGAGTGTCCTTTGAGGTTCTTCTGCTTGAGATCTGAAGACGACCCAATCTTCCTTCGAGGAAGCAAGGCCTGCCCTCCCTCCGAGTGCCCTTGGGGTGCCCTGTGCCCTCTCCATGGAGGCTCCGGGTACAATTATAGAGCCAACCTCCCCTTCCGAGACGCCCCCGCGCAGAACTGGAAGAGCAGGATAGGTTTACGACAGGTCTTGCCCAGTTTCTGGGTCCTGGGATGAAGCAAGGCAGATTGGGATCAGTCCTCCGCTGCCTAGATGTAGAACCCAGATGTGGGTGACTCACATCTGGGAGGTTCCAGGATTATGGGGTGCCCGACAAGCTCCTTCAGACATACCTTTGGTCAAAATTAAGCAGGCTAAATTTATTTTCGTTTTTTAATACATAATATATATATATATATATATATATATATATATATATATATCTTTTATTTGTGGGTCAATTTACAGATATATCAAATAGAAGTGGATTTTTGTCAGCGGCTGGAAGTTTGCATCTGACAACCTGCTTAACTCCTGGAGAATTCGTGCTTCCTTTTAATACATCTCTTCCCAGTCGGCTTTTGTGCTGTGCTTATACCCAAGCAAATGGCACAAGCCATGAGCAACTGTCACTGTAAGAATATTGTAGTAATCTTCATTGCATTGTATACATTGTTGATAAATATATTCAACTCCTAGAAACATTTCTAAATTTCTTGATAGGTCCTTAGCACCTCACTCCCAAGTCAAGGTACAAGAAATTATCCGGGTTGCTGTAAGTTTTTTGGGCTGTATGGCCATGTTCCAGAAGCATTCTCTCCTGACATTTCACCTGCATCTATGGCAGGCATCCTCAGAGGTTGTGAGGTTGTTGGAAACTAGGCAAGTGGGGTTTATATATCTGTGGAATGTCCAGTGAGAAAAAGAACTCTTGTCAGTTGGAGGCAAGTGTGAATGTTTCAACTGGCCATCTTGATTAGCATTTAATGGCCTAACAGTTTTCATGGTGTGGCTTCTTACTGCCTGGGGGAATCCTTTGTTGAGAGGTGATTAGCTGTTCCTGATTGTGTCTTGTCTGGAAACATTCACACTTGCCACCAACAGAACGCCCTTCCTACAGACATTAGACTAGCACCATCTCTAATGGTATTCCGCAAAAAGGTGAAGACCTGGATGTTTGTGCAGGCGTTTGAGTAATTTAGTGCAATCTGGTAATGGAACATAGGAATGGAACAATGGACGACGAACCTGGACTACGCTTGGATGATGAGAAGATTGGGTACGGTTGTTTTTTGTAATAATTGTGTCATTGTAATTGCTTATTGGTAATTTATGGATAATGTGTTAAGTCAATTGTTATATGTTGTATGGAACCACTGCTGTTTCTACTGTTTTTACTGTTTGTGAACCGCTGTGAGTCGCCTTCGGGCTTGAGATACAGCGGTATATAAGCAAAGTAAATAAATAATAAATAAATAAAACAAACCCCGTTTTCCTAGTTTCCAACAGACCTCACAACCTCTGAGCAAGCCTGCCATAGATGCAGGCAAAACGTCAGGAGAGAATGCTTCTGGAACATGGCCATACAGCCCAAAAAACTTACAGGATGGATGGACGGACAGGCAGACAGATAGATAGATGGATGGGTGGATGGGTGGATAGAAAGATAGATGGGTGGACAGACAGACGAATGGATGGGTAGGTGGATGGGTGGGTAGATGGATGGATGGATGGATAGATATAGATAGATAGATAGATAGATAGATAGATAGACAGACAGACAGACAGACAGACAGACAGACAGACAGACAGACAGATGGATAGATGGATGGATGAATGCATAGGTAGAAAGACAATATAGATGGATGCATGGACAGAAAGAAAGAAAGAAAGAAAGAAAGAAAGAAAGAAAGAAAGGAAGGAAGGAAGGAAGGAAGGAAGGAAGGAAGGAAGGAAGGAAGGAAGGAAGGAAGAAAAAAGAAGGATGGATGGACAGGTGGATGGATGGAGAATGGATGGACAGATAGATAGAAAGATAAAGAAATAGACAGGCAGATGGACAGATGGACAGACAGATGGACAGATAGACGGATGGATGGGTAGGTGGATGGATAGATAGATGAATGGATGATAGATAGATAGATAGACAGACAGACAGACAGACAGACAGACAGACAGACAGACAGACAGATAGATAGATAGATAGATAGATAGATAGATAGATAGATAGACAGATAGTGTTTCATAGATGTTTCCTTGTGTAAAAATACTGTTTTCTGCCCAGAAAGGAATGGCTTGATGTGGAGGCACCATATGGGCTTTCTGAGCAGGTTCGAAAACATTCCCACTTGCCACCATCAGACAAGAGTTCTTTCTCCCACCCTGGGCATTATTCCACAGGTGTATAAACCCCATTTTCCTAGTTTCCAGCAGACCTCACAACCTCTGAGGAAGCCTGCAATAGATGCAGGCAAAACATCAGGAGAGAATGCTTCTGGAACATGGCCATACAGCCCAAAAAACTTACAACAACCCAGTGATTCCAGCCATGAAAGCATTTGACAATACAAGAAACAATCTATTAGGACTGAAGTGTTGCCGAAGGCTTTCATGGCCGGAATCACTGAGTTGCTGTGAGTTTTCTGGGCTGTCTTGCCATGTTCCAACCACTGGGGGAGATCATCCAGAGTTTTGGAATTCGGTGTCAAATTTATGTGGATGACAACCCAGCTCTATTATTCCTTTCCACCTAATGCCAAGGATGCCGTTCTGGTCCTGAACCGATTCCTGTCATCAGTAATGGACTGGATGAGGGCCAACAAGCTGAAACTAAATCCAGACAAGACAGAGGTACTCCTGGTCAATCGCAAGGCAGATCAGGGTGTGGGATTACAGCCTGTGTTGGATGGGGCCGCAATCCCCCTGAAGACGTAGGTCCACAGTCTGGGGGTGATTCTGGATTCATCGCTGACCCTGGAACCCCAAGTGTCAGCGGTGGCCAAGAGCGCCTTCACACATTTAATACTTGTGTGCCAGCTGCGCCCATAACTTGAGACACCTGACTTGGCCAGGGTAGTCCACGCCTTAGTCACATCCCGCTTGGACTACTCTATGTGGGGCTGCCTTTGAAGATAGTTCAGAAGCTTCCAATGGTCCAGAGATCAGCAGCCAGGTTACTAGCTGGAGCGCCATTCAAGGGGAGAATCACTCCCATGCTGTGACAGCTCCACAGGCTGCCGGTCTGCTTCCAAGCGAAATACAAAGTGCTAGTTCTTACCTTTAAAGCCCTATACGGCTCGGGTCCAGACTATTTGACAAAGTGCATCTCCCACTATAGACCATCTCAGACACTGTGGTCATCAGAGGAGGCCCTCCTCTCAGTCCCATCCCCGTCCCAAGTATGGCTGGTGGGAACTAGTGAAAGGGCCTTCTCCATGGCTGCCCCCTCACCTTTGGAACACCTTGCCTAAGGAGTTAAAGATGGCCCCCTCCCTCCCCGCTTTCAAGAAACAGCTGAAGACGTAACTTTGCTCACTGGTTTACGACGAGGAGAAGGAGGAGTTGGTGATACTACCATTATACCTCTGATTAATAGTTACCATCCGTATCCGTGCCCTGCTCACCCCACCAGCTCAATAAGGTATCTTGAGCAATGATCAATCTATTTGCCCCCAAGGAACTGGGAAATTATTGTTTCTATTTGATGTTTGATGTTTTCTCTTGTATCTGTTATAACAGGCTGCGTTTTTTTTATTTAATTTTAGTTGTTAAGTCATAATTCGTGTTTATACGTTGGGTTGTTTAAATTTTGTTAGTATGGATGTACTGTTGTTGTATTTGGGCATTGAATGTTTGCCTTTTATGTTTGGAATCTTCCCTGAGTCCCTCCGGGGAGATAGGGCGGAATATAAATAAAGTTTTTTATAATTATAATATTATTATCCTCAGAGGTTGTGGGGTCTGTTGGATACCAGGCAAGTGAGGTTTATGTATCTGTGGAATGCCCAGGGCGGGAGAAAGAACTCTTGTCTGTTGGTGGCAAGTGGGAATATTTTCGAACCTGCTCAGAAAACCCATATGGTTCCTCCACACCAAGCCATTCCTTTCTGAGCAGAAAACAGTATTTTTACACATGGAAACATCTATGAAACACCATCTCCCTCCCTCCCTCCCTCTCTCTCTCTCTCTCTCTCTCTCTCTCTCTCTCATGTCTCTCTGTCTGTCCATCCGTACAACTTTTCATCCGTCTATCAATCTATCTATCTATCTATCTATCTATCTATCTATCTATCTATCTATCTATCTATCTATCCATCCATCCATCCATCCATCCATCCATCCATCCATCCATCCATCCATCCATTCATGTATCTATCCATCCACCCACCCACCTACCCATCCATCTGTCCATCTGTCTATGCGTCCATCCATCTATCTTTCTATCCATCCATGCACCCATCCATCCATTTTTCTATCTGTCTGTCCGTCCGTCCGTCCATCCATCTATATATCTATCTTCCTATCTATGCATCCATCCATTCATCTATCCATCTATCTATCCATCCATCCATCTACCCATCCATTCATCTGGTTGTCCATCCAACCATCCGTCCATCTATCCATCCGTCCATCCATCTATCTTTCTACCCAGCCAGCCAGCCAGCCATCCATTTTTCTATCTATCTGTCTGTCCGTCCGTCCGTCCATCTATATATCTTTCTATCTATGCATCCATCCATTCATCTATCTATCTATCCATCCATCCATCCATCCATCCATCCATCCATCCATCCATCCATCCTATCTATCTATCTATCTATCCATCCATCCATCCATCCATCCATCCATCCATCCATCCATCCATCCATCCACCCATCCATCCGTCCATCTGCCCATCTGTCCATCCGTTCATTCATCCTTCTTTCTTTCTATTCATCCATCTATCCATCCATCTATCATTTTCCTTTCTTCCAATCTCTCCACAATCTACTTTTGTCTAATTGTAATACTTGATCCAGGTTTTGAAGAACGCTTTGGAAGGGAGTCCTTACCTGGGAGCCAAGGAGTGTCTAGCTTCCCTCACCAACCTTCCAGAGACCCGAGTTCAGGTAAACCCCCACAATGCCTTGCAGGACCTGGGAATGGGACGATGGGCCTGTGAGTCCCTCCCATCAAGGCTCTATTTAAAAGGAGGAAAAACTTTCCAAATGGCTGGGATTTTTTCATTTTATTTTCAGTTTGCAAACCTTTCTTCCTGGTAGATTTCATATGTGCAGGTTGCAATTTTGCACTGTTCCAGAGACCAGGAAACAATGGAGCAATGGATTCAAAATGCGGGAAAAGGGATTCCACCTAAACATTAGGAAGAATCTCCTGACAGTCACTAGAAGACACTTCCTTGATGCCCACTGGAGCTTTATAACCAGAGGATGGATTGCCATCTGTCGGGAGGGATTGGATGGTGTCTCCTTTAGGGCATAAAGAGGTCAGACTGGATGACCTTTGGGGGTCTCCTCCAACGTGAGGATCCTACAACTGTATCACCGACCCCTATGAATACCAGTTTATGATAGAGGTCAGGCTGGAAAGATATGCTAAAGACCACGTATCCTACCTGGTTCCTGATTTTTCCTGCCTTTCCAGTTTGTCCATTTTCCCCTTCAACTCTGTGCAGAAATTACTGCAAAACAGAGCAATAAAAACAACTGCCTGGGTTTTGTCTGCCTTCCATCAAAAGAGAGCTCAATTGGGTTGAGGACATTGAGTCCAACTGAGTGAACATTGTATATATGTGGGTCTCTGTGTATCGCATATATGTATCTAGAAATTTTCTAGGTTCTAAGGGTCTATTTTTAATGCTGTTAGTATTTAATTCTATTTTAATATTTGTATATATTTTAGGCTTTACATTGCATTGTTGTTTTTTTATTGTAAGCCTCTTAGAGTTTCTTTTTCAGGGAGAAAACATGGGTACAAATAATAATAATAATAATAATAATAATAATAATAATAATAATCCTGACCTCACGATCGTGTTAAAAAACGAAGTACGGATTCTCGATGTTGCAATCCCAGGTGAAAGCAGGATTGAAGAGAAACAACTGGAAAAGCTGACACGATATGAGGATTTAAAGATTGAACTGCAAAGACTCTGGCACAAGCCAGTCAAGGTGGTCCCAGTGGTGATCGGCACACAGGGTGCAGTGCCTAAAGACCTTGGCCTGCACTTAAACACAATCGGCGCTGACAAAATTACCATCTGCCAGTTGCAGAAGGCACCTTACTGGGATCTGCACACATTATTTGCCAATACATCACACAGTTCTAGACACTTGGGAAGTGTCTGACATGTAATTCAATACAACAGTCAACAGAGTGTCTGCTGTAGACTCATGTTGTTGCATTTCAAATAACAATAACAATAACAATAATAATAATAATGGCACAAGCCAGTAAAGGTGGTCTCAGTGGTGATCAGCACACTGGGTACAGTGCCTAAAGACCTTGGCCTGCACTTAAAGACAATCGGCACTGAGAAAATTACCATCTGTCAGCTGCAAAAGGCCACCCTATTGGGATCTGCATGCATTATTCACCGATACATCACTGACTCACTGTGGGAGTTGTAGTTTACCTTACAGCAAGGGAGCACGCTGAACCCCACCGATGATGCATATAGAGCAAACTTGCTCAACATAACAAACTTTAAGCACTGATGGGTTCTCTGGGTGATCCTGGCGTGGTGTGAGTTGTAGTTCACCCACAACCTTATTCATTTTGAATCGCATAGGGAAGCTGATGAGGAAACACAACATACAAACAATCTACAAACCCACCAAGAAAATCCAACAAATGCTACGTTCAGCAAAGGACAAGAGGGATCCTCTCACCTCTGCAGGAGTCTACCGTATACCATGCAGCTGTGGACAAGTCTACATAGGGACCACCAAACGCAGCGCCCAGACACGCATCAAGGAACATGAAAGGCACTGCAGACTACTTCAACCAGAGAAGTCAGCCATAGCAGAGCACCTGATGAACCAACCTGGACACAGCATATTATTTGAGAACACAGAAATGCTGGACCACTCTAACAACCACCATGTCAGACTACACAGAGAAGCCACTGAAATCCACAAGCATGTGGACAATTTCAACAGAAAGGAGGAAACCATGAAAATGAACAAAATCTGGCTACCAGTATTAAAAAACTAAAAAATTATAACAGCTAAACAACAGAGAGGAAAAAACCAGGCACAGATTAACACCTCCCAGCAACAGATTTTCCCAGACTCAGGCAGGCCTTCAAATGCTAATGAAGGTGATCAGCTAAACATTCACACCTAGCTGCAGCAGGGAAGAGCTCCTTGCCCCACCCCAGCCATTCCACAGATATATAAACCCATTGTCCTAATTCCAACAGACCTCACTACCTCTGAGGATGCTTGCCATAGATGCAGTCGAAACGTCAGGAGAAATGCCTCTAGAACATGGCTCTATAGCCCGAAAAAACCCACAAGAACCTATTTAAAAACTGACTTTTTCTAATAACCCAGGCAACGCTGGGGTCCCAAACTAGTAATATAATAATAATTATCATCATAATATAACAATATTATAATATAGTAATAATATATAATCATCATCATCATCATCATCATCATCTAAGTCTTCCAATATGGTGTAAATGTTGCAATTGGCCAGCTTGGTTAGCATTGAAATATTAGGGAAAAATTATGATCCCATTTCGCTTGATGCTCTTTGGTATCAATTGCATACTTCCGACTTGAAATGAATCGGAATGTTATTCCCCACTGATACTCTTTCCCAGTAAGAATTCAGCCAGAACAGTAGGATATATTCCCCACTGATACTCTTTCCCAGTAAGAATTCAGCCAGAACAGTAGGATATATTTTCTGCAACCATCACACTTCGGAAAACAGGGTTTTTGTTTTATTTTTAAAAAATTACAAAATAGTGTTAACCTGGTATACAGTTGGGCATGTACAAAGTCCATGGGTTGTTGGTTTATTTAATTGTATAGTGTTACAAAACAAGAAGGGTATCGTAAACAAAGGGAAAGTGGGTCAACGACAGAAGAGGAAACTGGTGGATGCAAACGACGCATTTTGATTTGAAAGGGAGGAGAGAGATGGCTTCGAACGGTGGCGAAAGAAGGAAATAAACAGACCGCCTGTCGGGCAGAAGAGGAGCGGTGAGATATAAACAAGGAAGAGCTTATAGTGCAAATAGCAGCTTGGTTTTATAGGCAGCCATGTCCCCAAAAGTCTCACTGCTTTCTAAATGATGCCTGTGCCAAACAATTTTCTAAAAAAGGGGGGAGGGAGAAGACCCATAATTATTATTCTGGAATAGCGTAGCAAGGATATATTCTTTAGGACTGATCTTTGCATTTCATTGGCATACGGCCAGAGAAGGGTCTTACTGAAGGCGTTCAATAATTTGATGCTGCAAATGAGACCGATTTTCCTGATGAGCGAGGGAAACTATGACTTCCATGAGTCTGTGCCAAACAGGGGTCCATGCTGACCTAGAATTCCCATGGTCCCTGCTGAACTAAAACTCTCAAGGGTCCCCGCCAAACTAGAACTCCCAAGGATCCCCAAGAAAGAATTCCCAAGGGGGGCTGCAAAACTAGAACTCCCAAGAATCTGTGCTGAAGTAGAACTCCCAAGGTTCCCCACCAGACTAAAACTCCCAAGGATCCCTGAGTGAGAACTCCCAAGGATCCCCACCAGACTAGAACTCCCAAGGGTGTCTGCTGAACTAGAACTCCTGAGATCCTGCTGAACTACAGCTCCCAAGAATCCCCGAGCAAGAATTCCCAAGGGGCCCTGCCAAACTAGAACTCCCAATAATCCCTGCTGAACTAGAACTCCCAAGGTTCCCCACCAGACTAAAACTCCCAAGGATCCTTGAGCAAGAACTGCCAAGAGTCCCTGCCAAACTAGAACTCCTAAGGGTCCTCACAAGACTAGAACTCTCAAAGATCCCCAAGTGAAGACTCCCAAGGGTTCCTGCCCAACTAGAACTCCCAAGAGTCCCCACCAGACTAGAACTCCTAAGGGTCTCTGCCAGACTAGAAGTTCCAAGTGTCCCTGACAAACTAGAACTCCCAAGGATCCACGAGCGAGAATTCCCAAGAGTCCCTGCTGGACTAGAACTCTCAAGCGTCCCCACCAGATTAGAACTCCCAAGGGTCTCTGCTGGACTAGAACTCCAGAGTTCCTGCCAAAACTAGAACTCCCAAGGGTCCCTGCCGAACTAGAACTAAGAGTCCTTAGTGTGGAGGGAAAGCAATGAGATATAAGAAACTAGGCGCTTATAGTGCCAATAATTTTGTTTTTATAGGCAACCATGCCCCAAAAGTCTCTCGATTTCTAAATAATATCATGCACTGATACTTGTGCCAATTTAAGATTTTATATATATATATATATATGTATGTATTTTTAAGGGCTGGTTTTTGCCAGATAATCCGAAGTGGGACCAAAATTGTGGCTTCCACATTGACGGGTGGGAATGTGTCCACACAAAGGTGAAAGTCTTGCTGACCAATGGGGAACCCTTCCCCTCTTTTGAGTTTACTGTTCTGCTAAGGCAGGCCTCTTCAACCTGCCCCCCCCCCAAGTGTTTTGGACTTTAGCTCCCAGAATTCCTGACCGTTGAAATAGCTGGAAATAGGGGCATCTGGGAGTTGGAAGCCCAAACCCCTGGAGAATCGCAGATTGAAGAGACAGAAGGGTCTCCATTCTCTGGACAAAAGGCGACCAACTTGTCCTACAACTTGCCATCTCTCTCCACAATTTCATGCTTTCGGAAGGATCCCTCCGGCTACGACACAACGCCCTTCCGTCTAACCCACGGCTTCCAATTAAATTAAGAACCTAAAGTAGAAGCTAGAGTTTGATAAAGTTCATAAATAAAAGGGGGAAAGGGGGGAAAGGAAGGAAGAAGTTCAGTGCATCTTAGGGTTTATTTCCCAAACTGATCAGCCTCCAAATGCTCTCTTAGAGCTGGAAGAAAGGGGTTCCAGAAAATCTTGGAAGGAGTCGGACATGTTTTGTCACTAAAAGAAGCAGCGGCCACTTCCTCCTTATTCCTGAAGAAGAAAGTTCCTTCCTTCCTTCCTTCCTTCAGGAAGCTTCGGTTATTGCACTGTGCCAACGGACGGGGAAAGGAGAGCATCGGCGAGCCACCCGTCATCGCTTGACTTTGGCGTCCTCCTTGATCTTCCAGATCATCAGCTCCATGCAGGCCCTCGCATCCTCGCTGGAGTCATGGCCTTCCACTGCCGGAAAAGAGAGAAGAAAAAAAAGGATAAATTTTACCCTGTGAGGCAACACAAACGATACACGCCATATTTCATCGCATAATAGTCGCGCATTCATACACATCGTTGTTCTTTCGGTTTAGCAAAACTGGTATTTTTGTGTTCCTCGAATAATATTAGATTAGATAATATTAGATTCTCAACCTACCTAATGCCGTGGCCCCTTACTACAGTTCCTCATGTTGTGGTGACCCCCAACCATAAAATTATTTTTGTTGCTAATTCATAACTGTAATTTTGCTACTGTTATGAATCATAATGTAAATATCTGATATGCAGGATGCATTTTAATTCACTGGACCAAATTTGGCACAGGTACCCGATATGCACAAATTGGAATACTGGTGGGGTTTTGGGGGGGACGGATGACTGATTTTGTCATTTGGGAGTTGTAGTTGCTGGGATTTATAGTTCACCTACAATAAAAGAGCATTCTGAACTCCACCAACGATTGAATTGAACCAAACTTGGCACACAGAACTCCCATGACCAACAGAAAATACTAGACGGGTTTGGTGGACATTAACCTTGAGTTTGGGAGTTGTAGTTCACCTACATCCAGAGAGCACTGTGGACTCAAACAATGATGGATCTGGACCAAACCTGGCACGAATCCTCAATATGCCCAAATTTGAACACTGGTGGAGTTTGGGGAAAATAAACCTTGACATTTGGGAGTTGTAGTTGCTGGGATTTATAGTTCACCTATAATCAAAGAGCATTCTGAACCTCACCAATGACAGAATTCACCCAAACTTCCCAAACAGAACCCCTATAACCAACAGAAAATATTTTTTTTATGATGGTCTTTGGCAATCCCTCTGACACCCCCTCACGACATCCCACGGGTCCCAACCCTAGGTCAAGAAATACTGGTCTATGACCAGCTCAAGAGAAGAGGGGCATAGATTTTGGAAACTGCCTTGCCTTTGGAGAAGGAAAGAAGGGAGGGAGGGAGGCTTCTTTCCTCCTCCTTTGACTGAGGCAAAGCATTTTAAAAAATAAACAGAAGCAGAGGTGTATGTTTGAGACTGGATCATCCCTCCTCTTCCTCCTCCTGTCTTTAAACCAGTGGTTCTCAATCTGTGGGTCCTCAGATGTTTTGGCCTTCAAATCCCAGAGATTCTACCAGCTAGTAAACTGGCTGGGATTTCTGGGAGTTGTAGGCCAAAACATATGGGAAGCCACAGGCTGAGAACCACTGCTTTAAATGAAACAGAAATCAGAGATTCAAAGGTAGATTTTTTTCCTCACGTAATTGTCGCATCCTCTTTTTCGATTTAAAGAAGGGACAAAAGTGCGACCATTATAAAATGAAATACGGTATAAATTCAAAGGCCTTTTAAGGCAACGTCTTGTTCTCTACAAAGCTAGACTTTTGGGAACCAAAGGAGCGAAAAATCATGGGGAGTATAGGACTCCTATTTGGGGGGAAATAGCCTCGTTTGGGCCCCAACCATCAACGTCCCCTCCTTCCTCCAGTTCTTCCTTACCGCTGTCCTGGATGATGCGCTTGAGGTAGTCTGCCATCAGAGTGCGCAGCGCCCGCTTATAAGGCAAGCCCAGGCGGTGAGGGAAGACCACGGATGTGTCCACTACCGTGCAGTGGATAAGCTGGGTAAAAAAGTCCAAAGAGTGACCCATATTAAGACATTATTTCTCTATGTGCTTTCATCCCAATGTGCAAAACCGCCTCTGAACAAATGACCCAAAGTTTTGGAATCCAAGCCTCTCTGAGAAGCAGCTGGGGATGTGTAGCTTGGAGAAGAAGAGGCTGAGGAAAAGGGGAAATGAGAGCCATGTTTAAATATTTGAACGGACGTACTCATTGAGGAGGGACCAAGCTTAATTGTCTGCTGCTCTGGAGACTAGGGCACAATGGAGCCATGGGTTCAAATATCAGGGAAAAAAGATCCCACCTAAACGTTAAGAAGAACTTCCTTACACTAAGAGCTGTTCACTAAGAGCTGGGCCAGGCTTTAGCACAGCAGGTCAATCACCAGCTGCAGTAAATCTTACAACCAGAAGGTTGACAGTTCGTAGCCTGGATCAGGGTGAGCTCCTAACCTTCAGCCCAGTTCCCTGCCCATCTAGCAGACTGAAAATAGCAATGTGAGTAGATAAGTAGGGACTGCGTTGAAAGTGGATATTCAGGTAAGTGCTATTCTATCAAAAAAAGAGGAAGTTTACGAACAAAAAGCTCTTTGGCAGGGAATATGGAGCGACAGCACAACCACCACCACCCCGCCCCATGCTCAGAACCGAGCACACCCTCCAAGATGCAGAAAGATGGGAAAGCCTATATATACACCTCTATTTGTTTTGTCTGTTTTGTCATTGCATAACCAGCATTGAATATTTGCCGTGATTTGTTCTGTGATCCGCTCTGAATCCTCTTCTGGGTGAGAAGGGCAGAATATAAATACTGTAAATACTGTAAATTCAGCAATGGAATATGCTGCTCCCTGGAGGTTTTAAAACAGAGACTGGATGGCCTCCTTTCAGGCGTGCTTTCATTGTGTTTTTCCTGCATGGAAGAAGGGGGTTGGACTGGATGGTCCTTTGGAGTCCCTTCCCACTCTAGGATCTTATGTCTGCATTGTGTACCTTGAGTGCAAACAGGTCGCTTTCCAAGCTGTGCCCGATCAGAACTGTGTCTGCACTGAACATGCTCAGCAGCACGGCCTGGACATCCCGGAGGGAGATGGTGGCATTCTCCAGGTCCGCCGCAGTCACACCAGAAAACCTGCCAAGACAAGACCGGTGTCAGCCATATAAGTTCGGAAATCGCCGCTTCTGAATGGTCAGTATCACAGTACAAATCTGCTTCTGAATGGATAACAGAATGGACAAGAAAGTTCTATAGAGTCCACAACAATACCTAATGGCAGTTGTTGACTGAAGGCAGATTCTTTTCCTCACGTAATAGTCGCACCCCCCTAACTCCAAGAGAGATTGGGATTCATTCTACAGCATAGTGACCCCTTCAAGGTTTTCTTCTTTATTTCTGGAAGCTTTGGTGGCCTAACACTTTTGTTTATAAGGAAGGAATCCTAAGCAGGCAGCAACTGTAATGCAAACCTTTTTCGATCATATTACAAAGAGAGCTCTTTTTGCCGTTAAACATTACATTCGGCAGCAAATACTTTTTTCGGTTTCAGGATTCAGAAAATGGAGGTGCGCCTTTAATTTCAATGGTGCACTAGACTCAATAAGTATATATATATGCACAAATCCTGTGCAAAGGAAAAGCCACAGCAGAACGGGTTCCCCTTCAAGAGAAGGTCGACTCTTCCTTTGCTTATCTAAACCGAAGCTGTGGGAGCCTGGGGCCAAATTGAGTCCCAAAACTTCGGAAACTGTAAGGGTCTCTGACAATGAGGTCCAGAAGCAGGTCTTTAAGGCTCTTAATAGCCACAGCCTCTCCCAAACTGTGAAGTGGCACAATAGGGGTACCCCGTAACGATATGCAATGGCCAGGGGCCCTCACCTCGTGTTGTAGTCCACCACTTTGTGGTCTGGCTTGACAAAGGTGTCATAGACTACCTTCCGGTCTGAGTCGATAACCGTGACCCGCGTCAACTCCAGGCCTTGCTTGGTGTAACACTGCAGAGGTAGAGCAAACAAAGGGAAATCCCGTCCTGTCAGAAAGGACTTTTTCAACATTTCACTATGTAGCAAATGTTTCTAAATGTTCTGTTCCAGATCTGAAAGTGTATTTCCTATATCATTGTGTAGTCCTAACTTTGAAAGTAGTTGTTCTACTCCAGAAACTTTGTTTTTATGGCTGCCACAAACAAGGCTGAATTGGTTGAGACGCCAATGAGATATTGAAAAGCTATAGGAAAATGTGCTGCAAGATGTCGCTCAAAAACAAAGTTTCAGCAGTTTAATAAACTTTTCCCATGTTTTTATGACAGAACAATTAGGAAATAACATTTATAACTCAGGAACAAAAATTGTGCTACATAGTGTGATCCATGACATTGGGGAGATTTTTGGCGTCGCCCAAAACGGAAAATCTGGGTCAGCTCTCTGGAATGGGTTTTGGGGGCACTGTGTTGCAGTGGCTCCACTCCTTCCTGGAGGACCGGACCCAGATGGTGATGCCAAGGGACACTTGCTCGGACCCCTGGTCATTGACCTGTGGGGTCCCGCAAAGCTCTATTCTTTCCCCCATGCTTTTCAGTATCTACGTGAAACCGCTGAGTGAAGTCATCTGGAGTTTTGGAGTTGGGTGCCATCTCTACGCAGATGACACTCAACTCTGCTACTCCACCTCATTCCAAGGAAGCTCCCTGGATCCTGCACCAGTGCCTGCCAGCTATGATGGACTGGATCAGGGCCAACAAACTGAGGCTTAATCCAGACAAGACAGAGGTCCTCCTGGTCAGTCACGAGGCTGACTGAGGTCTAGGATGGCAACCTGTGCTGGATGGGGTTACACTCCCCCTAAGGACACAGGTCTGCAGTCTGGGGCTCCTCCTAGATTCAATGCTGACGCTTGAGGCTCAGGTGTCGGCGGTGGTCGAGAAGACCTTCACACAGTTAAAACTTGTGCGCCAGCTGACTTGGCCATGATGGTCCGCCCCTTAGTGACATCCAGAATGGACTACTACAAGGCACTCTATGTGGGGCTGCCTTTGAAGACGGATCAGAAACTGCAGATAGCGTAAAGGTCGGCAGGCAGATTACTAACTGGGGCTATACAATGCCCCTACTAAAACAGCTCCAATCGCTTCAGACTAGTTTCTGGGCTCAATTAAAGCTTCAGGTTATCATCTATAAAGCCCTATACGCTTCAGGTCCAACCTATCTTCGAGACCGCATATCTTTCTACGAACCAACATGGGCTTTGAGATCTGCCAGGGAGGCCCTCGTCTCAGTCCCACCTCCATCTCAAGCACGGTTGGTGGGGACAAGAGAGAGGGTCTTCTCGGTGATGGTTTCCCGGCTCTGGAATACTCTCCCAAAAGAGAGTAAGGTTAGTCTCCACCCTCCAATCCAACCTAAAAACATGGATTTTTAAACAGGCCTTTGACCTCGAGTAGGCTGTAATGGACCTATATGAGGTTGACACTGTGGCACTGTAGTTTGTGAATTGCTGGCAGCTAGTTTTATCTACAGATGTTCTGCATTATAAAAGCAATTTTAATTTATATTATTTGTATTGGTAGTGGTTGTTGTTATAATTTTACGTTTTACTGTTTTATATTATATGCTGCACCTTGGAGTCCCTTTATGAGCTGCCCTGAGTCTCCTTGGGGAGATGGTGGCAGGATACAAATAAAGTTGTTTATTATTATTAAGATGCCATTCCTGGTTCAATGGCCCATCCCATTCTTCGAGTCTCGCTCACCATTTCGCAGTCCAAGGCGTAGATACCCGGGTAGCCGTCGGCGCTGGGGAGCTTCTCAAAGGTCCTGACGAAACCCTCCAGGTTGTCCTTCCGTCCATCTTGGACGTGTTGCTTGAGGGGGGAAACAGGAGGGAATCACTGGAGGAGGAGAAGCCGAGGCAAAGCAGCACCATGTGAGGCTGGTAGTGAGAGCAAATCAGCTGACTTACCTTGGCAACCTGGCAGCCAGGTGATCCCACTGCGCCAGAGCAGCAGCTGTAATGTGTTTCCCAGCCCCCTGGAACTGAGAATGAAGAAAAGAGAATAGCCATCAGCATCAACATTTGTGAGATATGGAGCCTTATTATGTGTTTCAGTTTGGTTTTGGGCCAGAGAGAGCTTTGTTTGCCTTGGTAGACGACATTTGGAGAGAACTGAACAGAAGAGGTGCCTCCCCGCTGGTTTTCCTGGAGCTTTCAGTGGCTTTCGATACCATCATCATGGTGTTGGGACTTGCTGCTGTTTACTCTTATTAATTAGCCCCAAACCTTCAGAGTTTTTGTTCTATTAAACACTGAAGGCAACACTCTCTATGTGGGGTTGCCTCTGAAGACTGCCCGGAAGCTGCAATTAGTCCAGCGCTCGGCAGCTAGGCTACTGACGGGAGCTGGGTACAGGGAGCGCACAACTTCCACAAATTAGCTTCCAAGCACAATTCAAAGTGCTGGTTTTAACTCATAAATCCCTATAGGGTTCCGGCCCAGCTTACCTGTCCGAACACATTCTCCTCTATGAACCATCACGGACGTTAAGATCTTCTGGAGAGGCCCTGCTCTCGGTCCCACCACCTTTGCAAGCACATTTGGTGGGAACGAGACAGGGCCTTCTCTGTGGTGGCCCCTTGACTATGGAACTCTCTCCCAAGCGAGATTAGATCTGCCCCCTCCCTCTTGTCCTTCAGGAGGCTAGTGAAATCCTGGTTATGGAACGAAGCATTCCCAGAATACTGGCTGAGACTGGTTACAGACCAAAGTGAGTGACCACATATGCGGACTGAGTTGAACATGATTTTACCTTGGCGATTTGGTATACATGTATTTTATCTAGATGTATTTTAATCTTGCATTGTTGTATGATGTTTTAACTTGTATTTGTAGAACTGAATTCTTGCTGTAAGCCAGTCTGAGCCCCTCTACGGAGGTGAGAAGATCGGGATAGAAAAGTTTTTAAATAAATAAATAATAAATAAATTGTTGCAACAAGTTTAATTGATCAAGACACCTTGCTGGATGGAGAGTGCCACACCAAAAATAAGACTCAGCTTTATAGTCAAACTTTGAGCATGCACAAAGCTCGGTGAACTTTTCTCTTCCTTTGTTCTCTCTTATCAGTATCCTTGTGCCTGCTTCCTGAGCAGCTTCCATTTTCCTTCTTCCTTGTGACTAGGCAAAAATCTTCTGAAGTTTTCCCTCATCTGAGCTATCTGTTTTGGCCAGTATTTTTCCACTTCAATTGCCTTATTGTCTCAGCTGGTATTTTTCCCCATCACTACCTTAGCCCTAGTCCTCTTCAATGGTATAATTCTGGGCTGCCTTTCTGGGATGGCGCTTGGAGGCACTGAATGTTTGCCTATATATGTGTATACTGCAGTGGTTCCCAACCTTTTTTTGACCAGGGACCACTCTCCTACATTACTACCAAAAGGGTCATGAATCAGGTTTTGGTCAACTTTAGATTTGGTTTGGTTATTTGGGGTACTGATTCAGAAAACTGCATTGGATAGAACACATGAGCTCTAGCTTCTGATACAGAACATATGCCATCCAGTAGTCACCATCTGCTCAACCACAGAAAACCATATTTAATAATCTAGAACTGATGTAGTAGTCTTTCATAGGTAGTCAGCTTCTCCCCTCCCAACATCCCCGTTGCCTCAGCACTATAAGAGGGTTTTGAGAAACCAGATGTTCTCGTTGCCATGTGGTTTCAAGGCAACAGTGTGGTAATGGTGAGGCCATGGACCATATTGCAGAAGCATATGAGAAACTCGGCCTCTCATTGAACATTGAGAAAACCAAAGTGCTCTTCCAGCAGGCAACAGCCAATCCCACTGCAATGTCAGAAATACAGCTTAATGGTGTAGCATTAGAAAATGTTGACCATTTCCGCTCCCTTGGCAGCCACTTCTCCACAAAAGTCAACACTGACATTGAAATACCACACCACCTGAGTTCTGTGAGTGCAGCATTCTTCCAAATGAAGCACAGAGTGTTTGGGGACCGGGACATCCGTAGGGATACCAAGGCGCTTGTTTATAAAACTATTGTCCTCCCAACCCTGTTATATGCCTGCAAAACGCAGACTGTCTACAGACGTCACACTCAACTCCTGGAATGAGTCAACGGTCAGCAGCCAGGTTACTAACGGGAGCAGCGCTCAGGGAGCATACAACTCCTCTGTTGCGCCAGCTCCACTGGCTGCCGGTTTGCTACCGGGCACAATTCAAAGTGCTGGCTTTAGCCTATAAAGCCCTAAACGGTTCTGGCCCAACTTACCTGTCCGAACGCATCTCCTCCTATGAACCAGCTAGGGTGTTAAGATCATCTGGAAAGGCCCTGCTCTTGGTCCCGCCTGCGTCACAAGTACGTTTGGCGGGGACGAGAGACAGGGCCTTCTCAGTGGTGGCCCCTCGGCTATGGAACGCCCTTCCTACAGATATTAGATCGGCCCCCTCCCTGTTGACATTTCGGAGGAAAGTGAAGACCTGGTTGTTCAAGCAGGCATTTGAATAGGCAGTGTAACGGACATAGGAATATGGAACAATTGGATGATGAGACTGGATCTTGATTTTAACTATGAGATGCTAATGAGATGTTCCATTGATTTATACTGACTGTTTATTATGCTACTGTTTTAATTACTTTTAACTGTTTTATTATGTTTTTGAGCATTGAATTTTGCTATTGTTAACCGCTCTGAGTCGCCCAAGGGCTGAGAAGAGCGGCATTCAAAAATATTAAATAAATAAATAAATCAGTGTTGACTCCTAAAAATCCTGCAAATCTATTGGGAAGACAGGCAGACAAATGTCAGTGTGCTGGAAGAAGCAAAGACCACCAGACCTAATCCAGCAATTGCGCTAGACTGAATGCCATGCCCAATCACCGTCTCCCACCGTCTCCTAACTCAAGAACAGAAAAATGAATGTTGTTGGACAGGAAAAGAGATTGAAAGATGGGCTTAAAAGCTAACTTTAAAAACTGTGGCATAGACACTGAGAACTGAGAAGCCTTGGATGAAGGGCCTCCTGCAGGGGAGGCTGTCTGTAGGACTGTGAACTTTAAATTGAATTTTAATGGTCTTTATTATTTTTGAACTGTATTCTAACCTCAAATTCACAGAGTACTATTGAATCACCTTTGAATGTTTGCATTTGTTTTGTTTTAAGCGGTGACCACTGTGCGTGGAACAACTTCTCAGCCTGCCAGCCAAACATAAGAGGCTTCAGTTGAGCAGGCCGAGGAAGAGTTCACGGTGCCTTCCTTTGTGGAACTAAGGAAAGAAAAGGCTCCGCTAAAGAGATCAGCATGGCTTTTTTGAGAAGAAGGCTGGCAGTCAGGATCAGCCGTGAAAGCAGCATTTAAGGGTTTGCAGGGTGTTACCTGACTCCTGACTGCAACCTCTTGGAATCTTGGACTGCTCTTGGACTTCGGCTTTGGACTTGTGGACTCAACCTTATTGTTTCAATTACTGGTAATTGGCTCTTGAGCCTGGAATGGACATTTGGCTTATCCTCCTGCTTGTTCCTTTGAATATTTGACAATTCTGTGAACTATCTGTTTTGAATGGGGACCGTTATACCCTTTCGCTTGTTGTTAGAGGCCCTGGCTGTCACAGAGGGCCCAAACTCAGAATATATTGGATTTTTAAAAGATAATAATAACAGGGAGTACCTCTCTGTTTCCGCAATCTGCCCCAGTGATGGACACACTCTTCTTTACGGACGCAGTTCCCAGACGGCGTCACCATGTATTCGGTGCCACAACGGCAGCAAATCCGGCAAAAACCTAGAAACATTAAAACAACAGGAAAGCCGTTATATATGCAAATCAAAGAGGGGTTTTTTTTTGAACAAGGTAAAATTTGGTTCCAAAACCAGAAGCAACACAGAAGGAGGAGACTTAGATTATTATTCCACTTCCCCAAAGCAGACATTGTTATTTCAAAATGAACACTATGGACATGTAAAAAAAACCAAAGAGATATGAGAACTAATTAGCTCTTTGCATTCGGTTGGGTTAGAGCTGCAAAAGCGGGAAGATTGCAAATCTATTTAAAAAAAAGAACCAGATGTTGAACTGGAGATTCTTAAAGAATCAGAGGAGCAGATGGCAGAAACAGAAGAACAGCCTGCCTCAGGGGGGTGTGCTTACTCCATCAATGTTCAACGTTTACACAAACAACCAGCCACTGTCAGAATGGACAGAGAGTTTCATCTATGCTGACGATCGTGCCATCACTGCCCAAGCAGGGAGATTTGGAATGGTTGAATAGAAGCTCTCCAAACCTTCATGTGCTCCTACTGCCTATCACAGGGAAAACTAGCTGGTTCCTAATCCATCGAAAATGCAGAAGTATGCTTTTCATCTTAAGAAGAGACAAGCATCTCGAGCTCTGAGGATCACCTAGGAAGGAATCCCACTGGAGCATTGCAGCACACTAAAATACCTGGGAGTCACTCTGGACCATGCTCTGACTTACAAGAAGCATTATTTGAATATCAAGCAAAAAGTGGATGCTAGAAATAATATCATACAAAAGCTGACTGGCACAACCTGGGGATCACAACCAGACACAGTGAAGACATCTGCCCTTGCGCTTTGCTACTCTGCTGTTGAATACTTACGCCCAGTGTAGAATACATCTCACCACATTAAAACAGTGGATATGGCTCTTAATGAGGCATGCCGCATTATCACAGGATGTCTACGCCCAACACCACTGGAAAAAATATACTCTTTAACAGGTATCACACCACCTGATATCTGCCAGGAAGTAGCAGCCAATAATGAAAGGACCAAGGCAGTGACATCTCCGGCCCATCCTCTGTTCGGATATCAGCCAGAATGCCAATGCATTAAATCAAGAAATAGCTTTGTAAGATCTACAGAGATACTTGCAGGAACACCTCAGTAAGCGAGAGTCCAAAAGTGGCAGGCTAAAACCTGAAACCTCAATCAGTGGCTGAGACTGGATGAGAGACTCCCTCCCAGGCACACAGAAGACTGGGCAACTTGGAAGGCTCTGAACAGACTGCACTCTGGCACCACGAGATGCAGAGCCAATCTTAAGAAATGGGGCCACAAAGTAAAGTCGACAACATGTGAGTGTGGAGAAGAGCAAACCACAAACCACCTACTACAATGCAGTCTGAGCCCTGCCACATGCACAATGGAGGACCTTCTCGCAGCCACAACAGAGACACTTTAAGTGGCCAGCTTCTGCTCAAAGGACATTTAGCATAATGCCAAGTTTTAAACTTTGTTTGTGGTGGGTTTAAAAAAATATGGTAACTGTTTTCTCAATTTGCTTCTGACACGATAAATAAATAAATCCCTCCCTCCTGCCTCCCTCCCTCCCACCCCGGTTAGGATTTCTAGGCCATCCTGTACAACTTTGCTGGCAATGTGAGTTTGAATCAAATCCACAAAGGCCGCAACGGTGACTGTACAGGTAGTCCCAAAGTTACGAACAAGATAGGTTCTGTAGGTTTATTCTGAAGCTGAATTTGTATGTAAGTTGGAACAGAGATATTTTGCAAGTGTAACTCCAACCGAAAATATTTATTGTTCAGCTGTGGATCACATAGCAACACCGTGGTGCTTCCGTTGCTGGTTGTGTTCCTGTTCCGAAGATTTCACCTCACTTTCTGTCCCTGTGAGAATTAGATTTTGGAAAATTTGGCTTGTTGTGGAAACAAGGATTGGAGATAAAGCTTCAGTTGAGACTCCTTTCCCCCAGTAATAACTCTTTCATGAGTGGATTTCCCTTCTGAGGGGAAGATTCCTCTAACTATCTCAGCCCATTTTTAACTATGAGTCATTTGCAAGTTGGGTGTTTGGGCAGCTTGTATTCCAGAGCTCAACTTCGAACGGGACTCACCGTCACTGGGTTTCTTCTCTTCCGCAGAGAACACCACGGCGCGGCCGGGCTTCTCGGCACACGGTAAAGGATAACCATGCAACTTCAAGTCATCCTCCGTCAGCAGATACTCCTTGAGCCGTTGGTACAAGGTGGGCCCTGAGGATGACAAGGACCTCCTAGTTCTTACCAGGCAAAGACCCAAGGATTTTGAATGCTTCTGGTGGAATGCCTTCACAGGAGATAATCAGCCTGGCGTCTTAAGGGCTTTCAGCACTCACTGCAAATGTCATATGGAAACCAACGTTTATGGACATCACAGATTCCTCTCCAAAAGACAAAGTTACGGGTCCAACTGCAAGCCTGATTTCTCCCTCGAAAAGGCCTAAACTGAGGCTGTCATATTTGGAAGGTAACAGCACTCCTTGCAGTCTTGTCGGCCACATGACCTAGAAGGTGTCTACTGACAATGCCGGCTCTTCGGCTTAGAAATGGAGATGGGCACCACAACCCAGAGTCAGACACGACTGGGCTTAACGTCAGGGGAAAACCTTTACCTTTACCTATACACATAGTGAAAATGTGTATGTGTACAGTATATGTGGTGGGGATTCTCCAGTTACACAGACAGCCTCCTGCCTCCACAAACAAGTTATAGTTCCAAGTGCTGAGCAGCCTCCAAAGGCACTTCCTCAACTGACATAGCAGGTTAGAGTGAGCACCACGAACATGTAGCCAAAGCCCTGCTAATGTCTTCTCAAACACTATGGCCCACCACCTTTCATTCGGGGACCATTTTATCCTAGATTTGAGATGTTTTGTTCACCACAGGCAGGCATCCCAGGGTTTTTCTCTCTCCATCGGTGTGAAATGTGCATGACCTTGCCCAATGCCTCTCCCTTAAACCTTTCCTACCCTTTGCTATGGCACACAGCAAGTTGAGAGGATTGATCACCAATCCTCTCAGTTTGGGGAACTGACTCAACAGGATTGAAGTTCTAGTTCACCCTGCATCAAGGCAGAACACTGTGACCCCCTTAATGGACCTGGACCACATTTGGCACGAAAAACCCTCATGACCAACGCAAAATACTGGAGAGATTAGGGGGGGATTCACCTTGATTTACAGCCATTTTACGTACTGGGATTTATAATTCACCTGCAATCAAAGAACACAACGAGGGATCTGAACCTACTTATATATTCCGGCATATAAGACAACTGAGTATATAAGACGACCCCCAACTTTTCCAGTTAAAATATAGTTTGGCATATATTCGCCGCATAGGACTACCCCTCTTCCAACGCACACCAAATAAAAATTTTAAAAGCATCAGATTTGATTTCAATATGGTAATTTTCCTATTACTGTACCTCCTTCTCTGCCTCTCAGATGTTGTACATGCGCACCTGCACCGCTTCACTGCAGTCTTCAGGAGCGAGATCTGAGAGGCAGAGGAGGAGGTACGGTAATAGGATACAAGGGCGGGTCAGACAGGTAAAAGAGGTGTGTTTGTCTGGGCCCAAAGCCCCTCTGTCTCTTTTTTCCATACCCCGGGCACCTCGGAAGCCTGCAGCTTGCTCCGTCCTTCACTTACACCTTCCCAGTGAGGCGCCCCTTCACCTCACCATCGGGACCACATTAAGTCCACGAATCCTGCTGAATGGATTTTCTTCTACCGTACTTGTACAGCGTTGCCCTTAATGCTTTCATACAGTTGCTGCATATGGCAGGGACATGGCCATTGCCATTTTTGAGCTTCCCCCACCATATGCGGCAACCACAGATTCTCCAATCCGATTGGAAGTTACAGCACCCACTCTATAAAACTCCCGTGTATAAGACTACTCCCGCGTATAAGACGACCCCCGACTTTTGAGAAGATTTTCTTGGGTTAAAAAGCAGTCTTATGCACCAGAATATATGATAACTTGGCACAAAGAACCACTATGACCAACTGAAAATACTGGAGGGGTTTGAGGAAAACTGACTTTCATTTCTGGAAGTTGTAGTTCACTTACATCCAGAGATACTGTGACAACCACCAATGATGGATCTGGACCATACTTGGTACACAGAACCCCTATGACCAACTGAACCTACTGGAGGGATTTGAGGGGACTGACCCACCATGATGGAAGCTGTAGGTTATTCTGAAGCCAGACACCGCAAGGACCCCACCAGCGAGGCATCTAGAGCAAACTTGCTCAACATGACAAACTTTTACTACTCATGGAGTTTTAGGGGGTTAACCTAGCATGATGTGAGTTGTAGTTCACCCACAACCTTACGCATTTTGTAAAATAAAAAAAATGACTTTTTCAAATAACCCGGGCAATGCCAGGTACCCAAGCTAGTTGTATATAATAAGCAATAACACTATGTAAGACGATTTTTGTTCCTGGGTTATCAGTGTCATTTCCTAATTGGGTCTATCATAAAAACTGTATTAATTGGCACAAATTTTGTTCTTGCGGGAGGGACATCCTCCAGCACAGTTCGCTCTAGTTTTTCAATGAATATCTCGTCATAGAGTCTCAACCAATTCAACCTAGTTTGTGGCAGCCACAAAAAGCAAGTTTCTGGAGTAGAACAACTACTTTCAAAGTTAGGACTGCACAATGATATAGGAAATACACTTTCAGATCTGGAACAGAACATTTAGAAACATTTGTTACATAGTGAAATATTGAAAAAGTCCTTTCTGACGGGATGAGATTTCTCTGTTTGCCCATCTCTGCAGTGTTACACCAAGTTAGGACCGCACAATGAAACAGGAAATCACACTTTCAAACCAGGAACAGAACATTTCTTCAAATTTTGTTACATACTGTACTTGGAGGGTAAATCTAACGTGGCTTGATGGCATGTAACGAGAAAGGCCTTAGCAAAGGGTTATAGTGCTTTGAAGGAGTTGAAACTACACCACACCCTGCACAAGGCTGTAGTCCTCACCATGGACTTGAGACAAGTAGATGAATTAATTGGGAAAAGCTCTTCCTCCATTGGCCTCTCTGTCTGCCTGTCTTCCTTTCTCTCCCCCTATCACCATTCTGGTTAGACCAGCGTTTCTGAACATGGGGGTAAGAACCCCTGGAAGGGTCACCAGGAGGGTGTCAGAGGGGTTGCCAAATATCATTAGAAAACACAATATTTTCTGTTGGTCATAGGGTTTCTGTGTGGGAAGTTTGGCCCAACTCTATCATTAATAGAGTTCAGAATGCTCTTTGATTGTAGGTGAACTACAAACCCCAGCAACTACAACTCCTAAATGTCAAGCTTTCTTTTCCCCAAACTCCACCAGCGTTCACATTTGGGCATATTGAGTATTCGTGCCAAGTTTGGTCCAGATCCATCATTGTTTGAGTCCACAGTGCTCTCTGGAAGTAGGTGAACTACAACTCCCAAACTCAAGGTCAATACCCACCAAACCCTTCCAGTATTTTCTGCTGGTCATTGGAGTTTTGTGTGCCAAGTTTGGTTCAATTKCATCYTTGGTGGAGTTCAGAATGCTCTTTAATTGTAGGTGAACTATAAATCCCAGCAACTACAACTTCCAAATGACAAAATCACTCCCCCCAACCCCACCAGTATTCAAATTTGGGCATATCGGGTATTTGTGCCAAATTTGCTCCYGCGAATGAAAATATAGTCTGCATATCAGATARTGACATTACAATTCATAAGAGTAGCAAAATTACAGTTATGAAGTAGCAACGAAAATAGTGTTATGGTTGAGGGTCAGCACAACATGAGGAACTGTATTAAAGGGTCAAGCATTAGGAAGGTTGAGAAACACTGGTCTAAGAAAACTAGAAGGGACACGCTTCCTCTATCCAGTTCTCTCTGTAGATTATCCACCAAGATGACCAATGCCATCTCAGTCCCGTAACCAGGCCTGAAGCCAGACTGGGATGGATCTAGATAATCCATGTCATCCAGAAACTCCTGAAGTTGAGAGGCCACCATGCATTCCAGAACCTGGTCCAAAAAGGGAAGATTTGACACTGCCCTGAAGTTGTTCATATCCGAGTACAAGCTTCTGATTTGTCGTTGTTCCCTTTTTGAAATGCATTCCCCGTTTATGAAAATGAGCCCCGCAACAGAAGGAAGCGTGGGACTTTCAGGGCGTCACTTACTTCCTTCCTTTCAGTCCAGTTTGTCCAACGGAGGAAGGGCCTTTGAGAGAGACATACCTGTCAGCTCTTCCACCCGGACAGATGTCGAGCGGTTGAAGGAAAAGCTCGTCTTGGCCGCCAGCTTCCCTCCCAGCATGGCTTCGTGGGAAACCAACTTCCGGTTGCTACTCTCTGCAGGAGAAAGGCAGGTACAAGGGTCAAGCGGTGGACAGAGAAGGGGGCCGGAATGCCGGAGAAAGTGAGGTTTAAAGGGGGGGATAACATTCCCTAGGATGCATCCAAACACTGCTTGTAGCTTTGTCCCAATTCAAAGAGGGCCGGGCTTTAGCACAGCGGGTTAAACCACCAGCTGCAGAAAATCTTGCTGATCAAAAGGTCAGCAGTTCAAGACCAGGTTGGGGTGAGCTCCCAACCATCAGCCTAGCTTCTCACCTAGCAGTTCAAAAACAGTAATGTGAGTAAATAAATAGGTACCTCTTAACGAGGAGGTAATAAAAGGTGCCCATACGGACATGCAGGCGATTTGATCAGAACGTCTAAAGACAAAAAAGCTCCTCGTCGTGGGTGGTGGAGAGACAGCACCCACCGTGGCCGGAGTTGAGCACAGCCTCCAGATGCCAGAGATGGAAAAAGATGGGAAGCCTTTACCTCTGTTTATGTACTGTTTGCCTTTGTTAATTGCATAACGACATTGAATGTTTGCCATATATGTGTACGGTAATCTGCCCCGAGTCCCCTCGGGGAGATAGGGCGGAATATAAATAAAATATATTATTATTATTATTATTATTATTATTATTATTATTATTATTATTATCATTATTATTATCCCAACACACTATTTGGAAAGCTCTGCTCTAGTCCTGCCTTCATTTTGGCAAAGGAGCAATATTGCATTGATTAAATGTTGGTACCACCTGCTGGCCATAAGAAAGATGACACGCTTTATGGCAATCCTTTCCAGAATGAAGAAGAGGAGCCCTTGGCTGGCAAAAGGTTCAGTCACTCAACCAATGACAAACCCACCTCCCGATCAAAGGCTTGGAAGGATTCCAGTCTCTCGCAGCATAAAAAGTAAGCAAGTAAGTAAGTAAGGAAGGAAGGAAGGTAACAGGAGGAGAAAAGGGAGGGACACAGAAGCCCCTTTAAGAGTAACTTGCGTGAGCTTTAGACAGACGCAAGTGGAGGACGAGAAGCGAGAATACACGTTCTGGTGTCGGTACGTACTGTGAGTGTCTTGTGAGGGGCCGGGCAGCAGGCTCCGCAACTTCTTCAAGGTGTTCACTGCTACGTTCAGGTAGATGTTGCGGCTGGTGCTTCGGTCGTAGGCCACCTTCTCCTCCAACAGGGCCTGCAAAATGGGAGCGCAATTAGGAAAAGGGATCTGGACCCTGGCTCCCTCCACATGAGACTCTAAAGAGACCAAAACACTTCTGGCTCCCATCGTCCTCTGCCATTCCCTCCCTAAAATTGGTCATGATGGGTAGTTATGCCAAGTTTGGTTCATATCCACCTTTGGTGGGGCTCACAGTGCTTTCTGGATATGGGTGAGCTACAACTTGCTCGAGAGCTGTACGTGTGAAAAAGATCTTGGAGTCCTCGTGGACAACAAGTTAAACATGAGCCAACAATGTGATGTGGAAAAACTCTTCTTGTTTATCCGCCATATCCTTTTTTAATACATCTTGTTTTTCAGATAATTTTTTTATTTCTTTCAAAATATTCTCCATATTGAGGCTGGTATCCAAAGAACCTCTTCTTAACTGAATCTTCTCCTTCTCTTGTTTCCCTTTTAATGACATCTATTCTTTATTATTTTCCACAGCACTTTCTAATCAATTTATATGCTAATTCATTAAAATTTTCTATAATTATTTCCAAGTATTTAATTATTAATATTATTTTATTGATTGTATATATATATATATAATTTATATATTTGTCTGTATAATTAATTTGTCTTCTTCAATTTAAATCTATTTCCTTTATTGTAATATTTACTATATGTTTAATTTAATTTTCAATTAATTATTATTTATTTATCTTTATATTTAAATCGTCAATTCATCAATTATCTTATCTTATCTAGTTGGTCCTCCAATCTTCTTTAATCTTCTTTCGCTTTCCCTAACCCCGTCTGACACCCTGCCTCGTTTCTTCTCTTCCCCTATTTCGTCTGCTTCTCTTCCTGGTTCTCGTCTACTTCTCGTCCTGGTTCCTGTAATTCTCGTCTACTTCTCTTCCTCGTGGCTCGTCTTCTTCTCGTCCTCGCTCTCCTCCCCGTCTGCTTCTCGTCCTCGTAATATTTATTTCCGTTTCTTTGTGTCTATTTTTGTCTATTTACTTCGAAAAAATCAATTTCTGCCGTTTTCCGCCGCTCCGTAACGCTCTTTCTCTATGATTCCTCCTCCCTCTCTATAGTTCCGCCCTTCTTCTGAGTTCTCTTCTGCCCTTCTTCTTACTTGTCCCTCCTCTTCCTTTTACCGTCACTTCCCTTTTCCTCTCCTCTCTTCGTCACTTCCTGTGTTCTCTTCATGTCTTTGTTTATGAAGAAGGGGATCGCTAGCCACAACAATATGGCGCCCAAGGTCAATATTCTGCTTTTCTTCTTTTGCCAAACCGAAGAGGGGGAAGAGGGAGAATGGGAAAAGGGGCTGGCGGGCGGCTACTTAATCTTTGTTATTTTCGATATTTTATTTCCAATAAATTCAAATCAGTTCCAGGCTTTCAGACTTCTTATCTCTCCAAACCTCTCCTCCCAAACGGCAGTTAATATATAGTTAATAATTATTAGTAAGATGTTTCCAAATTATTCAAATTTGTCCCTTTGTTTCATTTCCGGATCCCCGTTTTAATTAGCCTTCTCACTCTTTCACACAAATCCCTTGATTTCTCTCTATGATTCTTTAACTCCTTAATTCTTTTACTTCTCCGCTCTCCTGGTCATTCGTTGCTCTGAGATATCCTCTCTCGTTACCTGACGGTGAGATCTTCTCGTATCTCTCCTCCAAGATTCTTATTTCTTTCTTCTTTCTTTATGTGCGGGCTGGCTGCGGTTGGAACGGGCTTTCGCCCGATCCCAGCGGGGCGCTTGCTTCCCGTCGGCCCGGACCCTCTCGACCCCCCCTCCTTGAGGGAAAGGGGTTCTTGGGGTACTACAAGCCTCAGCGGGTTCGCTACACCTTTGCCTTCGATCCGGCAAAGGTGGGGGAGCAACAGGCTCACCCAGCAGCGCCTCTACGCCGGTCCCTCGTCGGAGCTCCCTCTCAACGAGGTTTGCCCGTCGCCATCACCCACCGGAAACAAGAAGAGTTTTTCAATAAGCAAGAAAAGAACTATAAAAAAATGACGGAAGAGTTTCAAGGTATGAAAAAGAAGATGGAAGAGGAATTTGGGCAAATAAAAAAAGATATAACTCACTTATACGGAGAAGTAAAGGATCTGAAAACCAGTAAGGAGAAGATGGAGGAAACACAATCCCATATGTTGAAGAGGATTAAAGGTATAGATAGACAAAAGGAAAAGATGGAAATAGAACAAGAAAAGTTACTACAAAAACAAATGGATTACTACTTAAGATTTAGAAACATTCAAGAAGATAAAGAGGAAGATATTGGCCAATTGATGACAAACTTGATAGCAAAATGTCTGGAATGTGAAGAAGATGAATTGGAGATGGAGTTAGATCAAATATATCGAGTATCTTCATTTTACTCTAGGAAAAATAAGACGCCACGAGATGTGATAGTACAATTTACACGAAAAAAAACTAGAGATGAAGTGTTATATAGAAGCAATAAGAATCCAGTTTACTATAAAGAAACCAAGATTGCAGTCCTGAAAGAGTTTCCACAATCGACTTTAAGTAGAAGAAGAAAGTACTACTTCCTTACAGATGAACTCAAGAAAAGATCAATTAGATTCCGATGGGAGAGAATCGAAAGGTATCATGGTAACGTATAAAGAAGAAAGATATTGGTTGACATCGGAACAAAAGGCTAAGTCCTTCTACGAGAATTTAATGAAGGAAACAGAAGAGGAAAAGCCCGAAGGAAGGAAAGGAGATAAAAAGGCATTGACACCGGGAAATGGAAATGGAAATGGTAAAGAGAAGAAAAAGCCAAGAATTGAAACCCCAGAGGAATACAGGCGATTTAGTAAAAGTCAAGGGAGTAGTGTACCAATATCAGAAGATTTAGGAGAAGGAGCTTACGGTCCGGACATAACAGCGCAAGGAATCTTGGAATTGAATTTGGGCGATATAGGACAGGACACAGATTTACTTGGATAAAATGGCAGAAAGACAAATTAAATGCTTCTCAAATAATATCAATGGTATGAACTCGCCCCAGAAATGGAAAAAATTATTTGGTAAATTACAAAAGGCGAATCTGGACATTATTCTATTGCAAGAAACGCATATCTGCCACAAACATGTGGCACATTTGGAAAACAAAAGATTAGGTAAGACATTTTATTCATCATACGAAAAGAAGAAAAGAGGAGTAGTAACATATATAAAGGAAAATTTGACACCAGAATTGGCATTTAAGGATGTCGAAGGAAGATGCGTAGCAGTCAAAATCTTGATGGGTACTTTGAAAATTTTGGTATGTAACATATATGCACCAAATGGCCCAAAGACTAAATTCATCCAATTTTTATCTACAAAATTAAGAGAAACAGAATTTGATGAGCTCTTACTGATCGGTGACTTCAATGGGGTGATGGACAAGCAAAAAGACAAGAATAAGACAAAAAGGAATGGAGATGGAGGGGGGCTATTACCGCAAAAAATTTTTGATCTCCAAAAGGAATTTGATTTGGAAGATACCTGGAGAGTCAGGAATGAAAAGAAACAGGATTACACCTTTTATTCCTACCGACATCAAACATGGTCAAGGATAGACCTGGCATGGATATCAAAAAAATTAGCTACTAAGGTAGTAGAAATGGAAATACTACCTAGAGACATTTCAGATCATTGTCCACTGGAAATAGAAATAAATCATAAGAATTATCAAAGAAAATGGAGATTGAATGAAAATTTGATTAAGACAGAGGAGGACAAAATGCATTATAATAAAATCATTAAAGACTATTTAGAAATTAATGATATCGAGGAGACAAAAATACAAGTAACGTGGGACGCGCTAAAAGCCGTTTTAAGGGGACGCTTCATACAACATGGAGCCAGGAAAAATAAAGAAAGAAATAGACAAATGAAGGAAGTGATGAATAAAATTGGAAATAAAGAGACAGAGTTAAAAAAGAAACCGGATAGTAAAAAATTGAATAAAGAATTAGCGAGACTTAAACAGGAGAAGTCCCGCTTAGAGGTGGAAAGACAAGCAAGAGAGCTAAAATTTTTGAAACAGCAAACGTTCGAGAATGCAAATAGATCTGGGAAATGGTTAGCAAGACAGGTACGCAAGAAGAAGCAAGCTACACAAATAACGAAAATAACTGAGGGAGATAGAGTATTTACGACGGATAAGGAGATTATGGAAGAATTCAGGAAATATTATAGTAAATTATATACCAGTGACGGAATAAAGAAGGAGGAAATTACGGAGTATATAAGTCAATTGAAATTGCAAAAAGTTTCAGAGGAGATACGGGAAAAGTTGAATAAAGAGATTACGGAAGAAGAAATTGATAACGCTTTGAATAAAATGGATGCAGATAAGGCGCCAGGTCCTGATGGATTTACAGCAGGCTTCTATAAATCAATGAAGAGAACTGTTTTACCAATGTTGAAAAAGGTCCTAAATGAGGCATTGCTGTACCAAACAATACCGGAATCTTGGAATCAAGCCGAAATAGTAATGATACACAAAGAAGGCTCATCACCTGAGGATATTAAAAATTATAGACCTATTTCCCTCCTGAATGTAGATTATAAAATACTTACGAACATTTTGGCGACAAGATTAAAAGAATTTTTGACGGAATGGATAGGGGAGGATCAGACAGGGTTCCTCCCAGGAAGATACATGAAGGATAATATACGAACTGTTTTAGACTTGATAGAATATTTTGAAGTGAACCATCAGAAGGAAGCTGCCATCCTATCAATTGATGCAGAGAAAGCATTTGACAATTTAAATTGGGACTTCTTTAAGATGTTGATTCAGGAATTGGATATGGGAGCACAATTTACTAATGCAATTAATGCCATTTATGAAGTACAAAGGGCAAAAATTCGGATAAACGGTCAACAATCCGAAGAGTTTATAATTACGAAGGGAACAAGACAAGGATGTCCGTTATCTCCTTTGATTTTTATTATGGCCTTGGAACCACTGATGAGGAAAATAAGAGAAGATACAAATATTAAGGGAGTCAAAATTGGGAAATATGAATATAAGATCAAAGCTTTCGCGGATGACTTATTAGGGATTGTGGAAGATCCTACAATCAATCTCCAGAACTGGATAAAGAAAATGCAAGAATTTGGAAGAGTGGCAGGTTTCAAAGTGAATAAAGGAAAAACAAAAATTTTAATTAAAAATGTAAAGAAGGAAAATCAGGAGAAGATTGCATCTACTACAGGAATGGAAATTGTTAAAAAATTAAAATATCTAGGAATTTGGATAACTGCAAAGAATGGTCAACTGCTGAAGAATAATTACGAATCGGCTTGGAGCAAGATACAGAAGGACCTTAAGAACTGGAAAATATTGAAATTATCCTTATTAGGAAGAATAGCATTAATCAAAATGAATGTATTACCGAAATTATTGTTCCTATTTCAAAATATTCCCGTAATTAGAAATCAAACAATTTTTAAAAATTGGAATAAAGAATTATTGAAATTTGTTTGGGAAGGAAAAAGACCTAGAATTAAATATTTAAATTTAATCGACAAAAAAACAAGAGGTGGATTAGGTTTCCCAGACCTAAAAGCTTATCATGATGCAAGTGCTCTCTTATGGATTAGGGACTGGATGTTGTTAGAAAATGAAAAAGGTCTGAATTTAGAAGGCCATGATCTACGTGTGGGCTGGCATGCCTACACGTGGTATGATAGAGAGAAAAAGGAAAAAAAATTGGAAATCACTTCGTCAGAGCATCCTTATTGAGAGTCTGGATGAAATATAAGAATTACTTTTACAACAAAACACCACTTTGGGTCTCTCCAATGGAGGCGCATCAAAGAAGATTATTAGGCTGGAGAGCGTGGCCAACATATAAGGATATTTTAAAAGAGAATACAGTGGAGATTAAGACTTATGAGCAATTAAAAGAAAAAAATAGTAATCTGACATGGCTACATTATTTACAAATGAAAGACTACATTAAACAAGATAATAAGATAGGTTTTGCCTGGGAAGGATCAACTTGGGATAAAATTTTGAAGGCAAAGAAAAAAGTTATTTCAGTTATTTATAATACACTTCTGATGTGGTTAACGGAAAGTGAACAAGTTAAACCATGTATGATAAAATGGGCAGAAAATATAAGAAGACCTATTCAATTTAAGGAGTGGGAACAGATGTGGAACAAGAAGCTAAAATATGTGTATGCAACGGACTTAAAGGAAAATTGGGTAAAAATGTTCCACAGATGGTACACCACTCCCAAGAAACTATCTTTAATAAATAAAAATTCCTCTGACAAATGCTGGAAAGGCTGTCAACAGATAGGTACCTTTTATCACATGTGGTGGACATGCAAAGAAATAGTGAAATATTGGTCTATGATACATGAAGAGTTACAAAAAATTCTGAAAAGAGTATTTAAGAAGAAACCTGAATACTATTTACTGGGCTTCACAGACTTGGAATTACAATTACAGGAAAATGAGGACAAACTTTTCACTTACATGACGACGGCAGTGAGAATTGTCTTAGCAAAGGTTTGGAAACAGGATAGTATCCCTACTAAGGAGGAATGGCTGGGGAAAATTAGAGAAATAAGGGAGATGGACGAATTGACTTTTTTTTTGAAAAAAAATACCGGAAACCCGATAAAGAAGACAGACTGGACACTTTATGATAAGTACGAGAAAGAAGAAAAAAAGTAAATAAGAGACAATTTAAGGGAAAGTAACAGGAACATTTTTGGAGACACAACACCTGATGAGGAGATGGAAGTCAAACCTTTTTTATGTTTTTATATTGATTTTTATATATATTTTTGGGCTTTTTTTTTTGTTTTGTTTTTTTTCTTCTTTTTTTTCTCTTTTCTTCTTTTTTTCTATATCTTTCCCACTGTTCTATCTTCTTTAAATGTTCACCCTCTTTCGTTGTATTTGATAAATACCTTAATAAAAAATTATTCAAAAAAAAAAAACAATGTGATGTGGAGGCAAAAAAAGCCAATGGGATTTTGGCCTGCATCAATAGGAGCATAGTGTCTAGATCTAGGGAAGTAATAGAGGGAACCCCTCTATTCCGCTTTGGTTAGACCACACCTGGAATATTGTGTCCAATTCTGGGCACCACAATTCAAGAGAGATGTTGACAAGCTGGAATGTGTCCAGAGGAGGGCGGCTAAAATGATCAAGGGTCTGGAGAACAAGCCCTATGAGGAGCGGCTTAAGGAGCTGGGCATGTTTAGCCTGAAGAAGAGAAGGCTGAGAGGAGATATGATAGCCATGTATAAATATGTGAGAGGAAGCCACAGGGAGGAGGGAACAAGCTTGTTTTCTGCTTTCCTGGAGACTAGGACGCGAAACAATGGCTTCAAACTACAAGAAAGGAGATTCCATCTGAACATGAGGAAGAACTTCCTGACTGTGAGAGCCGTTCAGCAGTGGAACTCTCTGCCCTGAGTGTGGTGGAGGCTCCTTCTTTGGAAGCTTTTAAACAGAGGCTGGATGGCCATCTGTCAGGGTGATTTGAATGCAATATTCCTTCTTCTTGGCAGGGGATTGGACTGGATGGCCCATGAGGTCTCTTCCAACTCTTTGATTCTATTTGATTCTATGATTCTATTGGCTTGTTAGATGTATTCTGTCCAAATTTGGTGTCAATTGGCCCACTGGTTTTTGAGTTCTGTTAATCCCAAAAACGAACATTACATTTTTATTTATATAGAATATATGAAAAAAGAAACATGCATTAAAAAATGAAGCAGAGAGAAAAGAGACCCAGAAGGCCCAGCTTAGGCAAGAAGCCACCTGTTAAGGAGTCTGGGGCCTGGTTTAAAGAGACAGGACATCATTTTGGGTTTCTTCTTTCCCAGAGAACGAGGGGCATGACTCCTTTAAGGGGCGAGGGGCGTGGCTTCATAGGGAGAAGGAGCGGGGCTTCCCAAAGAGAGAGTGGGAGGGACTTGGCTTCACAGGGGGCGTGGCTTCAAAATATGAATACAAAATATAGAGAGGGCGTGGCTATTCAGGGAGGGAAGGAGAGGGCTTCCCACAGAGAGCGGGAGGGGCGTGGCTTCAAGGTGTGAAAGGCATAGGGAACAAACGGGCCTCCCCGAGAGAGAAAGCGGGAGGGGCGGGGCTTCACAGTGAGGGAGGGCGTGGCTTCCCAAACAGCTCAGGGAGCTTGGCTTTTAAGGGGCGTGGCCTCTCAAGGAGAGCGGGTGTAGATTGGCTTCCAGCAGCGAGGGGGCGTGGCTTCCAAGAGAGAGAGAGAGTGGGAGAGAGCGGGAGAGGCGTGGCTTTGGGGGCGAAAGCCAGAGGGCGGGGGTCTTGGAGACCACGTGGCGCCCTCTTTCCCCAAAGACAGAGAGGAAGAGGAAGAAGATGGCCAAGGCAGCTGGGGGTCCCAAGTGGGGTCCACGCTCTCCTTCTATGGGGTGAGTGGCCCCCATATCTATCTGTCTGTCTATCTATAATTAGAGGAAAGGGCTTCCTTTGGGACTTCCTTTGGGGATTTTTCTATATCTTTCCCACTGTTCTATCTTCTTTAAATGTTCACCCTCTTTCGTTGTATTTGATAAATACCTTAATAAAAAATTATTCAAAAAAAAAAAACAATGTGATGTGGAGGCAAAAAAAGCCAATGGGATTTTGGCCTGCATCAATAGGAGCATAGTGTCTAGATCTAGGGAAGTAATAGAGGGAACCCCTCTATTCCGCTTTGGTTAGACCACACCTGGAATATTGTGTCCAATTCTGGGCACCACAATTCAAGAGAGATGTTGACAAGCTGGAATGTGTCCAGAGGAGGGCGACTAAAATGATCAAGGGTCTGGAGAACAAGCCCTATGAGGAGCGGCTTAAGGAGCTGGGCATGTTTAGCCTGAAGAAGAGAAGGCTGAGAGGAGATATGATAGCCATGTATAAATATGTGAGAGGAAGCCACAGGGAGGAGGGAGCAAACTTGTTTTCTGCTTCCCTGGAGACTAGGATGCGAAACAATGGCTTCAAACTACAAGAAAGGAGATTCCATCTGAACATGAGGAAGAACTTCCTGACTGTGAGAGCTGTTCAGCAGTGGAACTCTCTGCCCCATAGTGTGGTGGAGGCTCCTTCTTTGGAAGCTTTTAAACAGAGGCTGGATGGCCATCTGTCAGGGGTGATTTGAATGCAATATTCCTGCTTCTTGGCAGGGGGTTGGACTGGATGGCCCATGAGGTCTCTTCCAACTCTTTGATTTTATGATTCTAACTCACATCATCCTCTGTCAATTCTCCCCTAAAGTTGATCATGGTGGGTATGTGTGCCAAGTTTTGGTTCAAAGCCACCATCAGTGGGGTTCACAGTGCTCTCTGGATGTGGGTGTACTACAACTCCCATCATCCTTAGTCAATCCCCCCCCCCCCCAAAAAAAAAACAACCTCTGGAGCACTGACCTTGTCAAACGCTTCCTGCTGGGAGGAACACGACTTCAGGCACTCTTCGATGAAGAGGTTGAGGTACCGCTGCCGGACATTGGTGGGGACTCTGGCGCCAAACTCGGTGGGAATGACCGGCCTTTTCAACGCGGCACTCTGCAGATGGGAGAGAGATAGGAACGTGCTACATTCAAATGCAGAATGAGAAGGCCTTTTTATGTCTTTTGGATGGCTTGTCATGTGAAAAGAACACTGGGAGAGAAGAGTAGGGGATTTGGAATAACAGTGGCTTCCCTTCTCTCTCTAGTTCACTCTAAGCTCTCTTCACACTTCAGCAGATTAGACCTGTTAGCAGCATATGATACTGTAAATTGACTCCTCCTGAGAAAAAGGTATGATATCACAAAGGATTACCACCTCACCCGCTTCATAGGAAATATGCTACAAAACAGGAACTTTTTTGTTGAGCTCCAGGGCCAGAAAAGCAGATGGCAAAAACAGAAGAATGGCATGCTTGCTCCATCAGAGTGTGCTTGCTCCATCAATGTTTAATATTTACACAGATGATCAGCCACTGCCAGAAGGAACAGAGTTTCATCTACACTGATGATACTTTATTTATATTCTGCCCTGTCTCACCGAGGGAACTCAGGGCAAATTATAGTACACATATATGGGCACACAGAAGGCTGGGTGACATGGAAGGCACTGACCAGACTAAGCTGTGGCACCATGAGATGCAGAGCTAACATTCAGATATGGGGCCACAAAGTGGAGTCCACGACATGCGAGTATGGAGAAGAGCAAACCACAAACCATTTAATACAATGCAACCTAAGCCCTGCCACATGCACAATGGAGGAACTTCTCACAGCGACACCAGAGGCAGTCCAAGTGGCCAGCTTCTGTTCAAAGGACATTTAGTATAATGACCAGTTTTTAACTTTGTTTGTGGTTTTTCTATACATTATAACTATATTCTCAATTTGCTTCTGACATAATAAATAAATATAGGCCAAAAAGGTGAGCATTAGACTCAAGTAAATAGGGTGTGTATATATGTATGTATATGTGTGTGTGTTGAATTCAAGGCTGTACCTGCAGGGTGGGGGCATGGGCCATCCTTTTCGGGACGTTGGTGGATGTCGTCTTGGATGCCATGCCGGCCAAGGTGCGAGCTTTCAGGGACCCTGTAGCATCGGGGCCACTGGAATATGAGCTGCTCGCAGGTGGGAGGGTCTTTTTGAGGGTTCCTTGGGCTATAAGGGCACAGAAACAGAGCAGCAAAATGAGAACGGAGCCTCGCTTTTTATGTCGGCAAAAGGTCTAGAGCTTTCCAAACCTTTCATGTCAGGGATGTGCTTTTTTACACCAGAATCCTTTCATGAATCGGTCATTCAGTTTTAGCTGCATCAATCCCTGGTGAGAGTTTCATACAATACACTCATATTACAATACAATACAACTCCAAAGTTTCTTGAATGAAACCATTTATCTAGATCCATTTCAATCTGGTTTCAGACCTGACTATGGAACAGAGACAGAATTGGTCGCCTTGGTGTATGATCTACGAAGGGAGCTAGACAGGGAGACTGTGTCCCTGTTGGTTGTTAGGTAATATCATTTAGTTAATTAGTAACACTATTTATTAGAAAAAAGCCAGTCTTTGATTTGGTTTTTTATGAATGCTCCCATTAGAAAATATATAATGATGTGGGTGAACTACAATTCCCCAAATCCTCCCCAAACCAGGCCTGTATGCACAGCTGGCTACGTTGGGTCTGTGTGTCAGGTGTGGTCCAGATCCGTCACTGGCTGCGTTCAGTGCATTCTGGATAAGAGTGAACTACTAATCTCAAAATCAAGATCCCACAACCCCCTTCAGTATCTTTAGTTGGTCATGGGGCTTCTCTGTGCCAAGTTTGGTCCCGGTCTATTGTCAGTGGGGGTCACTGTTTCTTTGGGTGCAGGTGAACTCAATCACCACCAACACCTCTATTCACAGTTAGGCATGTTGGGTCTGTGTGCCAAGTTTGGTCCAGACCCATCATTGGTGGGGTTCAGAGTGCTCTGGATGCAGGGTGAACTACAACTCCTACATGGGTGGGTCATTCCCTCCCCAACCCCTCCAGTATGTTCTGTTGGTCATCAGGGTTCTGCGTGCCACTTTTTGGTCCAGATCCGTCATTGATGGGATTCAGAGTGCCCTGAGTGAAGGGTGAACTACAACTCCCACGCGGGTGGGTTGGTCCCCCCACAAACACCTCCAGTATGTTCTGTTGGTCATGGGGGTTTTGTGTCCCAAGTTTGGTCCAGGCCTGTCATTTGTGGGTGTCTCAGTGGGTTGTGGAAGTGGGTGAAGGTACTGCAAATCCCATCGTATGTGTTCCATCCTCCGCCAACCTTCACCAGGACAGAAAGTGCGTCATAGTCAGTGTGCCAAATTTGGCCCAGGTGCATCATTCGTTTGGGTCACAGTGGTATCTAGAATTGAGTGAAGACACTGCAGTTCCCATCATCACTGGTCCATCCTCTCCCAAAACTCATCAGGATGTAAAGTACATCATGGAGAGTGTGTGGCAAGTTTGGTCCAGGTCTGTCAGTCTGAATGTGGATGAAGGTACTGCAAATSCCATCATCCACGGTCCATCCTCCCCCAAACCACACCAGGATGTATAGTCGGTCATGGGGGGGGGGGGTGTCTGTGTGCCAGGTTTGGTCCATCATTTGTGGGGGCCACAGTGATCTCTGAAAATGAGTGGAGGTACTGCAAGTCCTATAATCTGTGGCAAGTGTGGTCCAAATCCATTGTTGGTTGGGTTCACAGTGTTGTTTAGATGGAAGTGAACTCCAACTCCTATAAATCATGGTGAATTCTTCCCAAACCTCTTGTTCAGTTGCTGATCTATTCCTGATTGCTATGTGCCATAGGAAAGGGTTAAGGGAAAGGCAGTGGGCGGGGTCATGCAAATTCAGCAGCAATGGAAAGAGTAAGGAACCCTGGGATGTCCATTCTGGAGGAAAAACCGAACCGAGGGGGTTTATTTATTTGCAGCACTTCTACCCCACCCTTCTCAGCCCGAAGGCGACTGAAAGGGTGGTTTAGAACAATCACACAAAATACAAGAAAGGAAAAATGAAACCATTGAGAGAGCACAATGAACAGACAAATAAAACCCACTGAAAACCTGGCAGAATATATATTGTCTTCAGTGCCTCCCTTAAAAAAAAACATTTTGAATAATAGTAATATTTATTTATCACCGTATCTTCTTGCAGCTCAAGGTGGGGTACAACAGGGTTAAAGCAGCACGGTCAAACAAAACACTATTAAAAGGCATGTAACAATATACACATGCAGGTGAAATGCAGGATAAAAATTCATAACTTACAATTGACTGGATAGGCTTGCCGGAAGAGATAGGTGGTAATAATAATAATACGAGAGATAAAATGGGATAGAAATAATAATAATAATAATAATAACTGGACAGCTGAGTGTCTCCAAAATCTGAGCACTGCTTTCCCTTTCTGTCCAAGACAGGGAACCAAACAGAAAGCAAAAGCAATGCTCAGCACATAAAAGAGAAGAGCCTTAAAGAGACAGTGTATAGGTATGAATGATTGCTTTAATCCTGTATATTTTCAATGTTTTTGGTTTCAGGGTTTGAGAAATGGAAGTGCGCATTAGATATGATGATGAATCGGACTTAATCTACAATAGAGTCTTGCTTATCCGACCTTCGTTTATCCGACATTCCTCTTATCTGACACCCTCCTATCCCTCCAGCATTTGCCCTTCAATTAAAGGAGTGCTCACCATTCCCAGTAAGTGAAAAAATCAAGACAAGGAGGAGGAGGGAGAAAAGAGGCAGGACCGGAAGCAGAAGCATCCTCCCTTCTTCCTTCTATGATTTCCACGCTCCTCTTCCACATCCGGGCACTTCCTGCTGGGCCACTCTAGCCTCGAGGCGTTGTCTTGCCTTATCCTTTTGAGTCTGTGTTAGTATTCTAGGTGTCTAGAACCTCGCTGGATGGATAACAGTAGGAGATTCCATATTATCCAACATTTTCGTTTATCCAACATTCTGCGGGCCTGTTTATGTCAGATAAGCGAGACTCTACTGTATCTATATCTATATATATAAATTTGAAAGGGGCGTCGAACGGGACAGCAAAACTCAAAAAAACCCCAACGAAAATTAACCAAAATTCCCATGCACCTACCACAACCCACAAGGTACAAACATATCTAATCAAAATAAAAAACAACACAACAACACACTCACAAAAGGACAAAACAACTGAGCATGCACAATGGCGCAAAGTCCCCGGCACGTGCGCGCACATGGCCAAACGGCCAACGCACCCTCCGCACCTCCCTCCCTCGCCCCACCCCGCCCGAACGCCGCCCCTCACCCCCCCCGCGGCACACACACACACACACCACAACACGTCACCTCACACCCCCACCGCACACACACACACACACGCCACAACACGTCACCTCACTCCCCCGTGGCACACACACACGCCACAACACACCCCAATCTTACCTCCTCCTTCTTCTTCCCCAATCTTACCTCCTCCCCCTCCTTCTTCTTCCCCTCCAAGCCCCGCCCCCTCCAAGCCCCCCCCTTCCCGTAGAGAAAGGGAGGGAAGGAAAGAAGGAAAGAGAGAAGGAAGGAAAAAAAGAGACAGCAGAAGAGAAAAAAAGGGGGAAGGAAGGAAAGAGATAGAGAAGGAAAGATGGGAAGGAAGGAAAGAAGGAAGAAAGAGAAAGGGAGGTAAAGAAAAAGGGGGAAGGAAGGAAAGTAAGAGAAAGAAGGAAGAAGAAAAGGAAAGAAAAGGAAAGATGGAAGGAAAGATAAGAGAGACAGCAGAAGAGAAAGAAAAAGGGGGAAGGAAGGAAAGAGGTAGAGAAGGAAGAAATGAGAGAAAGAGGGAGGGAAAGAAAAAGGGGAAAGAAGGAAGGAGAGGAGGAAAGAAAAAAGGGAATGAAGGAAGGAAAGAGGGAGTGAAGGAAGGGGGAAGATGTAGAGAAAGAGGGAGGGAAGGAAAGAGAGAAGGAAGAAAAGAGAGACAGCAGAAGAGAAAGAAAAAGGGAAGGAAGGAAAGAGATAGAGAAGGAAGAGGAGAAGGAAAGATGGGAAGGAAGGAGGGAAAGAAGGAGAGAAAGAGGGAAGGTTGGCCACAGCAAATAAAAAGTGAAAGAAGGAAGGAAACATGGAGGGAAGAAAGGAGGCAAAGGAAGAAAGGGGGAGGGAATGAAGGAAAGAGAGAATGTACCTCTCTTTCATAATAGACCAGATATCTACCTCTACTATGAAAAGATTTACTATAGGCCACAGCAACGTGTGGCAGGGTACAGCTAGTCCATAATAAAAGTGAGTGTGGCTGGGGTGTCCATCTACACAGACAGACTCCTGCCTCCACAAACAGCTATAGCTCCCACCACTCAGGAAACACCAATGGCCCTCCCTCCAATGACATTGCAGGTTAGAGTGACCGCCATGAACATGCCAAAGAGCCCTGCCAATGTCCTCAACAAACACCATACTCCCCACCACCCAAGTGAAAACTTAAATTCGGGGACAATTTCATCCTAGATTTGATGTGTTTCCTCCACCACAGGCATCCCAGTGTTTCTGACTCTCTCCATTGACCCCTCCCACTGCCTCTCCCATAACCCTCTCCTATTCATTTCTTTGGCGCACAGAACCCCCATGACCAACAAAATATACTGGAGGGATTTAGAGGAGTTGTAGTTCACCTACATCCAGAGCGCACTATGAACACAAACCATGATAGATCTGGACCAAACTTTGAATGCATCCCCGATATGCCCAAATGTGCATATTGCAGGGGTTTTGAAGGGAACTGGCCTGGACCTTTTGGAGTTGTAGTTACTGAGATTTATAGTTCACATGCAATCAATGAGCACTCTGAACTCCACCAAAGATGGAATTGGATCAAACTTGGCACACAGAGCCCCCATGAACTGCAAAAAAATACTGGAGGTCTTTGGGGGAAAATTCACTTTGATTTGAGGGAGTTGTAGTTCACCTCCATCCAGAGAGCCCTGTGAACCCAAACACTGATGGATCTGGACCAAACTTGGCACACATACTTGATATGCCAAAATTTGATTACTGGAGGGGTTTGGGGGGAACTCCCTTTCTGGGAGCTGTAGTTCATCCATAGAGAAATTGTGACCTCCACCAATGATGGACCTAGACCAAACTTGGCACACAGAACCCCCATGACCAACTCAATCTACAGGAGGGGGTTTGAGGGGACTGACTCACTATCGTGGGAATTCTAGTTTACCCTGCAGCCAGAGAGCACACTGAACCCTACCAATGATGCATCTAGTGCAAACTTGCCCAATATGACAAACTTTAAGTACTGATGGGAGTTTCTCGGGGTTAACCTGGCATGATGTGAGTTGTAGTTCACCCACAACCTTATGCATTTTGTACAATTAAAAACTGACTTTAAAAATTACCCAGGCAACGCTGCGTACTCAAGCTAGGATGATAATAATAATTATACTAATTGCTTTCTTACCACCCTTTGGGGCCAAAGGAGCTGCCCGCTGAGGCACATGGGCAATGCGCTTCTTTTCCCCTGTGCGCATCCCAAGGGAAGGACTTCTCAAGGGAGCTGTGGGCAATGGCTGGGGCCTGCTTTGTTGCTGCTGCTTCTGCTGCTGCTGCTGCTGGGCTAGTCGCAAGGCCTGCTTCTGGGCCTCTTGGATCCGCTGATAGCACATCTCCTGAGCCGTCGGGGGCCGGAACGGACGCACCACTGTCTTGCGGGGGGCTTCGGCCTGCGAGGTTCACAATTTTGCAGCTTATTAAACTTTTTCCATGTTGTTATGACAGAACCAATTAGGTCAAGTTCAAGGCTATGATTTCTAACAAGGTCATGCCTTTACAAAGATCATGTCTCCAAAATATTATTAAAAAAAGAAAGGAAAAAAGGAATAAAGCATTTCGGGGCCATTCATAGGGAAACGCTTTCTCTTTGTGACTCTAAAACAGAGCTGTCCAAACTATGGTCCATGGTCCGTATGTGCTCCTCAAAGGCCATTGAGCTGGCCCTAAACCTTAGACTGAAGGTCGCCTTGAGTCTAAAATGCCTGGAAGGCACACAACAAAACAACAATAATCCTAGTTTAATTTGACTCTCTTATATTTTGCAGTGGCTCCGGTCCTTCCTTGAGAACCATTCCCAGAAGGTGTTGCTGGGGGACACCTGCTTGACCTCACAACCATTGACTGGGGGGAGGGGGTCCCGCAGGGATCAGTATTATCCCCTATGTTGTTTAACATTTAAATGAATCTGCTGGGAGAGATTATCCAGAGTTTTGGAGTGAGGTGTCATTTGTATGCAAATGATGTTCACCTCTATCACTCCTTCCCACCTGTTATTAAGGAATCTGTTCAGGTGCTTGGCAGCTGTGACTGTCTGGATGAGGGCAAACAAAATGAAATTGAATCCAGACAAGATAAAGGTTCGCCTGGTCAGCTGCAAGGCAAAACGGGGCATAGGGTTACAGCCTGTGCACACTCCCCTTGAAGACACAGATTCGCAGCTTGGAAGTGATCCTAGACTCATCACTGAGCCTAGAACCCAAGGCTTGGCGGTGGCTAGGGGAGCTTTTGCACAATTTGTGTGCCAGTAGCACCCATATTTTGGAAAGTCTGACTTGGCCACAGTGGTTCACGCTTTCCTTACATCCCAAACAGATTACTGCAATGCACTCTACATGGGGTTGCCTTTGAAGACTGTTTGGAAGCTCCAACTAGTCCAATGGATGGCAGCCAGGTTGCTGACCAGAGCGGCATACAGAGAACATACACCTCCTTTGTTATGCCAGCTCCACTGGCTGCCAGTCTGCTACCAAGCACAATTCAAAGTGCTGGCTTTAGCCTATAAAGCCCTGAACAGTTCTGACTCAGCTTACCTGTCTGAACTTATCTCCTGCTATGAAATATCGTGAAGTCTAAGATTGACGGGAGAGACTCTGCTCTTGGTCCCACCATCCTCGCAAGTGCAACAGGTGGAGACGAGAGACAGGGCCTTCTCAGTGGTGGCCCCTTACCTGTGAAACTCTCCACCCAGTGACATTAGATTGGCCTCCTCCCTCTTGTCCTCCAGAATGAAACTCAAAACCTGGCTATGGAACCAAGTGTTTGAACAGCAGAGGCAGCAATTTAGAATGAGACCCAATTTATGTGAATGACAATGGACTGACCTGGACTACGATTTCAAACCTGCGTGATTTAAACAATGTTTAGTAATTTTAAAGCATTAACAAATTGTTTTAATTGCTTTTATCATTTATTACTGTTGTTGGCATTAAATTAACGCCTGTTGTGAAGTCGCCCTGAGTTCCCTTCCGGGAGTGAGATGGACAGGATACAAATATGTGAAATAAAGAAATAAATAATCAGCCAAAATCAGGCCCTGCTTCCCACTGAAATACTAGCAAGTTTATGTTGGTTAGAATTGTTTTCCCTTTTGAATATTGTATCATTCTTTCATGGTTTTTTGCACCTCAAACAAGATATGCGCAATCATAGAATACAAACAAAGTGTTCTTGAAGGCGTTCATGGCTGGAATCACTGGGTTGTTGTAGGTTTTTTCGGGTTATATGGCCATGTTCTAGAGGCATTTCTCCTGATGTTTCGCCTGCATCTATGGCAAGCA
>NW_026847771.1:57540011-57620153 GCF_025583915.1 Anolis sagrei ordinatus
GCGAAACGTCAGGAGAAATGCCTCTAGAACATGGCCATATAGCCCGAAAAAACCTACAACAACCCAAATAAAGTGTTGTTGTTAAGGTTTTCCAGGCGTCCGAGTCACATCTCAACAACTCCAGTCCACAAAGCATAAGGCTTTGTAGACTGTGGATGGCCATCTATTGGGGGTGCTTTGAACGCAATTTTCCTGCTTCTTGGCAGGGGATTGGACTGGATGGCCCATGAGGTCTCTTCCAACTCTATGATTCTATGATTCTAAGGCTACAAAAAAAAAAAAACCCTGCAAATATTTGAGTTGTGGGTCTTTTCCAAACCACTTTGCCTTTACCTCGGTAATGGGCTGGCGGATGGAGGAAAAGCGGCCAGGCGGAAGGCACAATGTGCTGACCACAGGCCCTTGACTGTTCAAACAGGGGTGAGCAAATATTTCCACAGGCATTGAGCAGAAATGAGGAGCCTCTATGGCCTCCTGGCAGGCCTTTCCTTCAGGGACAGTATTTCAATGGGAAGTGTGAGCCTGCTTTTGGCTGATGAGAGAGTCAAGTAAATTTGGATTGTTGTTGTTGTGTGCCTTCAAGATGTTTCAGACTCAGGGATGACCCTAAGGCTAAAGTTTAAGGCAAGGCCAGGTCAAGGGTCTTGGAAAGATGCGTCTGGACCGCAGGCCGTAGTTTGGGGAGCCCTGTTTTAATGGTTCAAAGCATTTATGCGACTACTATTGCAGGGTCTTATTGGCAAGATATGTTCAGAAGGGGTTGGTTAGTCTTTGCCGGTATCTGAAGCTGAGAGAGTCATTTCCCTATACAAGTTATGAACAAGTTTGGCTCTGGAGGTTTGTTCTGAAGTTAAACTTGTGTGGATGTTGGAACAGGGACGTTTTGAAAGTGTAAGTCCAGCAAAACCTATACACATAATAAAAGTGAAAATATGTGTGTGCGCGCGCGCGTGCGTGTGTGTAACTGGGTGTCTACTTACACAGACAGACTCCTGCCTCCACAAACAGGCTATAGCTCCCACTACTCAGGAGACACCAACGGCCCTCCCTCCAATGACACTGCAGGTTATAGGGAGTGCCATGAACATGCCCAAGAGCCCTGCCCAGAGTCCTCCATCCTGCCCACCACCCAAGTGAAGCCTTTCATATGGGGACAATTCCATCCTAGATTTAATATGTTTCCTCCACCACAGACATCCCAGTGTTTCTTACTCTCTCCATTGGTGTGGAATTTGCATGACCCCGCCCACTCCCTCTCCCTTACCCCTTTCCTATTCTTTTCCATGGCACACAACAAACAGAGGAATTGTTCAGCAACTGAACATACTAGAGAGGTTTGGGGAGAATTCACCATGATTTATAGGAGTTGTAGGTACTGGGATGTATAGTTCACCTGCAAAATAAGAGCACTCTGCATTCCACCAATGATGGACCTAGAACTAACTTGGCACACAGAACCCCCATGACCAAAAAAACCTACTGGAGGTATTTGGAGGGCTTTATAAGAGTTGTAGTTCACCTACATCCAGGGCACACTATGAACACAAACGATGGATCTGGACCAAACTTGGCATGCATACCCAATATGCCCAAATTTGGAAAGTGATGGGTTTTGAGGGGCATTGGTCCGGACCTTTTGGAGTTGTAGGTACTGGGATTTATAGTTCACCTGCAATCAATGAGCACTCTGAACTCCACCAAAGATGGAATTGGACCAAATTTAGCACACAGAGACCCCATGACCAGCAAAATACTGGAGGTCTTTGGGGAATATTCACTTTGATTTGGTTGAGTTGTAGTTCACCTACATCCACCATGAACCCATGGATCAGGACCAAACTTGGCACCCAGACCTGACATGCCAAAATTCGATTACTGGAGGGGTCTAGAGGGAACTGACCTTCCTTTCTGGGAGTCATAGTTCACCCACAACCAGAGAAACTGTGAGCTGCACCGATGATGGACCTGGACCAAATTTTGCTCAAAGAACCCCCATGACTAACTCAACCTATTGGAAGGGTTTGAGGGGACTGACTCACCATAGTGGGAGTTATAGTTTATCATACAGCCAGAGAGCACACTGAACTCCACCAGTGATGCATCTACAGCATACTTGCCCAACAGTACAAATTTTAAGTACTGATGGAGTTTCTCAGGGTTAACCTGGCATGATGTGAGTTGTAGTTCACCCACAACCTTATGCATTTTGTACAATTAAGAAATTGACTTTTTAAAATAACCCGGCAACGTTGGGTACCCAAGCTAGTAATAAATAAACAGAAACCTAAAATATTAGGCAGGCTAAGGCTGCAAATCCCAGCACCTGTGCTTAATTTGGTAAGGAATTTGGAAGACTTTCAATAGTGCACCGTTCTGGAAATATGGAAACCTATATGCAATCGGTTCCTTCACATTTCCAGGTTGGACTCACAGGTTTGATTAAAATGTTCTTTCTAGGAATCCCAGGATTCTTTGGTCTGAATCTATGGCCCATTTCCACCAGAAACAGGCGGAGAAACAGCTCTGAAATCCACTCACCTGGTTCCCTTGATTTGAGACGTGAGAGATCCTTCGTTTCTGGCCGGGAAAGAGGGTGGTTAACCGGTCTTCAGTCGCCTTTTCCTCGCCCCCTTCCTCTTTCGATGGCTGAAAGAAGAAGAAGATGACATCTGCAAGGTGGCTTTAAAAAAAACCCTAAAAGGATGCTTTCTTTAGAGCCATATTTCCCAATAAACCACAAAAAGGGCAAAATGCTGACTCCTACCGCAGCCTTTGCTGATCTACATTTTGGGCCCCAACCTGTGAGCTGCGTACGAAGTCCTTGAAGGCCACTTCTGCATTCAATGCACCACTACCAATTTACTTTGTCAGATCTAGCAAATTTCCATTGTTTGACTACTTCAGGATTTGGTGCTAAAATAAAGCACATGTCCCATCATTTTAGAAAGCCCTCCTCTAAAAATAAAAATGAAACCAGAGCTAAACCTGCAGGCATTTCTAAGTTTGATGGTTCAAGTGGTGTTATTTCATTATTAGTAGTAGTGGTATGTTTAGTACTACTAATTGTTGTTTTTGTTGTTGTGGTTGTTAACACATCTGGATCCAGATATGAAGCCCACTGGTCTACCAAAGTTGCCTCTTTGCCAACACCAGACAAGTATTTATTGTAGGATTATTAATTATAAATTAATATTATGTATTAGTATCAGTAGTATTTTACTATTATTATTAATTTCACATTCCTGGGTCCTACAGAAGCCCACCAATCTGCCAAAGCGGTCCTTTTGCCAACTTGAGACTATTGTTTATTAGTACTATTATTATTACTGTCCTATTGGTATTATTATTATTATTATTAACTTTATTTGTACCCCGCTAGCATCTCCCGAAGGACTCGATGTGGCTTACAAAGGCCAAGGCCTCAATAAAACAACAGCGTAACAAATACACAACGTAAAGTAAATCAAAACATTAAAGCAATAACAAAACAGCAAAAAACAATACACCATAACACAGTAAAACTAGGGCCGGGCCAAATGTGATGGGTACAGATTAAAAAGTGCTGGGTGTGACAGGTGGTGTTTTTATGCTCGTTAGATATTGTTGAGTTTTGGTTTATTTATGTAAGGCATTTAATTTTGCCATTATTTTTGTGTAAACAGCTTCGAGTCCCCCAAGGGTGAGAAAAGCAGTATATAAATACTGTAAATAAATAAATTTTGATAAGTAGTAGTAGTATTTTTAGTATATTATCATTTCACATTTCTAGGTCCAGAGTGACTCCTATAGCCTACTAGTCTGACAACACTGCCCCTTTATAAAGTCCAGACTATTATTTATTAGTAATCATAGAATCATAGAGTTGGAAGAGACCTCGTGGACCATCCAGTCCAACTCCCTGCCAAGAAGTAGGAAAACTGAATTCAAAGCACCCCGACATATGGCCATCCAGCCTCTGTTTAAAAGCCTCCAAAGAAGGAGCCTCCACCACACTCCGGGGCAGAGAGTTCCACTGCTGAACAGCTCTCACAGTTACAAAGTTCTTCCTAATGTTCAGGTGGAATCTCCTTTCCTGTTGTTTGAAGCCATTGCTCCACATCCAGGTCTCTAGGGCAACAGAAAACAAACCTGCTCCCTCCTTCCTATGACTTCCCCTCACATATTTATAGCTGGCCCTCATCATGTCTCCTCTCAGCCTTCTCTTCTGCAGGCTAAGCATGCCCAGCTCCTCATAGGGCTTGTCCTCAAGACCCTTGATTTTTTTAGTCCGTCTCCTCTGGACACAGTCCAGCTTAGAGTCAACATCTCCCTTAGATTGTGGTGGCCAGAACTGGACACAGTGTGATTCCAGGTGTGATCCGATCAAGGCAGAATAGAAAGGTAGTATGACTTCCCTGGATCTAAACACTATAATCCTATTGATACAGGCCAAAATTCCATTGGCTTTTTTAGCTGCCACATCATACTGTTGGCTCATGTTCCCCTTCCTCCCCACGAGGACTCCAAGATCTTTTTCACATGTACTGCTGTCAAGCCAGACGTCGTCCCACATTCTGTATCTCTGCATTTCCTTTTTTCCACCTAAGTGTTAGTTTTGGCCAATCATCTCTCTAATCTGTGAATATCGTTTTGAATCCTGCTCCTGTCCTCTGGAGTATTGGCTCTCCCTCCCAATTTGGTGTCATCTGCAAACTTGATGATCATGCCTTCTCACCATTCATCTAAGTCATTAATCAAAATCCAGAACAGAACTGGGCCCAGAACGGAACCCTGCTTCTGGCACTCCACTTTTCACTTTTTTCCAGGATGAAGAGGTAGCATTGGGGAGAATGAACTTTTGAGTTTGTTCCCTTAACCAATTACAGATCCACCTAACCATAGTTTTGTCTAGCCCACATTGGGCTAGTTTCCTTGCCAGAAGGTCATGAGGGACCTTGCCGAAGGAAGGTCTTCCTGAAATCCAGATATGCTCCATCCACAGCATTTCCTGCATCTAACCAGCTTGTAACTCTATCATAGTTCCAACATTTTTAGTATTCATTATTGTCATTGTTATTATTATTTCACTCTTTCTGGGTCCAGCCTGACTCGTACAGGAGCCCACCAATCTGCCAGCATTGCCCCTTTGCCAAGTCCAGACTATTATTTATTAGTACTATTATTTTTTTAGTAGTAGTAGTAAATTTTATTGATTAGCCCTTAGGCCAGGGGTCTTCAAACTTTTTAAACAGAGGGCCAGGTCACAGTGCCTCAAACTGTTGGAGGGCCGGATTATAATTTGAAAAAAGCATTAATGAATTTCTATGCACACTGCACATATCTTATTTGTAATGCAAAAAACCACTTTAAAACAATACAATAATTAAAATGAAGAACAATTTTAACAAATATAAACTTATTAGTATTTCAATGGGAAGTGTGGACCTGTTTTTGGCTGCTGAGATAGGTTTGTTGTTGAGTGCTTTCAGGTTGTTTCAGACTCAGGTTGACCCTGAGTGAGGGCCAGGTAAATGACCTTGAAGGGCCGCATCTGGCCCCCGGGCCTTAGTTTGAGGACCCCTGCCTTAGGCCATACCACAATACCAAACCAAACAAAAAGGCTTGATAAAACTTGATTACACTCTATATAGTAAGGTAAGTATTAGTACTATTATTAATTATCTTTATTAGTAGTTCTTGTAGTAGCAGCACTTTTAGTATTCATTATTATTATTATTATTATTATTATTATTATTTCACATTTCTGGGCCCAAAGCCCACCAGCCTGCTAATGTTGTCCCTTTGCCACCTCCCAAGGTTTGAAGGAGGTGAAGGCCACCTAAGCCCTCTCAAAAGTGACTCATGTGCTTTGAATGAACTGGCAAAGGTGGGATGGGGTTATATATGCTAGGAACCCCACTCCCACAGGCCATGACCTCCCCCTCCCCTTTCACCTGTTTTCCAAGCCGGCCTTTGTCCTCCGTCTTGACGTCGGTGGACTCATTAAAAATCCGAAGGCACTCCTCCATCGGGTCGGACTCGAAATCCAGGTCCCTCTCGAGGATGGAATAATCAGCCTCATCGGAAGAAGAGGAGGAGGAAGGCTGCTTGGATAGCTTGGGACGCTTGGCACCCATCACCCCGTTATCCCGAGGTAAAGGCGAGCGGCCGTCACCATCCGAGTCCGAACTTGCACCCGGGAACACAATGGGGAGGGACCCCTCGTCCTCACTCTCGTCTCCAAAGAGGTCGGCGTGGCTTAAGGTCCGTCGTTTGCCCTTGCACTTGGCCTCTGAGTTCCCCTGCTTGGGCTTTTCAGAAGAAGGTCTCTTCCCCTTCCCCTCTTTCAGCTCTGTCTTCCTTTTAGGATCAGTGACTCGGAGCTTGTCGTCCTTTTTACCGCTGTCCACTTTTTCCACACTTGTCTTCTTATTACCTTCCTTAACCCTCACCACTCCTGGAGATTTCAGCTTGCCATGCTCCTTGTTCGGCGTGTCGGCCTGGTGCCTGTCAGGTTTCTCCTTCACCCTCTCGCCATTTCGGAGCTTCGCTTTCTCCTTGGGGGTAACTTTTATACCACCTGTTTTTCCCTCTCCCTTGTGGCCCTCAGCCATTTTCTTCCTCAGTTTCTCCTTCGGCACGCCTTTGTTCTTCCCTTCTGCTTTTCTGTCCTCTCTGAAAGGCGCTTTGGACATCTTTGGACCCTTCTCTGGTGACTCACCAATGCGGGCTCCCTGAGGGCTTTGAAGGCCTCTTGTGTCAGACTGAACAGTCGTCTCTTTCAATCCCCGAGAACCGGGATCCGTTTGTTGGGCTCCTTCGGCTCCAAACCCACTTGCCGGCTTGATTTCCACACCGCAGTTAGATTTTGAACTAGAGCCATTTGCTACTTCCCGTTCTTCCTCCGAGTCAGAAAACCGGGCCAATGGTTCAGAGTCGCTAGATGCGTCGCAGACCTTCTTGAATGAAGGAGAGTATGCCTCGCTGTGGTTGGCCCCTCTTTTACGCTTGACCCCCTTCTGCTGCTTGGCTTTGCTCAAGAGCCTGGCGGAGTAATTGGAAAGTGGGTCGTACTCCAAATCCGTTGAGGGCTTGGATTTGTCGACAACATACTTGCTGTTCCCGGCAGAGGAACTGTACTTCTTGGGATGGCTGACCACGGTGGGCACGTACTCCAAGGAGCTCCCCTTAGACTTGGAAGAACCAGAAGAATCCAAAGTGTACTTGCTAGAAGTGCCAGCGGCAGACCCAGAGAGAGGGGTAGGGTTGTAGTCGGCGCTACAACAGGCATCGTAGCTTCCTGGGTTGTATTCCAGAGAAGGGAATGGGTCTGAAGCAACCTCCAAGTTGAGCGAAGGGCCCTCGGAGGAGCAGTACTCTTTGGCTGTCTCCAGCAGCTCCTCGTACTTCTTCTTATCGCGCTCGTACTCGTCCTTGGCCGCTTCAATCGCTTTGTTGACCAGCTCCAGCTCCAGAATGCCAGCCGCCGGTTCAGGGATCTCCTCCAAGGCACCATTGCTGCTCTGGGCCACAGGTTTCGGAAGCTCTGGGTTGTAGGGGTCATAGCCGCACCCTGTGGAAAGAAGAAATAAAAAGAAATTGTTGAAGTTGGGATGAGAGAGCACTCTGGCCCCTGTCAACTATGTTCACTTATGATTGAGGAGAATGCTGAACGCAACCAATGATGGATCTGGGCCAAACATGGTGCACATATCCAACAGAACCGAGTATAGGCCAGATTTAGTACAGCAGGTTAATCAGCAGCTGCAGCTGCAGTAAATCTTGCCAACCAAAAGGTTGACAGTTTGAAGCCAGGTCAGGGTGAACTCCTGACCTTCAGCCCACCTCCCCACCAACCTAGCGTATTGAAAACAGCAATGAGTAGACGAATAGGAACTCCGTTAAGTGGGGAGGTATTTGATGCACGGCAAGCTTTTTGGCAAAAAGATGGAACAACAGCATCCCTTGTGGCCAGAACTGAGCACAGCCTCCAAAGATGCCGAATGATGAGAAAAAACCTATACAGTAGAGTTTCGCTTATCCAACCTTCGCTCAGCCAATGTTCTGTATTATCCAACGGAGTCTGCCTCCCGCCCAGATCCACAGCTGTTTCAATACATTGCAATATTTTGGTGCTAAATTCGGAAATACAGTAATCACTACTTAATGTTGCCATGTAGTGAACTGTTTTTTTTTCTGTTGATTTGTTGTAAAATATTATGTTTTGGTGCTTAATTTGTAAAATCATAACATAATTTGACGTTTAATAGGCTTTTCCTTAATCCCTCATTATCCAATATTTTCGCTTATCCAATATTCTGCCGGTCAGTTTATGTTGGGATAAGTGAGACTCTACTGAATATACCTCTATCTGTTGTCCGTCTTGTCATTGTATAATCGGCATTGGGATGAGAAGGTCGGAATATAAGTATTGTAAATTTAAAAAAAAACCAGGACCGACTTTAAATACAGGCAGCATTTTGAGGGAACTGACCCAGGATGTTGGGAGTTGTAGTCCATCCACATCAAGAGAGCACTGAGAACCCCACCGGCACACCTACCCAACATGGCCAACTTTAATTAATTAATTAATTGCCAATAATAATAATAATAATAATAATAATAATAATAATAATATACTTTATTTATTTTCCGCTCTATCTCTGCAAGTGGACTCAGGGCGGATTACAGAACACATAAATAGCACACATTCAATTGCTATTATACTGTACAATTGACAAGGACAGACAATACATAAACAGAGGTATAGGCCTTTTCCCATCTTTTTCCATCTCCGGCATCTAGAGGCTGTGGTGGACTCCAGCCACAGGGAAGTGCTGTCGCTCCATCTTCCATGCCAAGAAGCTCTGTTGTCTGTAGACGTCCTCCCGATAAATCGCCAACATGTCCTTGGGCGCCTTTTATTACCTCCCTGCTTAAAGCGGTACCTATTAATCTACTCACAGTGCTATTTTCAATCTGCTAGGTGAGCAGAAGCTGGGCTGATAGCTAGGAGCTCGCCCCAACCTTTAGATTGACAAAATCTACTGTCAAAATGAACTGTCAACCTTTAGATTGACAAAATTTTCTGCAGCTAGTGATTAACTTGCTGTGCTAAAGCCCAGCTTTAAATACTGGCAAGGTTTCAGGGGAGAATTGAAGGAGGATAATGGGGGATGTTGTTCACCCCACATCCAGACAGCAATGTGACTCCCACCAACTATGTGTCTGGACCAAACGTGGCACACATACTTCAACCCCATTAAGCCAAATCAAACTGAAATTTCACTCTATGGCTTTTGGCATTGACAATCTGTTCTTATTTTCCTTTTATCAGTTTCTTTGGTCTGCTGCCTTCCCGCCTTCCCTCTGAACAATAGAGATAAGACCACCACATCTTTGACAACCAGCTCATTTGCGTCAGTTGCCTTTAATAGTAATGTTACCAACAAATCAACCCCAAAGCAGCTATATGAACTCTTGAAAGTTTCAGTCATTCAACATCTGTTTTTGAAACGAAACAGGGAACACCTGCAGTCCAAAGCTGAACCTATAATGGGCTATAATTAGCAAGAAAAACCATTTGTTTGGGCTCAAATGTTCATCAAACCAGGAAAGGGTTATTTCAGTAACCTATTTAGAAAAGCTAGAGACTTGGTGCTAATAAGAGAAGCAGAGAAAGGCATCAGCAACCTTATTCAGGGAGATATTTCAATTATGACATCTTCCAGCTCGTATATAGGAATATAGGGATCTGCACACCTTAAACGCTGCTGATACAGTTTAGATTCCCAGATTGTAGTGCAGATGCAGAAAAAATATAGATTCCATAGACATTCCTATCCATCCATCAAAACATCTCTCCATCCATCCATTCATTCACCTAAGTATCTATCCATCCATCCATTCACATAGCCATCTTGGCCCACCAATGTTTAACATTTACACAAATGACCAGCCACCTCAAGAAGTGGCAGAGAGTTTCATCTATGCTAACAATCATGCCATCACCACTCAAGCAAGCAGCTTTGAAATGGTTGAACAGAAGTTCCCAGAAGCTTTAGGTGCTCCTATTACCTATTACAGAGGGAACAAGTTAATTCCTAATCCATCTAACACATAAACATGTGCTTTTCCCCTTAAGAACAGACAAGTATCCCAAGCTCTGAGGATAAACTGGGAAGGAACCCCACTGGAGCATTGCAGCACACCCAAATACCTGGGAGTTATTCTGAACCGTGCTCTGACTTTGCTTGAATATTAAGCAAAAAGTGGGTGCTGGAAATAACTGTACGAAAGCTGACTGGCACAACCTGGGGATCACAACCAGATACAGTGAAGACATCTGCCCTTGCGCTTTGCTACTCTGCTGCTGAATGCTTATGCCCAGTGTAGAATACATATCACCACATTAAAACAGTGGATGTGGCTCTTAATGAAACATGTTGCATTCTCACAAGATGTCTATGCCCCACACCACTAGAGAATGTATACTATTTAGCCAGCATTGCACCACCTGATATCCATCAGGAAGTAGCAGAAAGTACTGAAAAGACCAAGGCAGTGGCATTTCTGGCCCATCCTCTGTTTGGATATTAGCCAGTAAGCCAATGCCTGAATTCAATAGCTTCCTAAGATCTACAGACATACTCACAGGAACACTTCAGCAAGCGAGAGTCCAAAAGTGGCAGGTTAACACCCAGAACCTCAGTCAGTGTCTGAGGCCAGATGAGAAACTCCCTCCTGGGCACACAGAAGAGTGGGCGACTTGAAAGGTGCTGAACAGACTGTGCTCTGGCACCATGAGATGCAAAGCCAACCGTAAGAAATGGGGCTACAAAGTAGATTCCCCAACATGCAAGTGTAGAGAAGAGTAAACCATAGATGACTTACTACAATGCAGTCTGAGCCCTGTCACATGCACAATGAACTTTTCAAACTAGAGGCATTCCAAGTGGCCAGCTTCTGGTCAAAGGACATTTAGCATAATAATTCACTTCTGACATAATAAACAAATCCCATCTAATTATCTTCAGTCATTACCTATCTATCCATCCATATCTATTTCCAATCTCTATCTCTGTATTCCTATCTATCATCTACTTATGTCTAATATTCCATCTCCATCCATAAATCCATATCCCTCTCTATTCCTACCTATCATATCTCCTTATCCTTTCTCTCTGCTTTCTTTCTATCTAACCCCAACCATCTATTCTATTCTATCTGATACCTTTTTTTACCTGAGCTTTCATGCATTAGCAGGCAACGGAGGTACTTGTTCATGCTTTTACAGAAGTCTCACAATCCACTTTCGCAAAGTATCTCCTTTCCAGCTTCCAAAAGATGTCATAATAACGCCTCTTTCTGGGCAGCAAAGATACCTCAGGGCTAGAAAGAAACTCCCACCTTTGCATGCAAAGGGCCCTTAAAGAGACAGTTCCTTTCTTTAAGCAAAGGACCCACTTATTTCCCTCCTGGCATGTTGTACACTCTGCACATGCTTGGATGCTACATCTGCCCTCAAAGCAAGAAAGTGAAGGCAACCATCTTCTACCAGCAAAACTAAATGCAGAAGAGCAAACCTGTGCATGTGCAGATTGCTTTTGTTGCTACTGAAGCTAGGAAAGGAGGAGGGCTCCCCAAATGCCCTCCTACTTAGCAATTCCCAAATCAGAATCATTTCTGAGCATATGCAGAGTGCCTTGAAGCGCCACAAGCCTCTCCCTGATGCTCTACTGTACCACTTTCATCTCCAAAACACCTCTGAGCATGTGCAGATTGCCTCTCACTGAAAACAAGGCCTATCTTCCATCACCTCCATCCTGGAAGCGCTTCTGAGCATGTGTAACATGCACTGGGTCATCAGGGCCATCTCTTTGACACTCCTCTGTCCTACTTACACCTCCAAATGTCATCTGAGCATGAGCAGAATGCTTTTTGCCGAAGAAAGGCTACATCTTTCATCTTCTCCTTCCCCAGTTCACCCCGGAAGCGCTTTTGAGTACATACAGGGTGTCTTTCACTGAAAACAAGACCCATCTTCCATGTTCTCCACCCTGGAGGCACTTCCAATCACAGACTGCCTTGCATCATCAGAGGCCTCTCCTGCATTCTCTACTGTCTCACTTCCATCTCCGAAGCGCCTCTGAGCATGAGCAGAGTGCCTTTCACTGAAAGTGAGGAATATCTTTAATCTCCTCCATCCTGGAAATGCTCCTGAACATGTGCAGAGTGCACTGGTTCATCAAAAGCATCTCCTTGACATTCGCATGTGGAGAGGCCCTGCTCGCGCTCCCACCTCCTTTGCAGGTGCGATTGGTGGGGACAAAAGAGAGGGCCTTCTCGGTGGTGGCCCCCCAACTCTGGAACTCACTTCCCAAGGACATCAGGCATGTCCCAACTCTGGCAGTCTTTAGGAGGAGCTTGAACGTGGTTGCTCCAGTGTGCCTTCCCAGAATAAGGAAAACTCTCAGCAATTTGCCCTCAAAATGCACTTTACTACCGGGTTAGGATTGACTGTGTTCCCTCATCTCTCTTTGAAAACCCTATACAAGTTATATCATACCCTGCTCATGCCCAGCAGTTGTTTGTTTTTTTAATTTGTAAACAATTACATTTGGCCCAGCCATAGGTTTTTAACCCTTGTGTGTTACTGTTTTTTGGTTATTGTTTATATGTGATTTATATTAGTTGTACTGTATTTACTGTTTTGTTTATTGATGTACTGTTGGGCTTGGCCTCATGTAAGCCGCTCCGAGTCCCTTGGGGAGATGGCGGCGGGGTATAAATAAAGTTTAATATTATTATTATTTCCACCTTCAAATGGCCTCTGAACATGTGCAAAGTCCCTTTCACTGAGAACAAGGCCCATCTCCCATCTTCTTCACCCTGGAAGCAATTCTGAACATGTGCAGAATGCCTTGGCTCACCAGAGGCCTCTCCTTTGCCCTCTCCTGTCCCACCTCCACTCCAAAGTCCCTCTGAGCATGTGCAAAGGCAAGGAAAGGTCAGTGGTTCGAATCCGGGGAACAGGGTGAGCTCCCGTCTGTCAGCTCCAGGTTCGCATGCAGGGACATAAGAGATGCCTCCCACAGGATGGTAAAACATCCAGGCATTATTATTATTATTATTAACTTTATTTGTACCCCGCTAGCATCTCCCGAAGGACTCGATGCGGCTTACAAAGGCCAAGGCCTCAAACACAACATAACAATACAACACCTAAAGCAAATTAAAAACAGTTAAGCAATATTAACAACAAGCAATAAACAATACATCAAGACACTATAAAACTGGGCCGGGCCAGAGTAATGGGTACAGATTAAAAGTGCTGATGTGACAGGTGATATGTAAGGATTATAGGGTAAGTGCAGTGTGCCAGCAATCTTAATTCTAATAAAGTGCTTCTGGGACTTGTTATTGGAGTTTTCCTATTCTGGAAAGGCACATCGGAACAGCCAGGTCTTCAAGTTCTTTCTAAAGACTGCCAATGTAGGGGCCTGTCTAAGATCTTTGGGGAGGGTGTTCCAGAGTTGGGGGCCACCACAGAAAAGGCCCTGTCTCGTGTCCACCAGACGCGCTTGCGATGCAGGCGGGATCACGAGCAGGGCCTCTCCAGATGACCGAAGTGAACGCGTGGGTTCATAGACGGAGATGCGGTCACGCAGGTAGGATGGTCACAAACCGTTCAGGGCTTTGTAGGTAAGCACCTGCACCTTAAATTGGGCTCGGAAAATAAACGGCAGCCAGTGGAGCTCCTTGAACAGGAGGGTTGACCTCTCTCTGTAAGGAGCACCAGTTAACATCCTGGCCGCTGCCCGTTGGACCAGTTGGAATTTCCGAGCCGTTTTCAAGGGCAGCCCCACATAGAGCGCATTACAGTAGTCCCTGGACAACGTCCTTGCCAATTCTCTCACACCAGAAGTGACTTGCAGTTTCTCAACACTGATAAAAATAACCTTCTGAGCATGTGCAGAGTGCCTTAGATTGTCAAGCGGCCTCTCCTTCACCCTCTACTATCCCACTTCCATCTTGTCTATCATGGAAGGGTTTCTGAGCATGACCAAGGCAAGGCCCATCTTCTCATCTACTCCACTATGGAAGAGCTTCTGAGCATGTGCAGAGTGCCTTGCACTAACAGCAAGGCCCATCTTCCAACTACTCTACCCTGGAAAAAGCTCTGAGCATGTGCGGAGTGCCTTGGGTTGTCAAGAGGCTTCTTCACCTTCCCCTGTCCCACTTCCACCTCCAAATCACCTCTGAGCATGTGCAAAGTGCCTTTCAATGAAAACAGGGCACATCTTCAATCTTTTCCACCCTGGAAGAGCTTCTGAGCAGGTGCAAAGTGCCTTGGATCGTCAGAGGCCTCTCCTTGACTCTCATCTGCCCCACTTCCACCTCCAACCTCTGAGCATGTTCAGAGTGACTTTGGTTGAAGGCAAAGCCACCCCCTCCCCCATGGAAGCGTATCTAAGCATGCGCGGAGGGCTAAAGCAGTCCCCCGAAGAGGCCCCGTTACCTCTGCTACGCCGCGGGAGAGGCGCCGTTGGCAGGGCGGCGGCCTGAGGAGCGCCCGCAGGGTGCCGGAAGTGGCAGTAAGGCCTCCCGCAGGCCGGCCCGAAGGGGCATTCGACGCCGCGGAAGAAGCCGCTGGAGCGGAGCATCCCTCAACCACCGCTTTCTCCGGCTCAGCGGGTCTCTTCCCTCTCTCTCAGGCCGCCGCCATGCTAGCTATGGGCAGAAGAAAGGCGTCACCAGGGAGAACCACGCATGCGCCACAGTGGGTGCCACCTCCAACGCCTTTGCTTGCCGCCATCGCCACTAAAGGCAGGGAGGAGGGAAAGTACACATTGCGCATGCGCAGTCTCACGCAAACCTAACCCTCCTCTCCAATGGGACGTGGTACAACAGCGAGGAGAGTAAAGAAAAACTGCGCATGCGCTGTAACACATATTAGCATCCCACCTATCCCATTTAGAAAGCCGGAGACAGATGTACGCATGCGCATTACAGAAAAGGATAGCGCCTGGCGGAAGTGCCGTTTGCCACCAAAGGCAAAACAAAAGCAAACCTACCGAAGTGAGGTCCTCGACGCCATTTTTTTTTGACAGGCCAAATAAGATGTCCAAGGAGAACGCCTGATCTAAATCACACTATTAAACATTAATTTTGTTCCTGAGGTATCAATCACATTTCCTAATTGGTTCGATCATGGAAATATGGCACAAGTTTATTAAACTGCAAAACTTTTATTTTTTGCCGGACATTCTGCTATAGCACATTTTAAAATATAATATAACACAATACAATATAATAAAAATAATGGTATATTATATATTACATGTATTTATTTATTTGCTTTATTTCTATACCGCATTTTTCAGCCCTTAACAGGCGACTCAATGCGGTTTACATGGTACAATTATCAAACAGTGTCAGTGCAATTAAAACATAACAACGCAACAAACAGGATCAACAGCATCAATCCACAACAGTTAACAATCAACAAGACAGATCAACAAAACAGACATAACATAACGCCTCAGTTGAAATCAGATCCGTTCTCATAATCCTTGTGCCATTCCTATGTTCCATTTACCGTCTTCCTATGATTGGTTGCACTGCTTAACCAAACGCTTGTTCATAAAGCCAGGTCTTAACCATTCTCCGAAACGTCAGCAGCGAAGGTGCCTGCCTGATGTCTGCCGGTAGGGCATTCCATAGCCGAGGGGCCACCACTGAGAAGGCCCTGTCTCTCGTCCCCGCCAAGCGCGCCTGTGACGCAGGCGGGATCGAGAGCAGGGCCTCCCCAGACGATCTTAATGTTCTGGTCGGTTCATAGGTGGAGATGCGTTCGGAGAGGTAAGCAGGGCCAGAACCGTTTAGGGCTTTATAGGCTAAAGCCAGCACCTTGAATTGTGCCCGGTAGCGGATTGGCAGCCAGTGGAGCTGGCTCAGCAGAGGAGTGGTATGCTCCCTGAGTGCCGCTCCCGTTAGCAACCTGGCCGCCGAGCGCTGGACTAATAATATTGCAGTATAGTACAATACAATATATAATGCTAACATTGTTCTATGCTAATAATATAATGTACTATACCTAGAATAATTATGTAATACAATATAATACTAATAATACAATATAATATATTGTAATATTATAATATTAATATATTAAATCTGATAGTACTGATAATATTTATTTATTTCTGTACGATATTTCTATCCTGCCTTTCTCGAACCCAAAGGTGACTCAAGGCGACTTACAACCAGGCAGCAGCAATTTGATGCCTAACGATATACAATAAACAGAATTAAAAATACATTCAATAAAACCTTTTAAAATATATAAAACCAATGCTTTCATTTTTATTCTCATTGTCCATAAATTGTCGTCTGAGCCAGTCCAATGTTCACTTTTGTCTAATACCATGTTTGACTGTTGCATTAGATTCTGAAGGCTTGTTCAAATAGCCATGTTTTCACTTTTTCCCCCCAGAAGGTCAAGGAGAGGATGTTCCACAACCAAGGGGCCACCACTGAGAAGGCCCTGTCTCCCATCCCCACAAGTCGTGCCTGCGAAGAAGGCAGGACCAAGAGCAGGACCTCCCTGGATGATCATAAATTCTTTTTGGTTCATAGGGAGATATACTTTTGGATAGGTAAGCTATACTATATAATTAATATATATTATTAGCTTTAGCACAGCGGGTTAACCAGCCAGCTGCAGAAAATTTTGCCAATCGAAAAGTCTACAGTTCAAGCCCGGGTTGGGGTGAGCTCTCATGCCAGCGATTTGATCGGGAGTGTCTAAGGACAACAAAGCTCCTCGTTATGGAAGATGGAGTGACAGCAACCCCACCCCCCACCCCCACACACACACACACACACCCCATGGCCGGAGTCGAGCACTGCCTGTAATTGTAATTGAGCAAGTGGGGAAATTTCAGGGGCTCATTTCTCCCTCAGTTTTAGAGCTATCATGATGAAACTTGCCATAATTCTACCACACATTTTCCACTGTTAACCCACCAAATTTCAGAACATTGCACTACATAAGCTATCTCCTTGAATTTTCCATACAATGCATGAGATCACCAGGGCATCCAGTCCCAGAAGTTTCAGAAAGATTCACACATCTACAGATTTGTGGGATTTTTTAAAAACATTTATCCCCTCAAAAAGCGACAACAGCAATTGCCTTGAGTGCCTATCTTTATGACACTCAACCACGGAACTTCAACTTAGTGCAGATTTCTATCACTTCCTTACTTTGCAAATTCAATAATTTTATTATTATAAAAAGGCAAAAGATTTATACGATCTGAAGAGACTGACTTTAAACGGTAGGCTGCTGCAACCCTCTTTGGGGCTTTCTGATGCTGAGCACTGCATTCTGGGAAATGTAGTTTTGCAGGGCCTTTTGCATTCTCTGCCACAGGGGGCCTTCCCTTCCCAAACTACATTTCCCAGAATGCTGTGTTATCAGTCTCCTGCCCATTAACTTTGCTAGTCCCGCCCCTAGTGCCTTTGCTTATGGCGATGATCGGGCCAAAGAAAAAGGACTGGTTTTTAAAACACTTTATGTTCTCTTGGCTTTCCAAATGTTGCTTAATGATTATACTGAAAATTAAACTGACATTGGGAGGCATCTGCATGTTACAGAATATTAACAAACCTTAACTAAAATGTTTGGTGAGTGTTTTGATTCTTAAAAACTACTCGCCACCTTTCCTGTATGTTTATAATATCAATTAGAAACATATTGTTTGTAAAATATTCAAAAATTCCCCTAAAATTAGTTGATGAGTGTAATGTTCTGAAATTTGGTGGGCTAACAGTGGAAAATGTGTGGTAGAATTATGGCAAGTTTCATCATAATAGCTCTAAAACAATCTAACAAATTTGATCCAAAAAATGAATTAAAAATGAAGTTTTGCACATCACTAACACATACATTGATTTTTATTCACAAGTGGACTGAGACATCATTTGTAGTCCTTCCTCTTCCTTCTTTCTTCCAGGCTGCAGCACCATCTGTTGGTAGATACATGTATGTCCCTCTTCTGTTTCAACCTAAGAGGCATTTTAGGGCAATGACACCCATCGTCCCCCACTGTCATGGCTGGGGAACAGGGGAGTTGCAAGCCAACATTACATCAAGGCAAAAATGGAGCCAAACCACACGTTATAATAATAATAATATATACAATATACTCATATATATTATACTTATAGAATATATATATTAATATATCTCATATAATAATATAGAGAAATAACATTGTGAGGTAATAATACTAATATATTATATATAATATTAGGAGCCCCTGGTGGTGCAGTGGGTTAAACCCCTGTGCCGGCAGGACTGAAGACCGACAGGTCGCAGGTTCGAATCCGGGGAGAGTGTGGATGAGCTCTATCAGCTCCAGGTCCCCATTGCGGGGACATGAGAGAAACCTCCCACAAGGATGGTAAAACTTCAAAACATCTGGGTGTCCCCTGGGCAACGTCCTTGCAGACAGCCAATTCTCTCACACTAGAAGCGACTTTGTTTCTCAAGTCGCACCTGACACAACATATATATATATATATATATATTATATTACAAGATATATATATATATATATCTTGTAATATAATATATATACTACAACTTATGATATAGTACTGTACATTATATAATACTAATAGTTTAATGTACTGGTAGTGTATTATGTATATTGTGATATAATAATATAGTACAATATATATAATAATTCCAGGTCCATCGTTGCTGACGTTCCGAGTGCTCTTTGATTGCAGATGAACTATAAATCCCAGTACCTACAACTCTTATATATATAGATGAATTCTTCCCAAACCTCTCCAGTATTTTTCTTAAGTCATGGGGGTTCTGTGTGGCAAATGTAGTCCAGGTCCATCGCCAGTGGGGTTCACAGTGCTCTGTCTTGCTGAAGGGTGAAGTACAACTTCCATCATGTTGAGTCAGTCCCCCAAAGCTCTCCAGTGTGAGCAATTGCTGATCAATTCCTCTGTGTTTACTGTGTGCCATAGGAAAGAGTAGGAAAGGGTTATGGGAGAAGCAGTGGGTGGGGTCATGCAAATTCCACACCAATGGAGAGTCAGAAACACTGGGATGTCTGTAGTGGAGGAAATACATAAAATGAAGTATGAAATTGTCCCCGTATGAAAGCCTTCACTTGGATGGTGGGCAGTATTGTTTGTGGAGGACATTGGCAGGGATCTTGGACATGTTCATGGCGCTAGCTATAACCTGCAATGTCATTGGAGGGAGGGCCTTTGGTGTCTCTCGGGTGTAGGAGCTATAACTTTGTGGAGGCAGGAGCTTGCCTGTGTAAGTGGACACCCCAGCCACATACACACAGACATATTTTCACTTTTATTATGTGTATAGATTTTATTATGTGTATAGATATATAATGATACACTGTTTTATTATTGTGTTTGTATATTTGAAGTTGTAATGTTTTTGATTTGTGAGCCACTTTGAGTCTCCATATGGAGAGATAAAACGGGATGTAAATAAATACATAAATCAGAATTGTTGCTGGATCGAGATTACAACCGAACACAAAAGCCATGACTTCCAGTCGCAGTAGGCCACTGAGTTGCATCAGAGGACCTTGGCCCCTTATAGAGGCATATTCAGGAAGGATTCCACCCACAATCCACAGTTGTCCAAAACCTGCTCTTTAATAAGGGTTTTCTTAAATTAAAACAACCAGCCTCAACACATTCACCAAACCCACGTCACAGAGACCAAGCGGATCTGACGAGGGGCACGGCGCCGACCCCTTTCTAGCGGTGTCTTTTACAATTCTTTTCCACGCTGCGGATGAGCCTCTGCTTGAAAAACTGCTGGCCATATTCCAGTCCAGTCAAGTGCCTCAGGGACAGTGGGGCCTGCTCCGGCTGGACGTCCACATACACTGGGATGACTTTGGCCCCCTCTCGGTGGACAGTGTGGAGTAAGGTCAACTCGGCCACCCGCTGGCACCAGGTGTCGCCCAAGGAGTGGGGGCTCAGGAGGAGGAGGGCCACCCGGCTGGAGCGGATGCCCTCATCAGTCAAAGCGAGGACCGGCCTCCCAGCCACGGCATCTTGGTGCTCCACGTAGCCACAGAAGCCGTGCTCCCGGAGGATCCCGGCCACGTCGGTGGCTACATTCTCATCCTCTGGGGAGTACCAGAGGGAGAAATCATAATGGGGCGGGGGGAGAGAGGTCATGGCAAAGCCCCCTGTCGACGGGACACCTCCACCCACCCCCCAAAAAAACAGTAGCTAAACCCTTCGCTCTTTTCCACCTCTTCGCCCTCCAAGTCCAGTTCTCCTGAACGAAACACATAAGACAACTGAACGAAAAACAGCCTCCCCCCAATTCTACCCCGACTTATACAAAGCACATGACGGGGGGCAGACGGAAGAGATCGGAAAGCAGACGGCGGGAGCGGAGGGGCCTTGCGGTCAGCACACATTCATGGAACCTAAAACACAAGATGGCAGTGGCAACGGCGTTGAGGAGGAAGAAGCAGCGGCGGATGCATGCTGGAATCGATCTCATCGCAGGCCGGCGAGTCTTTTTGCGGGAAGGAAGAGGATGCTTCTGGGCTCATAAATGGGTTTTTGGTTTTTGCGGCAGCAGAGGGGTTGTTTTATTCCACCCTCGTTGGCTTTTCCCCCCAGCCCCCTCCCCAGCCCCCCGCGAAAGAAAGAAAGAGTTGTGTGCCTCACAAGGCCCTCTGTTTCATCTCCAGGATGCCTTGCTCCAAGGTGGCCCCAGCCAGTTTCAGCTCCTCGCACTTCTCCTTCAGGAGGCTGCAGGCCTTCTGCAGGCGGTGGTTCATCTCAACGTAGGACTGGGTCAGGCGGTAGAGGCGCTCCCGCTTGGCTTCAGGGTCCTCGTTTTTGGCCGGAGTGGGCAGGTCTAGGGGGCAAAGAGAGAGAGAGAAAGAGAGAAGGAAGCCATCACTTACTGTTGGAAATAGCCACCTTCTACAAGCTTCCTATACTAAGTTATTTGTTATGTATGTAAGTCAGATTGCTTACTGTATTATATATGTGTGTATTGGGATGCAGTTTTCCTTCGCTGCTGACATTTCGGAGAATGGTTAAGACCTGGCTTTATGAACAAGCGTTTGGTTAAGCAGTACAACCAATCATAGGAAGACGGTAAATGGAACATAGGAATGGCACAAGGATTATGAGAACGGATCTGATTTCAACTGAGGCGTTATGTTATGTCTGTTTTGTTGTTCTGTCTTGTTGATTGTTAACTGTTGTGGATTGATGCGGTTGATCCTGTTTATAATAATAATAATAATTTTAAAAAACTTTATTTGTACTCTGCTACCATCTTCCCAAGGGACTCGGTGCGGCTTACATGTGGCCGATCCCACAATACATCAATAAACAATAGCAACAGTAGCAATACATATTAACAATAACACGACGACGTTTACAAACCTATGGCTGGGCCATATGTAATAATTAAAAATTTAAAAAATAATGCTGGGCGTGACAAGGTGACATATAACTAGGATAGAAGTTTTGGAGAGGGATGAAATGTACAGACAATCCTAGATCACTAATAAAGTGCTTTTAGGGACATATTGCTGGGAGTTTCCTTATTCTGGAAAGGTACACTGAAACAACCACGAACAAAAAGAATGCTTTAGAGAAGAAACTCCATTAGACCATCAGAACAGAAAGATGCTTTAGACCAGGGGTCCTCAAACTAAGGCCCGGGGGCCAGATACGGCCCTCCAAGGTCATTTACCCGGCCCTCGCTCAGGCTCAACCTAAGTCTGAAATGACTTGAAAGCACACAACAGCAACAACAATCTGATCTCTTCAGCCAAAAGTAGGCCCACACTTCTCATGGAAATACTAATAAGTTTATGTTTGTTAAAATTGTTCTTCATTTTAATTATTGTATTGTTTTAAGTGTTTTTGCACTACAAATAAGATATGTGCAGTGTGCATAGGAATTCATTCATGTTTTTTTCAATTATAATCTGGCCCTCCAACAGTTTGAGGAACTGTGACCTGGCCCTCTGTTTAAAATGTTTGTGGACCCCTGCTCTAGACCATGGCCATATAGCCCGAAAAAATTACATGTGTTATCAGCACAGAGAAACCACTTCAAATCCTACCTGTAATTGGACTGATAAGCAAAGTACCTCTATGATGAATACAGGAAGTTTGTAAGTAAACCAGATATGCTACTTTTACAGAAATCTACTTATTGGGAGGGAGGGAGGAATGAAAGAGAAGAAGAAGGAAGGAGGAAGAGAGAAGGGAGGGAAGAAGGGAAGATGGAAAGAAGGGGAGAGAAGGAAGGGGAGGAAAGGGAAGGAGGAAGAGAAAAAGAATGGAGAAGGAAGAAGAGAGGAGGAGGAAGAGAGAAAGAAGGAAAGGAAGGGAAGAGAAGGAGAGAGGGAAAGAAGGAGAAAAGAGGAGAAAGAAAGGAAGAAAAAGAAGGGAGGAGGAGGAAGAAGGGAGGGAAGAAAAGGAGAAGAGAAGGAAGGAGGGAGGGGGAAGAGAAGAAGGAAGAGAAGGAAGGGAGAAAAGGAGGGAGAGAGAGAATGGAAGGAGGTAAAAGAAAGAAGGAAGGAAGAGGGAGGGAGGGAGGGAAGACAAGGAAGTAAGAGAAGGAAGGAAGAGAAGGAAGGAAGGAAGAGAATGAAAGAAGAAGGGTAAGAGGGAGAGGGAGGGAAGAAGAGGGAATAAAAACTAGGTAGGTAGGGAAGAGAAGGAAGGAGGGAAGAGAAGGGAAGAAAAGGAGGAAAGGAAGGAAGAAGGGAGGGAAAAGAAGGAAGAAAGGGAAGGGAAGGAGAGGGAAGGGAGGGAAGAGAAGGAAAGGCAGGCAGGCCCTGTACCTTCGCTGGGTTCAGCCAGCAAGACAAAGACGGGGTCGTTGGGCTGTGCGCGCTGGACGTCCTCGAGGACCTGCTCGGCACTGGGGGGCTCTGGCCGCGTGGGCAGCACCACCCTCTTCTTGGCCTTGGAGGTCATGGCTTGGAAACAGGTGCCGATGGGCACTGCAAGGAGAGGCAGAGAGGCACGAGGGTCAGAGGCAGTGCAGACAAAAGGGGGGGCATCTCCTACACAGTGATTGGAGACGAGGTTGGAACGTGGGGCCCTCCAGGTGACATTATGGCCTTCTACTTTCTAATATGGCAGAGAGTTGGGCTAGATGGCCTTTGGGGGCCCCTTCCAATGCCCGCTTCCCTTTGCAAGGAGACAATGGCCGCACAATTCCTTGTCAGGGACACAAATCAACTCGGATTACATCTCACAAGCCTAAAACAGTTGAAGACAAACCCACAAAGCAATATAGAAACGGATTGGGGTGGGGGCAGTTCTTTCAACTGTCATAATATAGGAATTACATACATCTATATAAGAAAACCAATGCCCATTTACATGCAAGGAATCAAGTCCCATCATTGAATCTTTCCTCCTCAAAGATGGATTCAGGCTCCCCCAAACGACCCAGGCTTTTTCTTCCCATCCCAAAAGGGATATCCCCCCCCCCCTTTCAAAAAATACCTCTCCGGACATCCATGGCTGCAGCTTCGGTGTGTTCGCTCCTACCAAGGATGAGAATGGAGTCCTCGCACACGCGTGTGCTTGTGCGAGAAAGAGAAAGAGAGAAAGAGAGGCTGGATCTCCTGTGAGTGTGTGTGTGTGTCTCACATCTACCCCTGGTGCTGTCACAAATCCTCAGGACCGGAAAATGGCCATCGTTGTTCTCCTCTGCATCCCAGGGATGGAGAGGAGGAGGGATTGCGGAGGAAGGCAGCGCCAGGGAGGGACTCAGGCCTTTGGATCCTGACCAAGTGGAAGTGGAGGGGGGAGGCACCATACATGTATGTGTGTGTGCTGTGCCCCCTCTTCCCTCCCCCTTCCACTATACACGCACACACACATATACACATACACACATATAAAGTGGCCTCCATTCCCTCCCGTTTCCACTTGAGATAGATATCTGTATATATGTGTGTGTCATATATATATGTGTGTGTGTGAGTGGATGGTGTGTCCCCATTCCCTCCCCCTTCCATTTGATGTGTGTGTATATATTTATTTAAACGGCGTGCCTCTATTCCCCCCTCTATTTGATGTGTGTGTATTTAAATGGTGTCCCCCCATTCCCTTCTTCCACTTTTTATATATGTATGTGTGTGCGTGCATGCATTTAAAAATATAAATATGGTGTAACACCATTCCCCCCACTTCTGCTTGAGATATACATGTGTGTATATACACATACATACATATACATAAAATGACATGTGTGTATGTATGTGTGTGTGTATATATATATGTATGTAAATAGTGTGCCCCCATTCCCTTTCAATTAATATTTATGTATATGCATATGTGTGTATGATACACACACACACGCACATATATATATGGTGTGCCGCCCATTTCATCCCTCCTTCCACTTTTTTTGATGTGTGTGTATTTAAATAGTGTGTCCCCATTCCCCTCTTCCACTTTTTATATATGTATGTGTGCGCGCGCATTTAAAAATATAAATACGGTGTAACACCATTCCCTCCCACTTCTGCTTGAGATATACATGTGTGTACATATACACATACATACATATACATAAAATGACATGTGTGTATGCGTGTGTGTGTATATATATGTGTGTGTGTGTGTGTGTAAATAGTGTGCCCCCATTCCCTTTCAATTAATATTTATGTATATGCATATGTGTGTATGATACACACACACACACACATATATATATATGGTGTGCTGCCCATTCCCCCCCCCCCTTCCACTTTATATGTGTGTGTATTTCAAAATATAAATATGGTGGGGCACCATTACCTCCCACTTCTATTTGAGATATACATGTGTGTTTGTGTGTGTATATATACATATACATATATATGGTGTGCCAACCATCCCCTCCCCCTTCCACTTTATACATGTGTATTTATTTATTTTTTATTTATTTAAAATATTTATATTCCGCCCTTCTCACCCCGAAGGGGACTCAGGGCATATACATGGCAAACATTCAATGCCGGGACACAAACCCTAACCCTAACCCTATTTCAAAACATAAATATGGTGTGACACCATTGCCCCCTACTTCTACTTGAGATATACATGTGTGTATATACATATATACATAAAATAATTGCAGTGTGCCCCCATTCCCTTCCCAATAATATATATGTGTGTGTGTGTGTGTGTGTATGTATGTGTGTGTGTGTGTATATATATATATATATATATATATATAGCGTGCCATCCATTCCCTCCCTTTTCCACTTGATATATATGTATATATGTACATGTAGGTATATGTGTATATATATGTGTGAGTGTGTGTGTATAGTGTATGTGTGAGTGCCCCCATTCCCTCTTCCACTTGAGATATGTGTGTCTGTGCGTATATAGATATATAGAGAAATATTTATTTAAATGGTGTGCCCCCCGCTTCCACTTGGTGAGGAAAAGGACAACCCTTCCGCTTTGAGAGATTTCCAGAATCTTCATCGCGAGCTCTGCAGCTCCCCCCCCCCCCCCCCATGGCTTTCCTCTGGATGCAGAGCGCATGCAGAGGCGCCCTTTCTGCGGATACCGCACCCAGCCAAAGCAAAAAAGGGGGTTTCCTTTCAATCCATGGGGCAAGCCTCCCCTTTTCCCTCAAGGATTGATCATCAAAGCCCCACCCCCATTTTTATTTCTCTGATGGAGCTCCATCCAACTGCAAGACCCCTCCTCTTTTCTTCCTCAATAAAGAAGAGCCTTTAAGAGGGAGAGCAAGAGAAAATAATAATAATAATAATAATAATAATATGAAAAATATGCCATGCTGAAATAATCATATTGAAAAATAATATCAAATAAATAATAATATGAAAATATAATGCGCAATAGAAAATAAAATAATAATATAAAAATATATAATAGAAAATAAAAATATTAAATAAAATAATAATATGTAAATATAATAGATAAGACAAACTAAAACAATAATTTAGAAAAATAAGATTAAATAAATAATATTAAATAAAATAATACTAATATGAAAATATTATATATAATGCAAACTAAAATAAAAATATAGGGAAATAATATCAAATAAAAATATTAAATAAAATAATACTAATATGAAAATATTATATATAATGCAAACTAAAATAAAAATATAGGAAAATAATATCAAATAAATAATATTAAATAAAATAATAATACCATGTAAATATAATAGATAATACAAACTAAAATAATAATATAGGAAAATAGTATAAACTAAATGGGAACTATAGTTCACCCACACCCACTGAACCAGTTGATCTAGACTAAATTTGGAGCACAGACAAGCAGTGCTTTTCTCAAATAACCTGGGCACCGCCAGGTCCGCAAGCTAGTATTAAATAAAATAATAATAATATGTAAAAATAATAGATAATACAAACAATATTAATATAAAATAAATAATATAAAATAATATGTTAATATAATAGATGATAAAAACTACAATAATAATATAGGAAAAATAATAGATAATATAAATCAAAATAATATAGGAAATATAAAATAAATAAAACAAAATAAAATAATAATATGTAAATATAATAGATAATACAAACTAAAATAATAATATAGGAAAAATAATAGATAATATAAACCAAAATAATATAGGAAAATATAAAATAAATAATATTAAATAAAATAACAATGATATCTAAATATAATAGATAATACAAATGAAAATAATAATATAGGAATATAATATAAAATAAATAATATAAAATAAAATAATAATATGTAAATAGAATAGATAATACAGACTAAAATAATAATATGGGAAAATAATACATAATTATTTTCCCACAATTATGATAATATCAAAAATATAAATAATATGAAATATAATAATATGCTGAAATAATAATATAGAAAAATAATATCAAAGACATAAATATAATATTAGAAAAATAATATTAAATAAATAATATTAATCTTCCTCCCCATCAAATACAACGACTTCTTTCCTGGCTCTCCATCTTAAAGGGGAGGGGAGCTCTTCTCTTTGAAAAAAAGGAGGATCCAATTCAATGGGGCCTCCCATTTAACAGGGGGGTCTCTCCCCCATTGTTGCCCCTCCCTCTTCGTTTGCCCCTCACCTGCTCTTCCTCCTCCTCCTCACAGCCTTTTCCCCTCCAGGTCACGCCCACCGTCTTGGCCACGCCCACCGCCTCTGCTGTTAGACTGAGGTGGCTCTCTTCTAGCGCATGCGCTCTTAAGGCAGGGAGCTAGGAAATGCAGATTGGCCATACGGAATGCGCCAGTCTATGAGATGCGCATGCGTACTGGAATGGACGGCGAAAGAAGTAAACAGTACACAGGGAGAAGGAAAACGGCGCATGCGTAGAAGGTGATTTGTGAGCAGAGTAGCCTATGAGACGCGCATGCGTGTTGGACTGGGCGGAGAAAGTAGATAGCAGAGGGAGGAGGAACCCGGCGCATGCGCAGAAGTAAGGTGACTTTCAGAGCAGAGGCTGGTAGGATGCTCACCAAATACCTCGGTCCCCGCTACGGCCAGCTCTTACGTACTTGGTGAGTAGGAGGCGTGGCTTAAAGTTCGCTCCTCCCACTGTCTAATGGGGGGTACCCTAAATTGGGGAGGTGGGATACTTTTGGGGGGACTGTGCTTACCAGAATTCTCTCAGCCAGCCATGCCACAACGGTGTCTCCCTCCCAAAAAAGGAACTTTCGCCCCGCAAAGTAGGGAATGCTGGGAGTCGTAGTCTTCGCAACCGGATGCTGTGCATGCAGAGCGGAGGATTCTGGGAGTCGTAGTCTTAGTCAGAGCAGTCAGAGCAACATGAAAGTCATTTTGGGGCCCAGTCCCATTATCATCATAATATAGAAGGATAATGTTGGATAAAATAATAATAATAATAATAATAATAATATAAAAATGTAATACTAAGCTAAAATAATCATAAATAATAGAGAAAAAATAATAGTAAATAAAAATAAATAATGTTAAATAATAATATAGAAAAATATTAAATAAAATAATAGTATTAAATAAAATAATCTATATAAATAAAAATGAAACGTTCGTTTGTGGGATTAACAGAACTCAAGAACCACTAGATGAATTGATACCAAATTTGGACACAAGACACCTAACAACCCAATGTATGTCCTTCGCTCAAAAAAATTGATTTTGTCATTTGAGAGTTGTAGTTGCTAGGATTTATAGTTCACCTACAATCAAAGAGCATTCTGAACCCCACCTATTTATTTTATTTCTCGTGTCAGGGCAGCCAGTCAATCATATTACATTTCTAACAGAACAAAGCAAACAGAGAAAATACAAAATGTGTGAGTTTGGTCGTTGATTAAATGTCTTTGACCAGTATCTGGCCACTTGGAGTGCCTCTGGTGTTGCTGCAAGAAGGTCCTCCATTGTGCATGTGGCAGGGCTCAGGTGGCATTGCAGCAGGTGGTCTGTGGTTTGCTCGTGGATTCCACCCTGTAGCCCCATTTCTTGAGATTGGCTCTGCATCTCGTGGTGCCAGAGCGCAATCTGTTCAGCGCCTTCCAAGTGCCCCGTCTTCTGTGTGCCCAGGGGGAGTCTCTCATATTGTATCAGCCATTGGTTGAGGTTCTGGGTTTGAGCCTGCCACTTTTGGACTCTCGCTTGCTGAGGTGTTCCAGCGAGTGTCTCTGTAAATCTTAGGAAACTATCTCTGGATGTAAGTCGTTGACGTGCTGGCTGATACCCAAACAAGGGATGAGCTGGAGATGTCTCTGCCTTGGTCCTTTCACTATTGGCTGCCACTTCCCGGTGGATGTCAGGTGGTGCGATACTGGCTAGACAGTGTAATTTCTCCAGTGGTGTAGGGCTCAGACACCCCGTGATAATGCGGCATGTCTCATTAAGAGCCACATCCACTGTTTTAGTGTGGTGAGATGTGTTCCACACTGGGCATGCATACTCAGCAGCAGAGTAGCATAGCCCAAGGGCAGATGCCCCACCAATGATGGAATTGAACCAAACTTGGCACACAGTTCTCCCATGACCAACAGAAAATACGAAGGGTTTGGTGGGCAGTGTCCTTTGGTTTTGGAGTTGTAGTTCACCTACATCCAGAGCACTGTGGACTCAAACAATGATGGATCTGGACCAAACTCTACACAAATACTCAATGCCCAAATGTGAACACTGATGGAGTTTGGGGGGAAAAGATTCTTGACATTTGGGAGTTGTAGTTGCTGGGGTTTGTAGTTCACCTACAATCAAAGAGCATTCTGAACTCCACCAACGATAAAATTGGGCCAAACCTCCCACACAGAATCCCCATGACCAGTAGAGTGGGTCACAGCAATGCGTGGCAGGGGACGGCTAGTAATATGATAAAATACACTACTAGGCTGAAATAATGATAAAGAAAAATAATATAAATGATAATATTAAGTATAATAATATGAAAAATATAATACTAGGCTAAGCTACTAATATCAAAAATTAATATAAAATAAATAAAACATAAAAATATAGAAAAACTAATAGTAAATAAAAATGTTAAATAATATAGAAAAATCCTATAATAATAAATATGAAAAATATACTTCTAGGCTAAAATAATAATAAATAAAAATAATATAAATGATAATATTAAATATAATAATATTGCTGTAATACTCAGCAAAACTAATATCTAAATATAATGTAATACAAATAATACATAGAAAAAGAATATTAAATAAACAATGCTAAATAATAATATGATAAAATATAATGCTATGCTGGAGGAATAGTATTGAAAAATACTACCAAATAAATAAATAATAATATAGAAAGCTAATAATATATAATATTAAATAACATAATAATAATTTAAAAAAATATAATGCTATGCTGAAATAATAATATAAAAATAATGTTAAATAACATAAAATAAAATAATAATAATATGAAAATATAATACTGTACTAAAGCATACACCAGGAGCCCCACGTGGCACAGCAGGTTAAGCCACTGAGCTGATGAACTTGCTGACCAAAAGGTTGGCAGTTCGAATCTGGGAAGTGGGGTGAGCTCCCACTGTTAGCACCACTTCTGCCACCCTAGCAGTTTGAAAATATGCAAATGTGAGTAGAGCCAAAGGTACTTCTCCAGCAGTCATGCCAGCCACATGACCCTGGAGGCATCTACAGACAAAGCAGGCTCTTTGGCTTAGAAATGGAGATGAATACCCCCCCCCCCCCCCAGAGTTGGACATGACTAGACTTAGTGTCACAGGGAAACCTTTACCTTTTTAAAACATAGAATATGAATATAATACTATAATAGCAAAATAATATACATATATAGCAATGTGATAATTTGTAATATTTTGTAAAAATAATATATCAACAATAAATATAATAGTATGGTACTGTTCCATTATCTGTATGGAATAATACTATTATTAATAGTATTGCATTATTATTATTTTATACTACTACTAATAATAATAATAATAATAATAATACAATAATTATTCTTAGTGTTTGTCTCACAAATTCATAGTATTGTAATAATACAATACTACTGACAGTATAAAATAATAATACAATGCATATTAAAAATACAATACAATAATTTAATAATATAATACAAAATAATAATATAAAACAATGTATTAATAATATATAATAATAAAATAATATATTATTATAACAATAACAAAAATGATATAATCCAATCATATAATAATTTGTAACTCTTCAATATACCATAATATGTTGTAATAATATAATGAGTTATAACACTGCAGTATAATAATACGTAATAATAATAATATTTTTATAATTATAAATAATAGCATTGTGTTGCTGTTTTTTTCTTTAGGATCCCCACCGCGGTCACATGGGGGTCAGTAGGGACCGTGGGGCTGGTTTGGGCCACCGATTGGCGGCTGATCCTTGACTACGTCCCATGGATCAATGGCAAGTTTAAGAAAGATGACTAAATCAAAGGGTAAGTTATGCCATGGATTGATTACAATGCATTTTATATATATTTATATATACACACACACACACACAAGCTTATATATAATATTATATACTATGTAATAACACTATGTAACACAATTGTTCCTGGATCATAAATATCCTTTATGTAATAATTCATTTTGAATTCTATTTTGTGTGATATAGGATGACTTGGGTCTCATTAATGGGCAACAAGTGGGATATAAATGAACAACAATAGTACTAATAATAATAATAATAATAATAATAATATCCCTACCTATCTCCCCGAGGGGACTCAGGGCAGTTTGCAACAGATATTGGCAAACATTCAAGGCTGTGAGAAGCTGAACAAAGACAAAAATAAGCAACTCCCCAAATCCGAAAAACAAATATATCAAAAATAATAGCACATTAAACTGCAATATTACTAATAATATTATGTGTAATATATAATATACAATTATATTATTATTATTATTATTATTATATTATTTAAAGGTAAAGATTTTCCCCTGACATTAAGTCCAGTTGTGTCTGACTCTGGGGGTTGGTGCTCATCTCCATTTCTAAGTTGAAGATCACCACTATCTTTCCGCCAGAGCAGTACCTATTGATCTACTCACATTTGCATGTTTTCGAACTGCTGGTTGGCAGAAGCTGAGGCTAACAACGAGAGTGCATGCCGCTCCCTGAATTTGAACCTGCAACCTTTCAGTTAGCAAGTTCAGCAGCTCAGCGGTTTAATCCACTGCGCCATGGGGGGCTCCTATACATATTATTAAATTGTACTATATTATTATATGGCAGTATATATAACACACTACCAATGTATTATACTTTTAGTATATAATATGTTGTGTCATATCATAAGTTGTAGTGTATACAATACACAATATATTATATTACAATATTATTAATATTACATACAATATAGCATCATTATTACATTACAATGTTATTATTTCTATATATTATCTATCTATCTGCCTATCTATATATTTGTTTATACTAGCTTGGGTACCTGGCATTGCCAGGGTTATTTGAACAAGTCAATTTTTATGTACAAAAATGTCAATTTTTATTTACAAAATACATAAGGTTGTGGGTGAACTACAACTCACATCATGCTAGGTTAACCCCGAAAAACTCCATCACTCCTTAAGACATCATCAATGGGGTTCAGTGTGCTCTCTGGCTGTAGGGTAAACTACAACTCCCACTAAAGTGAGTCAGTCCCCTCAAACCCCTCCAGTAGGTTGAGTTCGTCATGGGGATTCTGTGTGCCAAGTTTGGTCCCAGTCCATCATCGGTGGAGGTCACAGTTTATCTGGTTGTGGGTGAACTACAACTCTCAGAAAGAAAGGTCAGTTCACTCAAACCCACCCAGAAATCAATTTTTGGAATATCAGATATGTGTTCCAAGTTTGCTTCAGGTCCATAAATGTTTGGGTTCACAGTGCTCTCTGGATGTAGGTGAACTACAGCTCCCCCAAATCAAGGTGAATTTTGGCCATAGACCTCTAAGCCTTCACTTGGGTGGTGGGCAGTGTGGTGTTTGTGGAGGACATTGGCAGAGCTCTTGGACATGTTCATGGCAGCACTATAACCTGCACTGTCATTGGAGGGAGGGCCCTTGGTGTCTAGCATTGGAAGCCATAGCTGGTTTTTTTATTGTTTATTTTTTAAAGTTTTAACTATTACATTTGGTCCAGCCATAGGTTTTTAAATTCTTGTGTGTTATTGTCTACTTATGAGTTATATTAATTGTATTGTTCATTTTGTTTATTGCTTATTATTTTATTATTGCTTGTTGTTTTTGATGTATTGTTGGGCTTGGCCTCATGTAAGCCACTCTGAGTCCCTTGGGGAGATGGTGGCGGGGTATGAATAAATTATTATTATTATTATTATTATTATTATTATTATTATTATTATTATTATTTGTGGAGGCAGGAGCTTGTCTGTGTAAGTGGACACTCCAGCCACATACACACATACATATTTTCCATTTTATTATGTGTATAGAATCGAATAATAATGACACAGCAGGTTAAACCGCTAAGCTGCAGAACTTGCTGACTGAAAGGTCGGCGGTTCAAATCTGCAGGATGGGGTGAGTTCCCACTGTTAATTCCAGCTTCTGCCAACTTAGCAGTTCAAAAACATGGGAAGCTAAAAGTGTTCCATGCAGTCATGCCAGCCACATGACCTTGGAGGCGTCTATGGACAACGCCAGCTCTTTGGCTTAGAAATTGAAATGAGCACCACCCCAGAGTCGGTCTCCACTAGACTTAATGTCAAGGGGAAACCTTTACTCTTTACTAGAATAATAATAATAATAAGGTAATATACAAATATAGGAAAGAAAGGAGTATTGTTGAAACTGTTCTCAAAAGCAAAGACTCCAAAATCAGAAGTTAATTATTTATTTATCATTTTTTTTCCCCTCTTTATTTTTCTTCCTTTTAGGTTCCTATGGTGCGATGTTCTCCAATACCATAAGCAAGAAGGCTGCCATCCTTTCAAAAGGCATTCTGTGCTACTGTGAAACCAATAAAAGACTCTTTTTCATGCTGTATTTAGACTTATTTCATTTGTTGTTGTTGTTATTATTATTATTACTATTATGGAAGTGAAAATTAAGAATCCTCCAAGAAGTGAATCCTAAGAGCTGCGGAGTAGGCTCAAACCTTATTGTTATTATTAATATTATTATATATGACTTTCACTTAGAAATGGAGATCAGCACTAACCCCCAGAGTTGGACACGACTGGCCTTAATGTCAGGGGAAACCTTTACCTTTACCTGTTATGACAGTACTTAAACCCTGTCCGACTCTGGTGGTTGGTGCTTATCTCCATTTCTAAGTCAAAGAGCTGGCGTTGTCCATAGGCACCAACTGCCGCTCTGGGCCAGTGCGAAGAGAGGGGAGGCCAGGGGACAGCACCATCTTGTCTCCTGCATTTGCCATCCGTTGGGGACCCCTCCCCACAGCACCAACTGCCGCTCTGGGCCAGAGCGAAGAGAGGGGAGGCCAGGGGACAGTTCCACCTTGTCTCCTGTGCTATTCTAATAATATGTTATAATATAATATATTGTATATACATATAATATTTATAATATTGTAATGTAATGCAATATAATACTAGTAATTATTTTTAAATGCATAATGATTTTGTATTCTGTATATCTAAACTGTTGTAAACCGCTCTGAGTCGCCTAAGGCCTAGAAGAGCGGTATACAAATAAAGTAAATAAATAAATAAATAAATAAAAAGGTCATGTGGTCAGCATGACTGCAAGGAGCACCGTTACCTTCCTGCTGGAGCAGTACCTATTGATCTACTCACATTTGCATGCTTTCAAACTGCTAGGTTGGCAGAAGCTGGGGCTAACAGTGGGAGCTCATACCTCTCCAAATTCAAACCTGCAGTCTTTTCAGTCAGCAAGTTCAGCAGCTCAATGCTTTAACCCACTATGCCACCGGGGGCTCCATTATATATCTTATAATATATATACATGTATATATTATTAGACAGGATTTAAACCCTATTATTATATAATAATAGGGTTTAATAATAGGGAATTCATTGCTATGGAAGAAGAACATTCAGAAGAGGTCTCAGAGCTGCAAGCCGCAGCAGCTAAGCCTGGGGCCTGATTGAAGGAGACACTATTGAAATCCAGTAATAATAATAATAATTTTCATTAGGATGATGATCATTACTACTGCTTTTTTGTATAAATTTTTATTGTGATACTAGCTGTCCCGGGCCACACGTTGCTGTGGCCCAGTGTGGTGATCTGGAAAATACAGTAATGAGAAAGTGTTGGTTCCTAATATATGTAATTTCTTTATGCTTAGGAGTAAACAGTATTTCTTGTTGTTTCTTTGTCAGTACTGATGTAGAGATTGTCTGGTTTGCCTACTCAGGAATATGCAACACATCATAGTCCTTCTTTAGGGGTCCCTTATAAATCTATGATACTATATCTCTCTCTGTGCGTGAATCATATCTATCTATCTATCTATCTATCTATCATCTATCTATCTATCTATATCTATGGCTGGATGACTCTTTGTCAGGAGGGCTCTGATTCCATTTTCTTGCCCTGGTGAAGAGAGTTGGACTGGATGGCCTTAAGTATTGTGTTGGTCATGGGGGTTCTGTGTGCCACGTTTGCCCCAATTCAGTCGTTTGTGGGATTCAGAGTGCTCTTTGTAGGTGAACTATAAATCCCAAATGTCAAGGTCTATTTCCCCCAAACTCTATTTGTGCCAAGTTTGGTCCAGATCCATCATTGTTTGAGTCCACAGTGCTCTCTGGATGTAGGTGAACTACAACTCCCAAACTCAAGGTCAATGCCCACCAAACCCTTCTAGTGTTTTCTGTTGTTCATGGGAGTCCTGTGTGCCATGTTTGGTTCAATGCCTTAATTGGTGGAGTTCAGAATGCTCTTTGATTGTAGGTGAACTATAAATCCCAGTAACTATAAATCCCAAATGTCAAGGTCTATTTCCCCCAAACTCCATTTGTGCCAAGTTTGGTCCAGATCCAAAATTGTTTGAGTCCACAGTGCTCTCTGGATGTTGAACTACAACTCCCAAACTCAAGGTCAATGCCCACCAAACCCTTCTAGTGTTTTGGTCATGGGGGTTCTGTGTGGGAAGTTTGCCCCAATTCTGTCATTGGCGGGGTTCAGAATGCTCTTTGATTGTAGGTGAACTATAAACTCCCAAATGTCAAGGTCTATTTCCCCCAAACTCTATTTGTGCCAAGTTTGGTCCAGATCCATCATTGTTTGAGTCCACAGTGCTCTCTGGATGTTGAACTACAACTCCCAAACTCAAGGTCAATGCCCACCAAACCCTTCTAGTGTTTTCTGTTGGTCATGGGAGAACTGTGTGCCAAGTTTGGTTCAATTCCATCGTTGGTGGGATTCGGAATGCTCTTTGATTGTAGGTGAACTATAAATCCCAGTAACTACAAATCCCAAATGTCAAGGTCTATTTCCCCAAACTCCATTTGTGCCAAGTTTGGTCCAGATCCATCATTGTTTGAGTCCACAGTGCTCTCTGGATGTTGAACTACAACTCCCAAACTCAAGGTCAATGCCCACCAAACCCTTCTAGTGTTTTCTGTTGTTCATGGGAGTCCTGTGTGCCATGTTTGGTTCAATGCCATAATCGGTGGAGTTCAGAATGCTCTTTGATTGTAGGTGAACTATAAATCCCAGTAACTATAAATCCCAAATGTCAAGGTCTATTTCCCCCAAACTCCATTTGTGCCAAGTTTGGTCCAGATCCAAAATTGTTTGAGTCCACAGTGCTCTCTGGATGTTGAACTACAACTCCCAAACTCAAGGTCAATGCCCACCAAACCCTTCTAGTGTTTTCTGTTGTTCATGGGAGTCCTGTGTGCCACGTTTGGTTCAATGCCTTAATTGGTGGAGTTCAGAATACTCTTTGATTGTAGGTGAACTATAAATCCCAGTAACTATAAATCCCAAATGTCAAGGTCTATTTCCCCCAAACTCCATTTGTGCCAAGTTTGGTCCAGATCCAAAATTGTTTGAGTCCACAGTGCTCTCTGGATGTTGAACTACAACTCCCAAACTCAAGGTCAATGCCCACCAAACCCTTCTAGTGTTTTCTGTTGTTCATGGGAGTCCTGTGTGCCATGTTTGGTTCAATGCCTTAATTGGTGGAGTTCAGAATACTCTTTGATTGTAGGTGAACTATAAATCCCAGTAACTATAAATCCCAAATGTCAAGGTCTATTTCCCCCAAACTCCATTTGTGCCAAGTTTGGTCCAGATCCAAAATTGTTTGAGTCCACAGTGCTCTCTGGATGTTGAACTACAACTCCCAAACTCAAGGTCAATGCCCACCAAACCCTTCTAGTGTTTTCTGTTGTTCATGGGAGTCCTGTGTGCCATGTTTGGTTCAATGCCATAATCGGTGGAGTTCAGAATGCTCTTTGATTGTAGGTGAACTATAAATCCCAGTAACTATAAATCCCAAATGTCAAGGTCTATTTCCCCCAAACTCCATTTGTGCCAAGTTTGGTCCAGATCCAAAATTGTTTGAGTCCACAGTGCTCTCTGGATGTTGAACTACAACTCCCAAACTCAAGGTCAATGCCCACCAAACCCTTCTAGTGTTTTCTGTTGTTCATGGGAGTCCTGTGTGCCACGTTTGGTTCAATGCCTTAATTGGTGGAGTTCAGAATACTCTTTGATTGTAGGTGAACTATAAATCCCAGTAACTATAAATCCCAAATGTCAAGGTCTATTTCCCCCAAACTCCTTTTGTGCCAAGTTTGGTCCAGATCCAAAATTGTTTGAGTCCACAGTGCTCTCTGGATGTAGGTGAACTACAACTCCCAAACTCAAGGTCAATGCCCACCAAACCCTTCTAGTGTTTTCTGTTGGTCATGGGATCCTGTGTGCCATGTTTGGTTCAATTTCATCATTGGTGGAGTTCAGAATGCTCTTTGATTGTAGGTGAACTATAAATCCCAGCAACTACAACTCCCAAATGACAAAATCAAAAAATTTTGAGTGAAGGACATACATTGTCCTTCGTGGACAGCAACTTAAATATGAGCCAACAATGTGATGTGGGGGCAAAAAAAGCCAATGGGATTTTGGCCTGCATCAATAGGAGCCTAGTGTCTAGATCTAGGGAAGTAATGTTCCCCATGCTCTATTCCGCTTTGGTTAGACCACTTTACCTGGAATATTGTGTCCAATTCTGACACCACATTTCAAGAGAAATATTGACAAGCTGGAATGTGTCCAGAGGAGGGCGACTAAAATTATCAAGGGTCTGGAGAACAAGCCCTATGAGAAGCGGCTTAAGGAGCTGGGCATGTTTAGCCTGAAGAAGAGAAGGCTGAGAGGAGATATGATAGCCATGTATAAATATGTGAGAGGAAGCCACAGGGAGGAGGGAGCAAGCTTAAACAATGGCTTCAAACTACAAGAGAGGAGATTCCATCTGAACATGAGGAAGAACTTCCTGACTGTGAGAGCCGTTCAGCAGTGGAACTCTCTGTCCAGGAGTGTGGTGGAGGCTCCTTCTTTAGAAGCTTTCAAACAGAGGCTGGATGGCCATCTGTCAGGGGTGATTTGAATGCAATATTCCTTCTTCTTGGCAGGGGTTGGACTGGATGGCCCATGAGGTCTCTTCCAACTCTTTGATTCTATTTGATTCTATGATTCTATTGGCTTGTTAGATGTATTCTGTCCAAATTTGGTGTCAATTGGCCCACTGGTTTTTGAGTTCTGTTAATCCCAAAAACGAACATTACATTTTTATTTATATAGAATATATGAAAAAAGAAACATGCATTAAAAAATGAAGCAGAGAGAAAAGAGACCCAGAAGGCCCAGCTTAGGCAAGAAGCCACCTGTTAAGGAGTCTGGGGCCTGGTTTAAAGAGACAGGACATCATTTTGGGTTTCTTCTTTCCCAGAGAACGAGGGGCATGACTCCTTTAAGGGGCGAGGGGCGTGGCTTCATAGGGAGAAGGAGCGGGGCTTCCCAAAGAGAGAGTGGGAGGGACTTGGCTTCACAGGGGGCGTGGCTTCAAAATATGAATACAAAATATAGAGAGGGCGTGGCTATTCAGGGAGGGAAGGAGAGGGCTTCCCACAGAGAGCGGGAGGGGCGTGGCTTCAAGGTGTGAAAGGCATAGGGAACAAACGGGCCTCCCCGAGAGAGAAAGCGGGAGGGGCGGGGCTTCACAGTGAGGGAGGGCGTGGCTTCCCAAACAGCTCAGGGAGCTTGGCTTTTAAGGGGCGTGGCCTCTCAAGGAGAGCGGGTGTAGATTGGCTTCCAGCAGCGAGGGGGCGTGGCTTCCAAGAGAGAGAGAGAGTGGGAGAGAGCGGGAGAGGCGTGGCTTTGGGGGCGAAAGCCAGAGGGCGGGGGTCTTGGAGACCACGTGGCGCCCTCTTTCCCCAAAGACAGAGAGGAAGAGGAAGAAGATGGCCAAGGCAGCTGGGGGTCCCAAGTGGGGTCCACGCTCTCCTTCTATGGGGTGAGTGGCCCCCATATCTATCTGTCTGTCTATCTATAATTAGAGGAAGGGGCTTCCTTTGGGACTTCCTTTGGGGATTGGGGGTGGCCCCATTGTTCTTGGGGGCTACCAGTTTATGGTTTCTGGGGATTCTGGGAGTTGTTCTTATTCTTCTCTATTCATAATATATAAACTATTACAATATATTGAGGTGAGAATATTTCATATGTCATATTTATACCTAACATACATATTTCTATTCGATTATATTTATAATATGGTATATCTTAATATATTTCTAGTAGAATATATCATATTTATAACATTCTATATCTAACATTTCTATTAGCTTATAACAATACATTACAATATAAGTATCTAATATATTATTATGTTATAATCTAATAGATATACTGTATTACATTTATATTATAATATTGTTCTATATGAAAGGTATATTATATATTTAATATATTTTTATGTAATATATCAGATTTATCAAACATATTTCTATTAGATTATAACAATATATTATATAGCTATAATATTGGTATGTAGGTAATTTATTAAATTTAAATTATTACATATTTAACATATTTCTATTAGATTGTATATCATATTTATAACATTCTATACCGAACATATATTTTATTAGATTAAAACATATTATTATATATCTATATTTATCTTAGATATTTAATATATTTCTATGTAACATACTATATTTCTAGTAGATTATATCATATTTATAATGTTATATATCCAATATACATATTTCTATTAGATTATAACATAATCCTACATTATAATATAAATTTATCTACTATATTATTATGTTATAATCTAATAGAACTTGTAATATATAATATATTGTATTATATTTTTATTATTATACTAGCTTGGGTACCTGGCATTGCCCAGGTTATTTTAAAAAGTCAATTTCTTAATTGTACAAAATACACAAGGTTGTGGGTGAACTACAACTCACATCAGAAGAAACTCCATCAGTACTTAAAGTTTGTACTGTTGGGTAAGTTTGCTATAGATACATCATCTCTGGCTGTAGGGTAAACTATAACTCCCACTATGGTGAGTCAGTCACCTCAAACCCCTCCAGTAGAGTGAGTGAGTCATGGGGGTTCTGTGTGCCAAGTTTGGTCCAATTCCATCTTTGGTGGAGTTCAGAGTACTCATTGATTGTAGGTGAACTATAAATCCCAGTACCTACAACTCCAAAATGTCCCCTCCAGTATTCAAATGTCGGCATATCGGGTATGCATGCCAAGTTTGGTTCCATCATTGTTTGGCTTCATAGTGCGCTCTGGATGTAGTTTAACTACCAACTCCTATAAATCCCTCCAAAGACTACCGGTATGTTTTCTTGGTCATGTGGCTTCTGTGTACCAAGTTAGTTCCAGGTCCATCGTTGGTAGGGTTCAGAGTACTCTTAGTTTGCAAGTGAACTATACATCCCAGGACCTACAACTCCTGTAAATCATGGTGAATTCTCCCCAAGCCTCTCTAATATGTTCAGTTGCTGATCAATTCCTCTGTTTGTTGTGTGCCATAGAAAAGAATAGGAAAGGGTTAAGGGAGAGTCTGTGGGGCATGGCGTCATGCAAATGGGGGGAGTAAGAAACACTGGGATGTCTATGGTGGAAAAAAACGCAGAAAATCTAGGATTAAATGGTCCCGAAATTAAAGCCTTCACTTGGGTCATTAGTGCCTTCTGAGTAGTGGGAGCTATGGCTGTTTGTGGAAGCAGGAACTTGTCTGTGTAAGTGGGCACTCCAACCACACACACACCCACACACATTTTCACTTTTATTATGTGGATAGATTTATTTCTATTTAATATATCAGATTTCTAATATACAGTCGAGTCTCGCTTATCTATCCTTCACTCATCCAAAGTTCTGTATTATCCAACACAGTCCGCCTCCCACCCAGATCCACAGCTGTTTCAATACATTCATAAATATAGTAATTATTACATAACGTTGCCATGTATTGAACTGCTTTTTCTGTCAATTTGTTGTAAAGCATGATGTTTTGGTGCTTAATTTGTAAAATCATAACATAATTTGACGTTTAATAGGCTTTTCCTTAATTTCGCCTTATTATCCAATATTTTTGCTTATCCAACTTTCTGCCGGCCTGTTTATGTTGGATAAGTGAGACTCTAGTCTACTGTATATCAAACATACATGTTTCTATTATATTATGACATAGTAATAGATTATATTATTACATTTGTATTATATCTCTATTAGATTGTATCATATTTCACATATTCCTATTAGATTATATTTTATTTGTAATATTATATACCTAACATCTATTTTTATTAGATTATAATATTAGATATCTATTGATATTATTAGATATTACAATTTGATATTAGATATTTAATATATTTCTATATTATATATAATATTATATATCTAATGTATATTTCTCATTATCATATATAGATATAACATATTATCATAGATAAGATTTTATATTATTAGATATAGCTATATAGAGATATATTATTATTTTATGCAATATATATTTATATTAACTTATTGTGTATTATAATCTATAAGATTTTGTTATTACATATTTCTGTTATATTGCATTGTTAGCTGTATTATTAGATAGATAATATATTATATATTATTATATAGTATATATATATTATATTGCTAGATATTAAATAGATAATATTAGATATTATATTGTTATATATATTAATGTTATATGATATATATTGTTGTTGTTGTTGTTAACATTGAAAATGTGGGGGGAAAAAGTGAGACGTTGTTGTTAAGATCTTCGCACAGCGTTTCCAAATTGGCGGGACTTTTTTTTTCATTCATTCCTTTAACGGCTGCCTCATTTGCATTTTTTCTCCTTGGGAGAACGAGAACGAAGGGAGCTCAGAGGGCGCGCATGCGCAGGGCTTGCGGAGCACAATCCGCGGCGGGAGGGAAGGATGGCAAAGGAAGAGCCTCTCGGAACGGAGAGAAGAGGGAGGGGCTGGGAGGAGGGCGTGACGTCAGCAATGGGAAAAGAACGGAGAGGGGGGCGGGGCCTGCGTGACGTCAGAAGGAACAGCGCCCCCTTCGGAGCCCAGGCAGGGAGGAGGGAGGCGCGCTTGACAGCCGGAAGAGCCTGCTCAATCCCCAGAGGGAGTCATCCCGGAACAGCCAGCCCCCAAGCCAAAGAGCCTGCCAAGGCTTAGCTGACCGGCTTTGGGCCCCCTCGGCAGCCGCCACCCTGGCAGGAGCCAGCGCCCGAGGCGGAGGCGGCTGGGCCGACCCCGAGCCCGACCCCTCCTCGCTGGCGGCGGAAGCCATGGATCGGAAGAGGTGGGAGTGCTCTGCCCTCCCGCAGGGATGGAAAAGGGAAGAAGTGACGCGGAAATCGGGGCTCTCCGCTGGCAAGAGCGATGTCTATTATTATAGGTGAATGGGGGACCGCGGACGGGGGGCTTTAGGGGGACAAGGCATGGCCCACAGTCAAGGCTTCAGGTGGAAAAGCAATGGTCTATAGCTAGGGCTTCTGATGCAGAACGAATGAGCCATAGATGGGGCATAAGATGCACAAGGAATTAGTCATTGATGGGGCTTTAGATGGGCAAGGAATGGCTCATAGATAGGGCATAAGATGCATAAGGAATGGGCCATAGTTAGGTGCTTAGATGGAGAAGCAATAGCCTATAGCTAGGGCTTGAGATGCACAAGGATTGGCATATATCTAGGGCTTGAGATGCACAAGGATTGGCATATATCTAGGGCTTGAGATGCACAAGGAATGGTCCATAAATAGGGCTTGAGATGGGCAAGAAAGGGCCATAAATAGGACTTTAGGTGGGCAAGGAATGGCCCATAGACAGGGCATAAGATGTATAAGGAATGGGCCATAGTTAGGTGTTTAGATGGAGAAGCAATAGCCTATAGCTAGGGCTTGAGATGCACAAGGGTTGGCATATATCTAGGGCTTGAGATGCACAAGGAATGGTCCATAAATAGGGCTTGAGATGGGCAAGAAAGGGCCATAGATAGGACTTTTAGATGAGCAAGGAATGGCCATTAGACAGGGCTTTAAATGGAGAAGCAATGGCCTAGAGCTAGGGCTTGAGATGCACAAGGAGTGGCCTAAAGCTAGGGCTTGAGATGCACAAGGAATGGCCCATAGATAAGGCTTTAGGGGGACAGGGCTTCAGATGGCGAAGCAATGGCCTATAGCTAGGGCTTGAGATGCACAAGGAATGGACCATAGATCGGGCTTTAGATTCACAAGGAATGGACCATAGATAGGGCATAAGGGGGACAAGGTACCGTAGACCAGGTTTTAGGTGGAAAAGGAATAGACCAACATGTTGAGCTTTAACTATACATGGAATGGCTCATAGATAGGGCTTTAGATGTATAAAGAATAGCTCATAGTTAAGGCTTGAGGTACACAAGAAATGGCCCATAGTTAGGGCAAGGAATGGCTCATAGTTAGGGCTTCATATGCACAAGAAATGGCCCATAGATGGAGCTTAAAAGGGACAAGGAATGAACTATAGACCAGGCTTTATGTGGACAAGGAATGGACCATAGATAGGGCTTAGATGCACAAGCAATAGCTCATAGATAGGGCTTAAGGGGGACACGGGACCATAGACCAGGTTTTACGAGGACAAGGAATGGCCCATATATATAGAGAGAAAGAGGGAGAGAGTCATGTCAGGAGTGACTTGAGAAACTGCAAGTCGCTTCTGGTGTGCGAGAATTGGCCGTCTGCAAGGACGTTGCCCAGATGTTTTGATGTTTTACCATCCTTGTGGGTGGCTTCTCGTATGTCCCCGCAGGAGGAGCTGGAGCTGATAGAGGGAGCTCATCCACCTCTCCCCGGATTTGAACCTGCGACCTGTCAGTCTTCAGTCCTGATGGCACAAGGGTTTAACCCACTGCGCCACCAGGGGCTCCATGGCCCATAGATCAGGCTTTAGATGCACAAGGAATAGCTCATAGATAGGGCTTTAGATGCACAAGGAATAGCTCATGGTTAAGGCTTGAGGTGCACAAGAAATTGGCCGTAGTTAGGACAAAGAATGGCTCATAGGGCTTTAGATGCACAAGGAATGTCCTGTAGTTAGGGCAAGGAGTGGCTGATAGTTAGGACTTGCAATAGACAAGGAAACGCCCAAAGTTAGGACTTGAAATGGACAAGGAATGGCTCATATAGTTGTGGCTTTAGAGGGCCAAGGAATGGCCCATAGATAGGGCTTGGAATGGACAAGGAATGGCCCAAAGATAGCACTTGAGATGAATAAGGAATTGCTTATAATTAGGGCTTTAGATGCACAAGGAATGGCCCATACATAGGGCTTGAAATGGACAAGGAATGGCCCATAGACCAGGCTTTAAATGCACAAGGAATGGACAATAAATAGGGCTTCAGATGGACAAGGAATGGCTCATTGATAGGTCTTTATATGGACAAGGAATGTCCCATAGATAGGGCTTTAGATGGAGATGCAATGGCCTATAGCTAGGGCTTTAGATGCACAAGGAATTGACCATAGATAGGGCTTTAGGTGGACAAGAATTGGCCCATATATAGGGCTCTAGATGCACAAGGAATGGCCCATAGATAGGTGTTTAGATGGAGAAGCTGTGGCCTATAGCTAGGGCTTGAGATGCGCAAGGAATGGCCTATAGCTTGAGATCAGGCATTGGCCATGCGTGCTTTAGATGCACAAGGAATGGCCCATATATAGGGATTCAGATGAAGAAGCAATGGCCTATAGCTAGGACTTGAGATGCACAAGGAATGGCCCATAGATAGGGATTAAGGGGGACAAGGGACCATAGACCAGATTTTAGGTGAAAGAGGAATGGACCAACATATCAGGCTTTAGATGATAATGATCTTTATGTATACCCCGCCACCATCTCACCAAAGGGGACTCAGGGTGGCTAACATGAGGCTAAGCCTAAAAATTACAATACAGAAAAGTAAAATATAGCAGACAAATAATAACATCAAATTAAAATACAAACAATAACAAATATACAATAAGCAGACGCAAAGTAAAATGCAGAGGAATAAAAACTACAGTGGGTGGGCCAAATGCACAAGATAAAATTGATACACAAGGAATGGCCCATAGATAGGACTTGGAATGGAAAAGGCATTGAATGTTTGCTGTTTATATGTTGTGCTCCGCCCTGAGTCCCCTTCGGGGTGAGAAGGGCAGAATATAAATGCTTTAAATAATAATAAAAGGAATGGCCCATAGATACGGCTTGAGATAGACAAGGAATTGCCCATAGTTAGGGCCGTAGATGGCCAAGGAATGGACCATAGGTAGGGCTTAAGGCAGTGATGGACAACCTTTTGAGCTTGGTGTGTCAAAATTTGCCAAAAACCTGAGCATATCTTAGGTGGGGTGTCAACTTCGAGAAAAAAACCCCCATAATTTTGCAATATTTATAGTTTAAATAAGAAAAATGTATGTTCCTGACTGAGTTATGGAGTGAACAATGCTCGAATGTGCAGATGTTAAATTTGTATAGCCTTTTACAAATTTAAGGATGGAATTAGATTGGCTCTTATAAGGTGTACTTCTCTGTATGCGGCCACATGTGGCCGCGTGTTATCAAAAATAGCCATGCGTGTCAGTGCTGACACGCGTGTCATAGGTTCACCACCATGGGCTTAAGGGGACAAGGGAGCATAGACCAGGTTTTAGATGGGCAAGGAATGGACCAACATATCGGGCTTTAGATGGACAAGGAATTGACCATAGATTGGGCTGTAGATGGACAAGGAATAGACCATAGATAGGGCTTAAGGGGGACAAGGGAACATAGACCAGGTTTTAGATGGACAAGGAATGGACCAACATATTGGGCTTTAGATACACAAGGAATAGCTCATAGATAAGGCTTTAGATGCACAAGGAATTGCTTGTTGTTAAGGCTTGAGGTGCACAAGAAATGGCTCATAGTTAGGGCTTTATATGGACAAGGAATGGCCCGAGTAGGGCTATAGGTGGTCATGGAATGGTATCATAGTTCGGGCTTTAGAGTGCCAAGGAGACACCCAAAGAGAGGGCATCAGATGGACAAGGAATGGCCCATAGATAGGACTTGAGATGGACAAGGAAAGCCCCATAGTTAGGACAATATATGGACAAGCAATGGCCCCTATTTTTTTATTATTAAATACTTTTTTATTATATATATTTATTTTAATACATACACAACATTTATAGTTCCCACCACCATGAGGATTGTTTTCTTTTACATATTAATTCTTTTTGAGATGAACCTTATAAATTAACATACTATATAACATTTGTCTCCTATTTCTTTCTTTCTTTTTTCCCCCTAATTTTTTTAACTAATTATTTGACACAATCTCATATATAATCAGAAAATATACGTTCAGAAATACTGGAACATGTCTAGACCTGTATGTAGACAGCAACTTGTACAAAGTAAGTATAACATATTATACCATTCACTCGAGTTTAAGACACTTTCAAAGGAAAATCCATGTAAACTATTCCTAACTAGAACTGTGTCTATCTAGCTAACAGTTAGCTAGATAGCCCCTATTTAGGGTTTTAGATGGACAAGATATGGAAAATTGTTAGGACTTGAGATGGACAAGGAATGACCCATAGTGGGGCTTTAGATGAATAAAGAATTGCCCATAGATAGCCCTTGAGATGGACAGGGAATGACCCATAGTAGGGCTTGAGATGGACAAGGCATGGCAAATAGGGCTTTAGACAGACAATTAATAGTCCATATAGGGCTTTAGATGGACAAGGCATGGCCCATAGATAGGGCTTGAGATGAGATGGACAAGGCATGGCCCTTTGATAATGCTTATGGACAAGGAATGGCCCATAGTTAGAGCTTTAGGGGGACAAGGAGAAGACCTGTCTAAGAAACCAGTGCAATTCTCTGTTCTAGTACACAATGGTGATATCGGTTCAAATGACACAAAAGGAGTGGCTCGATGGTGGAATATCTGTATTGGAATCTCCTTCCCTGGAGGTTTTGAAGCACTGGCTAGATTCCTTTTTTTTTGGTCGTGTCAGGAGCGACTTGAGAAACTGCAAGTCGCTTCTGGTGTGAGAGAATTGGCCGTCTGCAAGGACGATGCCCAGGGGACGCCTGGATGATTTTGATATTTTTATCATCCTTGTGGGAGGCTTCTCTCGTGTCCCCACATGAGGAGTTGATAGAGGGAGCTCATCCGCCTCTCCCCGGATTCGAACCTTCAACCTGTCGGTCTTCAGTCCTGCCAGCACAGGGGTTTAACTCACTGCTCCACCGGGGGCTCCACTGGCTAGATGGCCAACTGTCAAGAGGGATTGGATTGTGTATATCCTGCCTGGTAGAGTTTAGCCTGGAAGGTCTTTGGGGTCTCTTCCCACTCGATAACTGTATTTGTCTAATCTAGTCCAATGCATTTCATGATTACACTTGCATCTTGCATTTGAGCTATCTCACTATGGATATGTGTGTGTCTGTGTGTACGCATACACATACACACATATGTTTTGTCCAGTAAAATAAAGCTTGGAAAAGGGAGAAGGTTTGCACGCTGTTAAGTTGCCCAGAATTTTTGGCTTAAGTTTGTTCTTTCAAAAAAAATTAATGATTTCCATTGATCCTCCACTTGAAATTGCTTTCTAATGGGACAAAGTACCCGGTCTGAGCGCCTTGCTTTTTCGTCTCCCAAATATAAAAGGAACAAAGGAGGAGAGTTTGAGCCTTATTTTCTGGGTAAATCAGACATCTGAAAGCTGCCTGAATGGCCATGGAGGCCTTAGTCTTCGGATCCGTCAAGGGATGAAAGGCAGAACGTTGGGGCTATTGAAATGGGCTCACAATGCTTTGGGGTGCAAAGGGCCTGCTGAATCGTTTTTTGCCGCTTCGCAGCTGCCTTTTTTGTTGTTTTTAACCAAAGAAAGTGGGTTTTGTTTCAGAACGCAGAAAAAAAATCCCATGACCCCTTATTGAACTTCTTTGTCCCATTTTCACTGCTATTCATGATATATGTTGGCTCTGAGCTTGAGATTGTGTGTGCGTTTAGGTCTACTATTACTGCTACTATTTATTGTGTCAGAAGCAAATTGCTACTACAGTTATAACGTATTCAAAAACACAAAGTTTAAAACTAAATTTCCCTTGACCAGAAGCTGGCCACTTCGAGTGCCTCTAGTGTGGCTGTGAGAAGGTCCTCCATTGTACATTTAGTAGGGCTCAGGCTGCATTGTAGTAAGTGGTCTGTGGTTGGCTCTTCCCCACATTCACATGTTGTGGACTCCACTTTGTAGCCCTATTTTTTAAGGTTGGCTCTGCACCTGGTGGTGCCAGAGTGCAGTCTATTCAACGCCTTCCAAGTCGCCCAGTCTTTTGTGTGCCCAAGAGAGAGTCTCTCATTTGGTATAAGCCATTGATTGAGGTTCCAGGTTTTAATCTGCCATGTTTGGACTCTTGTTTGCTGAGGTGTTCCCGCAAGTATCTCTGTAGATCTTAGGAAGCTATTTTTTGATTTAAGTCATTGACATGCTGACTGATACCCCAACAGAGGATGGGCTGGAGATGTCACTGCCTTGGTCCTTTCATTACTGGCTGCTACTTCTTGACGGATGTCAGATGGTGCAATACCAGCTAAACAGTATAATTTCTCCAGCGGTGTAGGGCATGGACATCCTGTGATAATGCACCATGTCTCATTAAGAGCCACATCCACCACTGTTTTAACATGATGAGATGTATTCCATACTGAGCATGTGTACTCAGCAACAGAGTAGCAAAGTGTGAGGGCAGATGTCTTCACTGTGTCTGGTTGTGATCCCCAGGTTTAGCTTTCGTATGACATTATTTCTAGCACCCACTTTTGCTTCATAGTCAAGCAATGCTTCTTGTAAGTCAGGGCATGATCCAGAGTGGTGTGCTTCAGTGGGGTTCCTTCCCCAAGTTATCCTCAGACCTTGAGCTGTTTGTCTGTTCTTAAGGTGAAAAGCACACATCTGCATTTTAGATGGATTAGGAATCAGCTGGTCTTCCCTGTAATAGGCAGCAAGAGCACCTAAAGCTTTGGGGAGCTTCTGTTCAACCATTTCAAAGCTCCCTGCTTGAGCGGTGATGACAAGATCATCAGCATAGATGAAATTCTCTGTCCCTTCTGGCAGTGGCTGATCATTTGTGTAAATATTAAACATCGATGGAGCAAGCACGTTCCCCTGAGGCAGGCTGTTAACAATGAAAATAATAAATAATGATATTTTTTTTGGTCGTGTCAGGAGCGACCTGAGAAATTGCAAGTCGCTTCTGGTGTGAGAGAATTGGCCGTCTGCAAGGACGTTGCCCAGGGGATGCCTGGATGATTTTTTGATGTTTTATCATCCTTGTGGGAGGCTTCTCTCATGTCCCCGCATGAGGAGCTGGAGCTGATAGAGGGAGCTCATCCGCCTCTCCCCGGATTTGAACCTGCGACCTGTCGGTCTTCAGTCCTGCCGGCACAGGGATTCAACCCACTGCGCCACCGGGGGCTCCGTAAATAATGATTAATAATATTTATAGATAGTTATAAATTAATAAATATTAAGTGATAATAATAGATATTAATAACAATAGCAATAATAACAAAAATAATAATTAGATTAGATATTAATAGATAATAATAATAACAAGCAATACATAAATCAATTAATAGATAGTAATAATACAAACTTTAAGAACTAGCGAGTTCAAACTGGTGACCTGTTTGTTGCCCATGTATTCCTTTTGGAAAAGAATGTTGCCCTATAAATTTATCCTACATTAGTGTAATAATAATAATAATAATAATAATAATTATTATTATTATTATTATTATTATTATCTTCCTGCCCTATATACCACAACAAAGCATTTTCTAGGTCCCCCCATAGGATTCAGTGGTATCCTTTAGCTACTTGTGGCATCCCGGAACATATTTCCTTTGCGCCATCGTGCTTTGCATCCCATGATGCGGGAAACATCACTTTGATCATGGTGTGTCTTGTCTCCTGTCCTGCAGCCCGAGCGGGAAAAAGTTCCGCAGCAAGCCCCAACTGGCCCGCTATCTGGGCAGCTCCATGGATCTCAGCACCTTCGACTTCCGAACAGGGAAGATGCTGATGAGCAAAGTCAACAAGAACCGCCAGCGGATGCGCTATGACTGCGCCAGCCAGGCCAAGGTGAGCCAGAGCCAGCCCCTCCAGAAACATTGCCTTTCCCTTTCTTAAGGAGCCCACCCGTCCCATACTGTAGCTGTTGTTGTTGAGTCCCAGTATCAACTGAAAAGTAGAATAATAACAAAGCAAATACATCTATTCCCCTCTCTCTATCTGCCTAATCTATACAGTATATCTGCCTAATCTAGCCATTATCTAACTACCAATCAATCAAACCATCTGAGGGTGCCTGCCATAGATGCAGGCGAAACGTCAGTAGAGAATGCTTCTGAAACATGGCGATACAGCCCAAAAAACTCTGTTCGTTCTCTTGGACATCTCAGCGGCTTTCGATACCATCGATCATGGTATCCTTCTGGGTTGTCTCTCTGGGATGGGTCTCAGGGGCACGGTTCTGTCGTGGCTCCGATCCTTCCTGGAGGGTTGATCCCAGTTGGTGAAGCTGGGAGATGCCTGCTTGGACCCCTGGCCCTTGACCTGTGGGGTCCCGCAAGGCTGCATTCTGTCTCCCATGCTTTTTAACATCTACATGAAACTGCTGGGAGAGGTCATCCGMAGTTTTGGAGTTAGGTGTCACCTCTACYCAGATGACACACAACTCTACTACTCCTTTCCACCCAATTCCAAGGAGACCTCTCGGGTGCTGGACGAGTGCCTGGCCGCTGTGTCTATCTGGATGAGGAGGAACAAGCTGAAGATCAATCCCGATAAAACAGAGGTCCTCCTGGTCGATCATAAACCCGACCGGGGTATAGGGTGGCAACCTGTGTTGGACAGGGTTACATTCCCCCTGAAACCACAGGTCCGCAGTCTGGGAGTCCTCCTGGACTCATCGCTTACGCTTGAGGCTCAGGCGTCGGCGGTGTCTGGGAGGGCTTTTTCACAATTAAGACTTGTGCGCCAACTGCYACCGTACCTCGCGAAGGCTGATCTGGCCGGGGTGGTCCATGCCTTGGTCACSTCTAGTTTGGATTACTGTAATGCGCTCTACGTGGGGGCTGCCCTTGAAAACMGCTCGGAAATTCCAACTTGTCCAACGAGCAGCGGCCAGGATGTTAACTGCTGGTGCTCCCTACAGAGAGAGATCAACCCTCCTGTTCAAGGAGCTCCACTGGCTGCTGTTCATCTTCCGAGCCCAATTTAAGGTGCAGGTGCTTACCTACAAAGCCCTGAACGGTTTGGGACCAGCCTACCTGCGTGACCGCATCTCCATCTACGAACCCACGCATTCACTACGCTCATCTGGAGAGGCCCTGCTCGTGATCCCGCCTGCGTCGCAAGCACGTTTGGTGGGGACACGAGACAGGGCCTTTTCCGTGGTGGCCCCCCGTCTCTGGAACACTCTCCCCAAAGATCTTAGACAGGCCCCTACATTGGCAGTCTTCAGAAAGAACTTGAAGACCTGGCTGTTCCGATGTGCCTTTCCCGATTAGGAAATCTCTAATACCAAATCCCAGAAACACTTTATTAGAACTAAGATTGCCGCACACTGCACACTGCACTTGTCCTACAATAGCACCTGTCACATCAGCACTTTTTAATTCTGTACCCTTTTACTCGGGCCCGGCCCAGTTTTTATCTTGTTGATGTACTGTTTATTGTTTGTGGTTTGTTGTTTTAATACTGTTTTGATTGTTTTAATTTTGCTTTAGGTTGTATTGTTGTGTTGTGTATTGAGGCCTTGGCCTTTGTAAGCCGCATCGAGTCCTTCGGGAGATGCTAGGGGGGTACAAATAAAGTTTAATAATAATAATAATAATAATAACTTCCAGCAACCCAGTGATTCCGACCATGCAAGCCTTCAACAACAAATCAAATCTTCTATTTAATCTATCTGCCTAATCTAGCTATACCTAATCTATCTCTATATCTACCTCCCTCCCTGTCTATCTAATCTGTACACCTTGTCCAGCTATCTATTTATCTCTAATCTATATACCTTGTACATCTTTCTACCTATGTTCCTACCCTGTCTATCTATCTATCTATCTATCTATCTATCTATCTATCTATCTATCTATCTATCTATATCTGCCTAATCTATATACCTTATCTATCTGCCTATCCCATCAATTTTATATCAATGTGCTTAACCTATCTATATAATTTATCAATCTATCTACCTGACTATCCTTACTATCTATGTATCATTCTCTCTCTCTCTCTCTCTCTCTCTCTCTCTCTCTCTCTCTCTCTCTCTCTCTCTCTCTCTCTCTCTCTCTGCCTAATCTATCTATCTATACAACTAATCTAGCTATCTGTCTACTCAATCAGTCACTCTAGTCTATCTGCCTAATCTATATACCTACCTTACCTGGCTATCTATCTACTATCTATATATCTGCCTAATCTCTCTCTCAAAAGACAAGGTATGTATGTTGATTGTTTCTGTCTTGCAAAGGCTTGCCTGGGGCTGGAAGGTTCTGGATCAGACTTGGCATAACATCCCCTTCATTTATCCACATAATAAAAGTGAAAATATGTATGTGTGTGTGTGGCTAGAGCAGGGGTCTCCAAACTTTTTAAACAGAGGGCCAGGTCACAATCCCTCAAACTGTTGGAGGGCCAGATTCTAATTTGAAAAGAAAAAATAATGAATTTCTGTGCACACTACACATATCTTATTTGTAGTGCAAAACCGCTTAAAAGCAATGCAATAATTAAAATGAAGAGCAATTTTAACAAATATAAACTTATTAGTATATTAATGGGAAGTGTGGGCCTGCTTTTGGCTGGTGAGATAGGATTGTTGTTGTTCACAAATCCTAAGTGAAATCATACTATGTATTTTTGACATTGGTATTGAAATCTGAAATACATATAGAAAGTCATTGGATTTTGGTTATGGTTAAAATTATATACAATTAGCTTGGATACCTGGCGCTGCCTGGGTTATTTGAAAACACCATTTTTTATTGCACAAAAGACATAAGGTTATGGGTGAACTACGACTCACATAATGCCAGGTTAATCCCAAGAAGCTTCATCAATACTTGAAGTTAGACATGTTGGGCAAGTTTGCTCAGGATGCATCATCGGTGGGGTTCAATGTGCTCTCTGGCTGTAGGGTAAACTACAACTCCCACTACAATGAGTTAGTCCTCTCAAACCTCTCCAGTAGGCTGGTTAGTCATGGGGGTTCTGTGTGCCAAGTGTGGTCCAGGTCCATCATCAGTTTCTGTGGTTGTGTGCTTTCAAGTAGTTTCAGACTTAGGTTGACCCTGAACAAGGGCCGGGTAAATTACCTTGGAGGGCCGTATCTGCCCCCCCTAGGCCTTAGTTTGAGGACACCTGAGCTAGAGTGTCCACTTACACCAGTGGTTCTCAACCTGTGGGTCCCCAGATATTTTGGCATTCAACTCCCAAAAATTCTAACAGCTGGTAAACTGGCTGGGATTTCTGGGAGTTGTAGGCCTGAGAACCCACAGGTTGAGATCCACTGACTTACACAGACAAGCTCCTTCCTCCACAAACAGCTATAACTTCCACTACTCAGGAGACACTAATGGCCCTCCCTTCAATAACATTGCAGGTTATAGTGAGAGCCATTAACATGTCCAAGAGTCCTGACAATGTTTTCCACAAACACCATCCTGCCCACCACTCAAGTGAAGGCTTTCATACGGGACAATTTCATCCTAGATTTGATGTGTTTCCTCCACCACAGACATCCCAGTGTTTCTTACTCTCTCCATTGGTGTGGAATTTGCATGACCCCACCCACTGCCTCTCCCTTACCCCTTTCCTATTCTTTTCTGTAGCACAAAGCAAACAGAGGCATTGATCATCAACTCAACATACTAGAGAGGTTGGGGAGAATTCACCATGATTCATAGGAGTTGTAGGTCCTGGCATGTATAGTTCACCTACAATCTAAGAGAACTCTGAACTCCACCAACGATTGACCTGGAACTAACTTGGCACACAGAAGCCCATGACCAACAAAGGCTCCTCTGTGACTGGATGGTTCTGAACCACATATGGCACAACATCCCCATCATTGATCCTAAAATAAATGAAGGGTCTATTGATCTGTGTTGAGGATGAAGGCTTTTTCTGACAATGTCATCATCGTTCCCCTTCTAAATGTCTGGGTTTCACATTGCTGTGGCCTTCCATCCTCCCCTGGCTTTGGACTCCGGTTCCATGAGGCTTGGGGTGGATGCAGTTGGTAGTCCAAGGCTGCCATTTATCGCCTCCTTTGGGCCTCCCGCTTCATTCCTGTTTTCCTTCTTAGGGCAAACCGGACCTCAATACGGCGCTCCCCGTCCGGCAGACGGCTTCCATTTTCAAACAGCCGGTGACCAAAATCACCAACCACCCCAGCAACAAAGTGAAGACAGACCCCCAGAAAGCAGTCGACCAGCCCAGACAGGTAAGGCTTTGTGTTACATTTTTGTCTGTGGAAGGCTTGCGCTGGACCATGGTTTAATTGGAAGACTATTGTTGCTGATGAAAGCTGGCTTGTTTCAACCATGGTTTGCTATGACATCTAAGCAGGTGGCTGTGGGTCCAAAAATTGGAAGGACACACCGATCTGTTAAGTCTGTAGGATGATCCTGGTTTAAAGCCATAAACCGTAGTTAACAAACCATGGTTTAGTGTGATGCCAGTGTTAATGTTCAAAGGGTGCTGAACCTGGAGATGTTGAACAAAAGCTCCTCTCTCTTTTCTCTCAGCTTTTCTGGGAGAAGAAACTGAGTGGCCTCAACGCGTTCGATATCGCTGAGGAGCTGGTCAAAACAATGGATCTCCCGAAGGGTCTGCAAGGTGGGTTCGCTCTGTCAATCTTGAAGTCTGAGTCCAGCAGTTCACACAATCCTAAACTGCGTCCCAAAATGATCTGGGATCCCAATTCTGCCCCAGAAGGGGAATGGCCTCCCTATGGAATGACTAGGCCCCTCTAATGCAATTCTAGGAGAAGTCGGCCATAGTGTTGCATGGAAGACTACAATAGCATTGCATGGAAGGATACTATAACATTTCATTAAAGGACCTAGCAAAGTCTGCCATAGTGTTGCATAGAAGGATGCAATAACATTGCATGGAAGGATACTATAGCATTTCATTAGAACAGTGTTTCTCAACCTTCCTAATGTCATGATCCTTTAATACATTTCCTCATGTTGTGGTAACCCCCATCCATAAAATTATTTTCGTTGCTACTTCGTAACTGTAATTTTGCTACTGTTATGAATCGTAATGTGCAACCACCATGTCAGACTATACAGAGAAGCCATTGAAATACACAAGCATGTGGACAGTTTCAACAGAAAAGAGGAAACTATGAAAATCAACAAAATCTGGCTACCAGTATTAAAAAAAAAACTAAAATTGCAACAGCACAACAACAGAGAGGAAGCAGGCAGGGACATGGAGCAAACGATCAACAAAAGTTTGCTCCAGGCACAGTCAGCCCATTGTATGCTAATCAAGGTGGTCAGTTGAAACATTCACACCGAGCTCCAGCAGACAAGAGTTCTTTGTCCCACCCTGGTCATTCCACAGATATATAAACCCTTTTTCCTAGTTCCAACAGACCTCACTACCTCTGAGGATGCTTGCCATAGATGCAGGCGAAACGTCAGGGGAGAATGCCTCTAGACCATGGCCATACAGCCCAAAAAAAAACAACAACAACCCAGTGATTCCGGCCATGAAAGCCTTCGACAATACATGTAATGTAAATAACTGATATGCAGGATGTGTTTTCATTCACTGGACCAAATTTGGCACATATACCCAATACACCTAAATTGGAATATTAGTGGGGTTGGGCGGGTTGATTTTATCATTTGGGAGTTGTAGTTGCTGGGATTTATAGATCACCTACAATCAAAGAGCATTCTGTACTCCACCAACGATGGAATTGAACCAAACTTGGCACATGGAACTCCCATGACAGAAAATACTGGAAGGGTTTGGTGGGCATTGACCTTGAGTTTTGGAGTTGTAGTTCACTTACATCTATAGAGCACTATGGACTCAAACAATGATAGATCTGGACCAGACTTGGCACGAATACTCAATATGCCCAAATGTGAACATTGATGGAGTTGGGGAAAATAGAACTTGACATTTTGAAGTTGTAGTTGCTGGGATTTATAGTTTACCTACAATCAAAGAGCATCCTGAACCCCACCAAAGATAGAATTGGGCCAGACTTCCCACACAGAACCCCATGAACAACAGAAAATGCTGTGTTTTCTGATGGTCTTTGGCAATCCCTCTGACACCCCCTTGTGACCCCCAGATTGAGAAATGCTGCATTAGAGGACCTAGAGCAGTGGTTCCCAACCTGTAGTTCGTAGACCATCAGTGGTCTGTAAGAACGAAAATATGGTGTGCTGCCTCACCATTACTGTTGCTTCAAAACTGGTCTCGCGAAACCCTCATATAGTTCCGAGGCAATGTGAGGGGAGAGACTGACTACCCACGAAAGATTATTACTACCACATCAGCTCTAGATTATTAAATATGGTTTTTGTGGTTGAGAAAACGGCGACTACTGGATGGCATATGTTCTGTATCAGAAACTAGAGCTAATGTGGTCTATCCAATGCAGTTTTCTGAATCAGCACCCCAAATAACTAAACCAAATCTCAAGTTGAGCAAAAACTGATTCGTAACCTGTTTTGTACATCGCACCTATCTCCAAAAACCTATCAATCTCACCTGTCATGTTCAGCACTTTAAAATTTTAATCATTACATTTGGCCTGGCCTTAGTTTTAAATGTGTCATGGTGTTATTGTCTAATGCTTATTGCTATTGTTTTAATGTTTATTGCTTGTTTTATGAGTTTATTTATTGTTGTATTTGTTATGCTGTTGTTTTATTGATGTGATGGGTTTCAGCCTCTTGTAAGCCGCACCGAGTCCTTTGGGAGATGTTAGCGGGGTATAAATAAAGAATTATTATTATTATTATTATTATTATTATTATTATTATTATTATTTACTAATGTTGGAGAGTGGTCCCTGGTCACAAAAAAGGTTGGGCCTACCATAGCATTGCATAGCAGATTCTTATACAGGATGTCTCTTGGTCCTCTAATGCAACTCCATGGTCCGCCGGGACAGGAAGTGGAGTCTAATGGGTCCTTTGGGGGCCTCTCTCCCCCTCCCTCCCTTCCTTCCTGCAGGTGTGGGACCTGGCTGCACGGATGAGACCCTCCTCTCAGCCATCGCCAGCGCCCTCCACACCAGCACCATGCCCATCACTGGTCAGCTTTCGGCTGCCGTGGAGAAGAACCCTGGCGTTTGGCTGAACACCTCCCAGCCCCTCTGCAAGGCCTTTATGGTGACCGACGAAGACATCAGGTATTGGGGTGCGGACAGCAGAGTAGTGAGGGAAGGCCACTCTACCCTGTTGCTCACCTGGAAAGACATACACGTTTTAGTCGATCCCAACTTCAACACTAGCCAACAGTGTGGTGCAGCAGCAAAAAAAAGCTAATGCAATCCTAGGCTGCATCACCAGGAGCCTATGCCTCCTCTTTCTCCCACTCAACAGGAAGCAGGAAGAGCTGGTCCAGCAAGTGCGGAAGCGCCTGGAGGAAGCCCTGATGGCTGACATGTTGGCCCACGTCGAGGAGATTGCGAAGGATGGAGAGGCCTCACTGACAAAAGTTGGGCCTGAAGACGGCGAGGAGGAAGAGGAAGATGAGGAGGAGGAAGAGGAGGTGGAGCGTGTCCCAGAGGTGGAGAGCGTATAGTCCAGGTAATAAAGGGATGGTCCCGCAGCCTCCTGGGGATCCTCAAACGTTTCAAGCCGAGGGCTGGTTTAGGGTCTCTCAAACTGTTGGGGGTCTAGATTATAGTTGTTTGTTTGTTTGTTTGTTTTTGTTGTGTTCCTTCAAGTCATTTCAGATTTAGGGTAATCCTAAGACAACCCTCTCACAGAGTTTTCTTGTCAAGATTAATTCAAAGGGGATTTGCTTTTGTCTTTCTCGAAAGCTGAGAGATTGGGACTTGCCTAGAGGCACCATTGGGTTCCTTCTCTGTTTCCTACCTACCTTTCTTTCTCCCTTTCTTCTCTTCCTTCCCTCTGTTTCCTACCTACCTACCTTTCTTTCTCCCTTTCTTCTCTTCCTTCCAATGTCAAATTAATGCCGTTTGACGTCTCTCTCGCCTTGCGTCTTCTTTCCTCTTTCCTATCTTTGCTTTCCAGAGGTCTTAAGATGGTGCCCTTCTGTTGGAACCTGTTCTGTCCACATCACGATTGGCGACCCTCTTCTTCCGAATCCAACCTGTGGACAGGAGAACGCCGTCTGCGGAATGCCCTGATTTGGTGAGACGCTTTTTGAACTCTGTCGCCGAACAAAAATCCTGTCTCCGAACTTCGAATGAGGGTTCGGTTTCATCTTGTATGTATTATTAATGACTCTTGGAATTGGGGAAGTGGCTTCTTCTACTTAGGGGGAATCCTTCCCAGTCCCTGTTTTTCTGGGGTTTTAGATACTGGGTTTACGGGGAGGGCGTGTTTCCTTTTGCTTGTCTTGCCTCATTGCGAAAACGATCCAGAACGGACCATCAGCCCTTCAGAATTGGACTTTGCCTTCAATAAATGCTTGGTTTTGGTGAATCAGGGCCAGGATATTGGCAATCCTGGGGTGCTGATGGCCTCTTTTTTATGTCACTCCTTTTTGCCATCTTCAAGGCATTGGATCTTGTGGTGCCTCCCCTTTCTGTATTTACATTATTGGCACTGAATTGCGTTACGGTTTGCGTTACGGGGAAGCGACTCACAAAACTCCATGGCCCCTTCTCACCCTATTGCAATTTTGTGATTTGTTTCCCATTTCGGATTCTCCCAGATGGAGGGAGGGATTGACTTCGTGAAAACATTGCTTCTGGAATGTTTTCAAGGGAATTTTTTAGCAGTCTGTCTCAATGAATAATAATGTAAATGCCATTGGTCCCAACTTGTTTGTTCTCCTTTGAGGAGAATGTCTTTCCTAAACGACTCCCAATAAATTGAGGAAGTGGGTGTCCACTGCCCCTTTGGATGCTCACATTCGAATCACTCCACCTTCGGCTTTTTGGAAACGCCGACCATCCTTTTTCCGTCTTTTCAGCACATTTGTCGATGACATATTTGTCTTCATGTATGACCCCCTTGGAGGGAATATGGGTTTTGTAATAAAAGTGAGTAATAAAGCGGATTTTTTTTAAAACATTTGATGCGCAAATTATTCAAAGGAGAAAGAGTCCACCAGTGTCACTTTTTCTTGACTTGTGAAAAAATGCTATTTATCTTATGCCTTGCTTTCCGCTCTTTCAGCTATAACTGCAATCCATATATATACTGGGTACAAGTTAACTAGCAAAGAAAGTGAGATGGTGGTCACATTGGGAGTCAAGGTTCTTCTGGACTCTTGGACCAGTCCTTAAACATGCTTCTGGAATGAGCTTTGTGTATTCCAAGCAGACTGGAACGTATTTAGTCGTAATCTTTCTTTATACTGGTTTTAAACTACTTCATTGGATCTGTTGCAATAGCAGAATCCCAGATTAGTTTAGTATTCACACCTTTTTTGTTAATTAATATTTAATGTGTATTTTACTTAAGGCTTTACTGTTCTAATGTAGCACAAATGCTAAGTGAAATCATACTATGTATTTTTGACATTGATATTGAAATCTGAAATACATATAGAAAGTCATATGGATTGTGGTTATGGTTAAAATTATATACAACTCGCTGCCTGGGTTATTTGAAAAAGTCTGTTTTTGTTGCACAAAAGGCATAAGGTTATGGGTGAACTACAACTCAGATAATGCCAGGTTAATCCCGAGAAGCTCCATCAGTACTTGAAGTTAGACATGTTGGACAAGTTTGCTCAGGATGCATCATCGGTGGAGTTCAATATGCTCTCTGGCTGTAGGGTAAACTACAACTCCCACTACGATGAGTTAGTCCTCTCAAACCCCTCCAGTAGGCTGGTTAGTCACGGGGGTTCTGTGTGCCAAGTGTGGTCCAGGTCCATCATCAGTTTATGTGGTTGTGGGTGAACTACAACTCCCAGAAAATGTGGTCAATTTCCCCCAAAGCCCTCCAGTAATCAAATTTCAACATATCAGGTATGTGTGTCAAGTTTGGTCCAGATCCATCAGTGTTTGGTTTCACAGTGCTCTCTGGATGTAGGTGAACTACAACTCCCTCAAATCAAGGTGAATTTTCCCCAAAGACCTTCAGTACTTTTTGCTGGTCATGGGGGCTCTGCGTGCTAAGTTTGATCCAATTCCACCTTTGGTGGAGTTCAGAGGGCTCGTTGATTGCAGGTGAACTATACATACCAGTACCTACAACTCCAAAATGTCCAAGCCAATTCCCCTCAAATCCCACCAGTATTCAAACGTCGGCATATCAGCTGTGCATGACAAGTTTGGTCCAGATCCATCATCGTTTGAGTTCATAGTGCGCTCTGAATGTAGGTGAACTACAATTCCTATAAATCCCTCCAAAGACCTCCAGTATGTTTTGTTGGTCATGGGGCTTCTGTGTGCCAAGTGAGTTCCAGGTCCATTATTGGTGGAGTTCAGCGTGCTCTTAGATTGCAGGTGAACTATACATCCCAGTATCTACAACTCCAATGAATCATGGTGAATTCTTCCCAAACCCCTCGAGTATGTTCAGTTGCTGATCAATTCCTGTTTGCTGGGTGCCATAGAAAAAATAGGTAATGGTCATGGGAGAGGCAGTGGGTGGGGTCATGCAAATTCCAGACCAATGGAGAGAGTCAGAAACACTGGGATGTCTGTGGTGGAGGAAACACATACAATCTAGAATGAAATGGTCCCTGTATGAAAGCCTTCACTTGGGTGGTGTTGGTGGAGGATATTGGCAGGTCTCTTGGACATGTTCATGGCGCTCACTATAACCTGCAATGTCATTGGGGAGGGGGGGGGCATTGGTGTCTCCTGAGGAGTGGGAGCTATAGCTGTTTGTGGAGGCAGGAGCTTTTCTGTGTAAGTGGGCACCCCAGCCGCATACACACACACATTTTCACTTTTATTATGTGTAAAGATAGATAATAAATAATAATAATAATAATAATAATACCCTCTGTTCTTTGCGAACAAAGTTGCTCTGATCCATTCCTATTTTGATACCACATTTACGGCAATATCAGAGGATGCAACACGAGCATCTGCTTGTCCAGTTTTGATGGATTCAATTTAATTGGTTCAGCTTGAGGACGTGTACAAGATCCTGGGAGAAGTGAGGAGCTACCACATGCATCCTAGACCCCTGCCCATCCTGGCTGATAAAACAGGCCAGGGGGGGTTTGGCAGAGTGGGTGAAGGTGATGGTTAATGCCTCCCTGAAGGAAAGATTCCAGTGAGCTTAAAACAAGCTGTTATAAAAACCACTGTTGAAAAAACCTTCACTGGACCCCACTCAATTTGTCAACTATTGGCCAGTTTCCAATCTCCCCTATTTGGACAAAGGTATAGAATGTGTGGTGGCCTCGCAACTCCAGGGGTTCTTGGAAGACACTGATTATCTAGATCTGGCACAGTGGCTTCAGGCCAAACATGGAACAGAAGCAGCCTTGGTCGCCTTAGTAGATGATGTACACCGGGAAATAGACAGGGAAGTGTGTCCCTATTGGTTCTGCGGGACCTCTCATTGGCCTTCGATACCATTATTATTATTATTATTATTATTATTATTATTATTATTGTATTGTCGAAGGCTTTCATGGCTGGAATCACTAGGTTCTTGTGGGTTTTTTCGGGCTATAAAGCCATGTTGTAGAGGCATTCTCTCCTGATGTTTCGCCTGCATCTATGGCAAGCATCCTCAGAGGTTATTATTATTATTATTATTATTATTATTATTATTATTATTATTTATTAACTTTATTTGTACCCCGCTAGCATCTCCCGAAGGACTCGATGCGGCTTACAAAGACCAAGGCCTCAAAACATAGCATAACAATACACAACTTAAAGCAAATCAAAAACAGTTAAAGTAATATTAAAACAACAAGCAATAAAACAATACACCAAGACACAATAAAATTGGGCCGGGCCAGAGTAATGGGTACAGATTAAAAGTGCTGATGTGACAGGTGATATGTAGGATTATCGGGTAAGTGCAGTGTGCCAGTAATCTTAATTTCTACTAAAGTGCTTCTGCGACTTGTTGTTGGAGTTTTCCTATTCTGGGAAGGCACATCGGAACAGCCAGGTCTTCAAGTTCTTCCTAAAGACTGCCAATGTAGGGGCCTGTTTAAGATCTTTGGGGAGGGTGTTCCAGAGTCGGGGGGCCACCACAGAAAAGGCCCTGTCTCGCGTCCCCACCAGACGCGCCCGCGACGTAGGCGGAATTGCGAGCAGGGCCTCTCCGGATGAACGAAGTGAGTGCATGGGTTCGTAGACGGAGATGCGGTCACGCAGGTAGGATGGTCCCAAACCGTTTAGGGCTTTGTAGGTAAGCACCTGCACCTTAAATTGGGCTCGGAAAATAAACGGCAGCCACTGGAGCTCCTTGAACAGGAGGGTTGATCTCTCTCTGTAAGGAGCACCAATTAACATCCTGGCCGCCGCCCGTTGGACCAGTTGAAATTTTCGAGCCGTTTTCAACGGCAGCCCCATGTAGAGCACATTACAGTAGTCCAATCTAGAGGTGACCAAGGCATGGACCACCCCGGCCAGATCAGCCTTCGCGAGGTACGGTCGCAGTTGGCGCACGAGTCTCAGTTGTGCAAAAGCCCTCCCGGACACCGCCAACGCCTGAGCCTCAAGCGTAAGCGATGAATCCAAGAGGACTCCCAAATTGCTGATACCGTTGACCATGGTATTTTTCTGGGACGCCTCGCAGACATGCGACTTGGAGGCACTGTCCTGTAGTGACTCCAGGCCTTTCTGGAGGGACGGTCTCAGAAAGTGTTATTGGGAGACACCTGTTCGGCCCCACAACCTTTGTCTTGTGGGGGCCCGCAGGGATCAGTTCAGTCCCCCATGCTGTTTAATATCTACATGAAGCCACTGGGAGAAATCATTCGGAGTACAGTGTCACCTGTACGTCTAAATCTGTCACTCCTTCCCACCTGTTACTAAGGAGGCTGTCCAGACCTTGAACTGGTGCCTGATACCTGTGTTGGACTGGATGAGGGCTAACAAATTGAAATTGAATCCAGACAAGACCGAAGTCCTCCTGGTCAGTCAAAAGGCCGAACAGGGCATAGAGTTACAGACTGTGTTGGATGGGGTTACACTCCCCTTGAAGACTCAGGTTCGCAGCTTGGGAGTGACCCAGGATTCATCGCTGAGCCTGGAACCCCAGGTCTCAGTGGTGGCCAGGGGAGCATTCGCACAATTAAAACTTGTGCGCCAGCTGTGCTTGTACCTTGGGAAGTCTGATAAGGCCACGGTGGCCCATGCTCTGGTCACATCCCAAATAGACTACTGCAACGCACTCTATGTGGGGTTGCCTTTGAAGACTGTTCAGAAACTCTACTTCAATGGTTGGCAGCCAGATTACTCACCAGAGTGACATACAGGAAGCATACCACCCTCCTGCTATGGCAGCTCCACTGGCTGCTAGTCTTGACCTATATAGTCCTATACGGTTCCAGCCCAGTTTACTTGTCCGACGTATCTCCCTCTATGATCCACCTTGGAGTTTACGATCGTCAAGGGAGGCCCTGCTCTCGATCCCTGCACCTTCAGAAGCGCGATTGGCGGGGATGAGAGACAGGGCCTTCTAAGTGGCAAACAGAGAGGAATTGATCAGCAACTGAACAGACTGGAGGGGTCTGACAGTGGATTGGGACCCAACTTGGCACAGAGAAGCCCCATGACCAACGGAACATACTGCAGGGGTTTGGGGGAAATGACCTTGATTTTGGGAGGTGTAGATTATCTGCATCCTGAGAGCACTCAACCCAGCTAACAACGGAACTGGACCACACATTTGGCACACAGACCCAACATGGCCAACTGTAAATACTGGCAGGATTTGGGGGTGACTCCCCTTGGCATATGGGAGTTGTAGTTTACCCTTATCCCGAGAGCACTGAACCCAACCGATAACAGATCAGGACCAAACTTGGCACACACACCCAAAATGACCAACTGTGCATACAGGCCTGGTTTGGGGAGGATTGACCCACGATTTTGGGAATTGTAGTTCACCCACATCATTATGTATTTTCTAATAGGAGCATTATAAACTACAAAATTAAAGACTGGCTTTTCCCCTAATAAATGGTGTTACTAATTAACTACATTATATTACCTAACACCCAAAACAAACAATTTCAAGTACACAAAGCTAGTATATAATAAAAATCAGTGTTTCTATGTGTGCAGCAATGCGGGTATGTATGTGGCAGCTTTCTGATTGGCTGCCACTTCCACATGCCACTGCGACCCCCACGTATGACGGACCAGGACAAAACTTGGCACAGAGAACCCCCATGACCCCCTTTATGTCCTGGTGCAGTTTGGGGAAGGATGGATGACGGATGATGGGATTTGCAGGACTTTCAAACACCAGCTCCCACAGAACGCTGTTGCCCCCACCAATTATAGATCAGGAACAAACTTGGCATACAGACCCCCCATGACCCACTTTACATCCTGTTGTGGTTTGGAGGACAATGGACCATGGATGATGGGACCTTTAATATCTTCCATCACTTTCTGAGACCACTGTGACCCACACCAATGACGGATCAAGAACAAAGTTAGCACACATGGCCCACTTTACAACCTGATTTGGTTTGGGAGAGGATGGACCATGGAAGATGGGATTTGCAGTACCTTCACCCGATTCACTTCCCACACAACACTGCGGCCCCCACAAATCACAGACCTGGACCAAACTTGGCACACAGACCCCCCCCCCCCCCCCATGACCCACTTTACATCCTGGTGTGGTTTGGGCAAGAATGGACCACAGATTATGGGACTTACAGTACCTTCACTCACTTCCTGAAACCACTGCGACCCTCATCCAATGACTGATCAAGACCAAACTTGGCACACAGAGCCCCCATGACCCACTCTACATCCTGGTACAGTTTGGAGGAGGATTGACCATGGATTATGGGACTTGCAGTACCTTCATTCACTTCCTGAGACCACTTCGACCTTCATCCAATAACTGATCAAGACCAAACTTGGCACACAGAGCCCCCATGACCCACTCTACATCCTGGTACAGTTTAGAGGAGGATGGAACATGGATGATGGGACTTGCAGTACTTTCATTCACTTCCTGAGGCCACTTCGACCCTCATCCAATAACTGATCAAGACCAAACTTGGCACACAGAGCCACCATTACCCACTCTACATCCTGTTGTGGTTTGAAGGAGGATGGACCATGGATGATGGGACTTCCAGTACCTTCACACACTTCCTGAGACCACTGCACCCCGCACTAATGACGGATCAAGACCAAACTTGGCACACAGAGCCCCCATAACCCACTCCACATCCTGGCGCAGTTTGGAAGACTTTGGACCATGGATGATGGGAATTGCAGTATCTTTACTCACTTTTTGAGACCATTCCGACCCACACCAATGACTGATCGAGATCAAACTTGGCATACAGATCCCCCATGACCCACTCTACATCCTGGTGTGGTTTGTGGGACGATGGGCCATGGATGATGGGACTTGCAGTACCTTCACTCACTTCCTGAGACCACTGTGACCCACAGCAATGACCAATCAAGACCAAACTTGGCACACAGAGCCTCCATGAGCCACTCTACATCCTGCTGTAGTTTGGAGGAGGAAGGACCATAAACGTTGGGACTTGCATATAGAAGTTGTAGTTCACCAGAACCCAGCTGACACTGGATCTAGACTAAACTTGGAGCACAGACAAACAATGCCTTTCTCAAACAACCCGGGCAACGCTGGGTTCCCAAGCTAGTAAATAATAAACGCACAAAAAAGCCTTCCCTCCTTGACAACCACAGACACAGCCTTCTTAACAGAAGCCCCTCCTTGATGCTTTATATAAAACCAGGACATCAATGAATACAATAATCATAAGAGCAATAGAACAGCCGCCTTTTCCACTTTGCACCACCCCGACGGGGGCGGGGCTAGGACCAAGGGGCGTGGCTTTCCGCTCCCTCTTTGCGCATGCGTGCTTCCCGCTTTTCATTGTGACGGCTTTGAGGGTCGAGGGAGGCAGTGCGCATGCTCGCGGGCATGGATGCCTACTGCCTCCCCCTCCCTCCCTCTTTCCATCCTTTCTTGCCTCCCCTTGATTGGCTGAAGGCGTCGGAGGCAAGCGGACGGAAAGGGAGGGGGAGGAGGAGGCGGAGGCGAAGGAAAAAAAGGAAGAGGAGCAAGCAGCCCCGCCCCTCCTCACCAGCGAGGTCACGCCCCTCCTGGCGCGGGGGGTGGGGCCAAGGAGGCGCCCCTCTCCCGGATTGGCCCTCGTTTTGAGCGACAGGGAAGCGAGGGGGGAGGAACCGGAGGGGGGCCGCTGCTGCCGCTAAGCCAATAGGAAGGCCGCCCGTTCCTGCTAGAAACCCCGCCCAAGGGAGACCTGTGGCCCCGCCCTCCTCGGATGGTAAGCAATAATATAAGAATATTCATAGCATCATCGTCATTATTCGTATTTATTATAAGTTTATTATTTATGTTTATATTTATTGCTACTATTTATTATAAATACTATTATATTACTATATTATTACTACTATTATTATTTTATTATTGTTATCATCATTATTCCTAACATATGACTATAACTAGTACTGTTATTATATTATTATTACATTATTATCAGCTTTATTCCTCTTAGTATAGTACTATACGATTACTACTACTATTATTATACTATTACTGTCATCGTTATTCCTAACATATTACTATAACTAGTACTGTTATTATATTATTATTACATTATTATCAGCTTTATTCCTCTTAGTATAGTACTATACGATTACTACTACTATTATTATACTATTACTGTCATCGTTATTCCTAACATATTACTATAACTAGTACTGTTATTATATTATTATTACATTATTATCAGCTTTATTCCTCTTAGTATAGTACTATACGATTACTACTACTATTATTATACTATTACTGTCATCGTTATTCCTAACATATTACTATAACTAGTACTGTTATTATATTATTATTACATTATTATCAGCTTTATTCCTCTTAGTATAGTACTATACGATTACTACTACTATTATTATACTATTACTGTCATCATTATTCCTAACATATTACTATAACTAGTACTGTTATTATATTATTATTACATTATTATCAGCTTTATTCATCTTATTATAGTACTATATGATTACTACTACTATTATTATACTATTACTGTCATCATTATTATATGACTTACTATACTATTATATTATCATCATTGTTATTCCTATTATACTGCTATATTTTACTACTGTTATATTAATATTACATTATTATTATTTTCTTTATTTCTATAATTAAATTACTTTATTATCTTTATCACTATTTTATATTAATATACTATTATTATTATTACTATTATATTTTATTATTATCATCACCATTCCTGTTATTATATTACTATACTATTAGTATTATTTCATTATTATCATTCCTATTATATACTATTACTATTATTATTACTATATTATCATTATCATTATTGCTATTATTGTTCTTTATTATTATTACTACTACTACTACTACTACTACTACATTGATGTAATGGGTTGTGTGAAACTTGGCCTCCCTTTTTTGGGTTATTATTAATATAATAATAATTATTAATATTAATAATATTAATAATATTGTAGTTGTAAGACATTGAATTTTTGCCATTATCTATGTGTAAACTGCTTTGAGTCCCCCTAGTGAGAAAAGCAGTATATAAATGCTGTAAATAAATAAATATTATAAAACCCCACGGTTTTGTTTTGGAAGAGCTAGAAAGGCTTTATTGTTATTATTATTATTATTTAAGCACCTCATGGTTTTGCTTTGGAAGAGCTGGAAAAGGTATTATTATTATTATTATTATTATTATTAAAGTAAAGGTAAAGGTTTCCTCTGACATTAAGTCAAGTCATGTCTGACTCTGGGGGGTGGTGCTCAACTCCATTTCTAAGCTGAAGAGCCAACGTTATCTGTAGACACCTCCCAGGTCATGTGGCCAGCATGAATTCATGGAGCACCGTTACCTTCCCGCAGAAGCAGTACCTATTGATCTACTCACATTTACATGTTTTCGAACAGCTAGGTTGGCAGAAGCTGGCCTAACAGTGGGAGCACACCCTGCTCCCCAGATTCAAACCACCAACCTTTCAGTCAGCAAGTTCAGTAGCTCAGTGGTTTAACCCGCTGCACCATCAGGGGGGCATTATTATTATTATTATTATTATTATTATTATTATTATTAAAGCGTCCCATGATTTTGTTTTGGAAGAGCTGGAAAAGGTATTATTATTATTATCACCATAATCACCATCATGTAAGAGCCCCATAGTTTTTTTGGAAGAGTTGTCAAGGGTTAGATTATATTATTATTATTATTATTATTATTATTATTATTATTATTATCAATTTCATCATCATGTAAGAGCCCTGTGGTTTTGTTTTGGAAGAGAGGGGAAGAGTGAAATAGAAATAACAAGTATTTAACTTCTGGAGAGACAAATGAAGCAGGGAGAGGGGAGAGTTGGAAGGGGACCCTTGGGGTCATTTAGTCTGACCCCCTTTAGTCTCTGCCATAACCTTTGTGCTAACATATACAAAACATTGGATTTTGGATGCTGTCAGGATTTGTGGTCCAGCGGCTGGGATACAGAGCAACATCTTCAAGGCCCACATCTCCGTGCGGACAGGCTCCTTCCTCAACAACAACAGCAACAACAACGCTGTCCATGTTTTTTTTCTTCTAGCCCTCTGACCTGATGCCTTCTCCTTTGCCTTCCCCTTCTTTCTGGATCCAAACATGCCTTTTTGCAAACTCTGAACTGTTTCTGTCACTCTATTATTATTATTATTATTATTATTATTATTATTATTATTATTAGGAAAATTTCAACCACTACAAGAGAAAGGGATCAGAAGACACTTGGGAGTCCCCTTTCCCATTCAAAACCCTATAGGGCTGGACTAGATGGCCCTTGGAAGTCCTTTTTGCCATTCAAACCCTATAGGTCTGGACTAAATGTTCCTTGGAAGTCCCTTTTCCCATTCAAACCCTATAGGGCTGGACTAGATGACCCTGGAAGTCCTTTTTGCCATTCAAACCCTATAGGGCTGGACTAAATGGCCCTTGGAAGTCCCTTTTCCCATTCAAACACTATAGTGCTGGACTAAATGGCCCTTGGAAGTCCCTTTTCCCATTCAAACCCTATAGGGGTGGACTAGATGGCCCTTGGAAGTCCCTTTTCCCATTCAAACACTATAGGGCTGGACTAAATGTCCCTTGGAAGTCCCTTTTCCCATTCAAACCCTATAGGGCTGGACTAAATGGCCCTTGGAAGTCCTTTCTGCCATTCAAACTCTATAGGGCTGGACTAAATGGCCCTTGGAAGTCCCTTTTCCCATTCAAACACTATAGTGCTGGACTAAATGGCCCTTGGAAGTCCCCTTTCCCATTCAAACCCTATAGGGCTGGACTAGATGGCCCTTGGAAGTCCCCTTTCCCATTCAAACTCTATAGGGCTGGACTAAATGGCCCTTGGAAGTCCCTTTTCCCATTTAAACCCTATAGGGCTGGACTAGATGGCCCTTTGAAGTCCCTTTTCCCATTCAAACCCTATAGTGCTGGACTGGGTGGCCCTCGGGAGAGGAAATGGGCAAGGTCATGTAAATTCCATACCAATGGAGAGAGTAAGAAACACTGGGATGCCTGTGGTGGAGGAAACACATACAATCTAGGATGAAATCGTGTCCATATGAAAGCCTTCACTTGGTTGGTCGGCAGTATGGTGTTTGTGGAGGATATTGGCAGGGCTCTTGGACATGTTCATGGCACTTGCTATAACCTGCAATGTCATTGGAGGGAGGGCCTTTGGTGTCTTCTGAGTAGCTCTTTTTGGAGGCAAGAGCTTGTCTGTGTAAGTGGACACCCCAGCCACATACACCCATATTTTCACTTTTATTATGTGTTATTATAATATGTGTATAGATAGGAAACTTTGAAACCTTCTTCCTAACACATACTAGATGTTTTACTTTATTGTATTCTGTTGTGGGTTTATTTTATGCTCTATTTTAGGCACTCTGTACTATATGTAAGCTGCTCCGAGTCCCTTCGGGGGGGGGGGGGGGGAGGGGACAAGAATAAAATTCCTATTATTATTATTAATGACCATAATAAAGACTGTTTTTCTATCTATAGAAGACGTTTTGATTTGAACTTGTCTTTTTGCCTCCAAGTCCTCCAGTGCAATTCTGTATTTAATCACTAGATGACCAGAGGAAGGAAAGCCATTAGGAAATTCTCAGGGTCGTCTTCTTGTTTTGGCCAGCAGGTGGCGCCAACACCCTATAAACACCACGTCACTCTATCTTATCTATATCCATCCATGAATTTATCTGTCTATCCATCCATGTATCCCTCTATTCATCTACCACTTCAACCATTTATTTATTTATTTTATTTACGATATTTCTATCCCGCCTTTCTCAAACCCGAAGGTGACTCAAGGTGGCTTACAACTAGGCAGCAATTTGATGCCTAACAATATACAATGAAAACAACATTTAAACAGAATTTAAAATACATTCAATAAAACCTTTAAAAACATATAAAACCAATGCCTTCATTGCTAGTTTCACTGTCCAAAAATCGTCATCTGAGCCGTTCCAGTGTTCACTTTTGTCTAATTTTGTGTTTGACTGTTGCATTAGATTCTGAAGGCTTGTTCAAATAGTCACATTTTCACTTTTTTCTGGAAGGTCAAGAGGGAAGGGGCTGATCTAATATTCCTGGGGACGGCATTCCACAACCAAGGGGCCACCACTGAGAAGGCCCTGTCTCTCGTCCCCACCAGTCGTGCCTGCGAAGAAGGCAGGACTGAGAGCGGAGCCTCCCCAGATGATCTTAAATTCTTAGATGGTTCATAGGGAGAGATATGTTCGGATAGGTAAGCTGGGCCGGAACCATTTAGGTTCCATTTATGCCCAGTAGCAAACCAGCATATAGTTCAGTGTAATTCAATGTACCGTATATTCTGGCGTATAAGACTACTTTTTAACCCAAGAAAATCTTCTCAAAAGTCAGGGGTCGTCTTATACGCGGGAGTCGTCTTATACGCTGGAGCAGCCTTCTGCATGGGAGTTGTCTTATATGCAGGAGTAGTCTTATATGCTGGGAGTCATAGAGCGGGTGCTAAAACTTCCAATCAGGATTGGAGAATCTGTGGTCGCTGCATATTGTGGGGGGAGCTCAAAAATGGCAGTGGCCATCCCTGCCGTATGCAGCGACTGTATGAAAGCATTAAGGGTGGCGCTGTACAAGTACAATAGAAGAAAATCCATTCATCAGGATTCGTGGACTTAATGTGGTCCCGATGGTGAGGTGAAGGGGCACCTCACCTGGAAGGTGTAAGTGAAGGGCAGAGCAAGCTGCAGGCTTCCGGGGTATGGAAAAAAGAGATAGTGTGGCTCTGGGCCCAGACAAACACACCTCTTTTACCTGTCTGGCCTGCCCTTGTATCATATTACCATACCTCCTCCTCTGCCTCTCAGATCTCGCTCCTGAAGATTGCAGTGAAGTGGTGCAGGTGCTCATGTGCGAGATCTGAGAGGCAGAGAAGGAGGTACAGTAATAGGGAAATTACCATATTGAAATAAAATCTGTTGCTTTTAAAAATTTTATTTGATGTGTGTTGGAAGAGGGGTAGTCTTATACGGTGAGTATATCCCAAACTCTATATTTTAACTGGAAAAGTTGGGGGTCGTCTCATACGCCCAGATTCGTTTATTATTTATTTACTTACTTCATTTATATACCGCTTTCCTCAGCCCTTAGGCAACTCAAAGCGGTTAACAACAGCAATTTCAATGCACACATTAGAAAACAATTGAAGCATTTAAAAACAATAGCATAACAACAATTAAACATCAATATAACAAATCATTCACGTCTCATCAATAGAATCAGAATCCAATCCCATCATCCGTTATTCCGTGTTCCTTGTAATCAATTACACTGCCTAAACAAATGCCTGTTCGAACAACCAGGTTTCCTCCAGAATGCCAATAAGGAGGGGCCGATCTGATATCTGTAGGGAGGGTGTTTCACAGCCGAGGGGCCACCACTGAGAAGGCCCTGTCTCTCATCCCCGCCAGGCATGCCTGTGATGCCGGCGGGACCGAGAGCATGGCCTCGCCAGATGATCTTAATGTCCTAGCTGGTTCATAGGAGGAGATGCATTCGGACAGGTAAGTCGGGCCAGAACCGTTTAGGGCTTTATAGGCTAAAGCCAGCACTTTGAATTGTGCCCTTTAACAAATTGGCAGCCAGTGGAGCTGGCGCAACATAGGAGTTGTATGCTCCCTGAGTGCCGCTCCTGTTAGCATCCTGGCTGCCGAGCGTTAGACCATTTGAAGCTTCCGAGCAGTCTTCAAAGGCAACCCCACGTAGAGAGTGTTGCAGTAGTCTATACGGGATGTAACCAGAGCGTGGACTACCGTGGCCAAGTCAGCATATAATACAGATGTCTTATATGCTGGAATATATGATATTCACATGGAATGAAATGGAAAGGAGCAACAGCTCTCAAACATAATCCATGTAATATAGTCATATAAAGTAAATTATAAAGGAGCAACCACTCTCAGACATACAGTTGTAAGATCCCAATATATACAGGTTTCAGGGAAGCATATGCAATACAAACTCTTTTCAAATAAGGTGAGAAGACAATGAGTCATAAAGTCTACAATCCAGAAGAGAGTTCAAATGGCAGTAGTATCCAAATGATGATGGAGATTAGCTCTCAAGAGAAATCTTCGTAGGGAAAATCCTACAGGGATGCCCAGGTAATATTATGTACCCTGTTTTGAGGACAAATTCCCCTTCTTCAGGAGTTAATAACGCAGTGATATTGGCTCATGTCTATAACAAAACATAGAATAACAAGTAATTGCCAGCAAATTTTAAAAAGTGAAGATCACCCTTAAAAAAGATAGTTACTTACATAGTGCCTGAAGCTTTACACAGAGTGACTCTGCTCAGGCCCATAGCCAGGATTTCGATTCGGGGGGCCCTGAGTTTGTTTCTGGGGGGGGGGGTGAGTCTGAGTGAAAGAGGGTCTACCCTAGCAAATCTTTTGTATCATTACCCCAATACCCCCATGAATATGGGATATATTGAGTATGGTGATCAGATCATGATATGAATAAACATAACAGTTTAAATAATGCACCAGTAAGGCCTTTTCGCGAACCACCATGAGAATTTGGGGGGGGGGAGGGCTGAAGCCCCTCAAGCCCCCCCTCCCCCGGCTACATGCCTGACTCTACTGAAGGTGATTCAAATCGCGAGTAATGTTAAAGATCCTTCCACAAGCTTATATAGGATATAGAGGAACTTATAGGAAACTTCTAAAGTTAAGTGACTCATCACGTCCCTGAGGAGAAAAGGTTTTAAACTTAAAGATCCAGTACATTTCCCCTTGGGATAATAGTTTTTCCAAATCCATATGAGGTTTTATTTATTTATTTTTATTTATTTCGCGCATTTCTACCCCGCCCTTCTCAACCCCCAAGGGGGGACTCAGGATGGCTTACAAAAGGCACAATTCGATGCCAACACAACAGTAAGATAAAAACATATATCAACAGCAGTTATAAAACAATTAAAACAGTCAATTATACATCATAATCAATAAAACCAATCTAATGCTCAACGTTCGCCAGCTCAGAATCCGTAAATTCATTCCACATTGTGAAATCCTATCAATTCTACTCGTCATTGTCCTTTGTCTATCTGCCAGATTACCCAAAGGCCTGGTCCCATATCCATGTTTTTAGTTTCCTTCTAAAGAGAGGAGGGATGTCGATGACCTAATTTCCCCGGGAAGTGAATTCCACAGGCAAGGGGCCACCACCGAGAAAGGCCCTGCTCCTCGTCCCCACCAATCTCACTTGTGATAGAGGTGGGGCTGAGAGCAGGGCCTCCCCAGAAGATCTTAAACTCCGAGGCGGGACGTAGAAGGAGATGCGTTCGGACAGATACGCTGGGCCGGAACCGTATAGGGTTTTGTAGGTCAAAACCAGCACTTTGAATTGTGCTCGGAACTGGATTGGCAGCCAGTGGAGCTGACATAACAGAGGGGTGGTATGCTACCTGTATGATGCTCTGGTGAGTAATCTGGCTGCCGCCCGCTGGACTAATTGAAGTTTCCGAACAGTCTTCAAAGGCAACCCCACATAGAGTGTGTTGCAGTAATCTATTTGGGATGTAACAAGAGTGTGGACCACTGTGGCCAGATCTGACTTCCCAAGGTATGGGCGCAGCTGGCGCACAAGTTTCAATTGTGCAAAAGCTCTCCTAGCCACCGCTGAGACCTGGGGTTCCAGGCTCAGCAATGCGTCCAGGATCACTCCCAAGCTGTTTTGGAGTAATACATTCCAGAGCACAAAGTTTAAAAGAATTAGGTAAGTGATTACATTACGTAAAGTGTGAGTATAAAGAGGATTTGGTAGAGAGACATTTAATTCTGGATTTATGTTCTGAGATTCTGATTCTTAGGGGTCTACTCGTTTTACCAACATACTATAGATCACAATCACATGCCAAAAGGTAAATGGCATTGCTACTGTTGCACGTGGAGAAATGTTTATGTGTAGTGCCCACTTTGTTTCTATAGTTAAAGACCTCCTTGGTCTTCCAGGATTGTGAGCAGCATTTACAATGTCCACAGGGGTAGTGGCCTCTCAAGGTACTTTTGGGTGTAATGGTGGGAGTAGTTAAGTCAGTATGAATTAAGAAATCTTTTATATTTTTGGTATGTCTATTGCCAAAAATGGGCAATCTTTTGCAACCAGGAATATCCTGTAGAAGATGCCAGTGCTTTTTTATAATGCGGGTGATGTGTTTGAAGTAGTGTGATACTTCTTGAGTCCAAATGATTTGATTTTTGATAGATTTTGAATATTCTTTCAGCAAGGTCAACATGGATTTATCAAAAACAAGTCATGCCAGACTAATCTGATCTCTTTTTCGATAGAGTTACAAGCTGGGTAGATGCGGGGAATGCCGTGGATGTAGCGTACCTGGATTTCAGTAAGGCCTTCGACAAGGTCCCCCATGACCTTCTGGCAAGGAAACTAGTCCAATGTGGGCTAGGCAAAACTATGGTTAGGTGGATCTGGAATTGGTTAAATGGACGAACCCAGAGGGTGATTCTCCCCAATGCTTCCTCTTCATCCTGGAAAGAAGTGACGAGTGGAGTACCACAAGCAGGGCTCCGTCCTGGGCCTGGTGCTGTTCAACAATTTATTAATTACTTAGATGAAGGGCTAGAAGGCACGATCATCAAGTTTGCAGACGACACCAAATTGGGAGGGATTGCCAATACTCCAGAGGACAGGAGCAGAATTCAAAACGATCTTGACAGATTAGAGAGATGATTGGCCAAAACTAACAAATGAAGTTCAACAGGGACAAATGCAAGATACTCCACTTTGGCAGGAAAAACAAAATGCAAGGATACAGAATGGGGGACAATGCCTGGCTCAAGAGCAGTACATGTGAAAAAGATCTTGGAGTCCTCGTGCACAACAAGTTAAAAAGCCAATGGGATTTTGGCCTGCATCTATAGGAGTATAGTGTCTAGACTGAGGGAAGTCATGCTACCCCTCTATTCTGCCTTGGTTAGACCACACCTGGAATATTGTGTCCAATTCTGGGCACCACAATTGAGAAGAGATACTGACAAGTGAGAGCCGTTTAGGAGTGGAACTCTCTGCCCCGGAGTGTGGTGGAGGCTCCTTCTTTGGAAGCTTTTAAACAGAGGCTGGATGGCCGTTTGTCAGGGGTGCTTTGAATGCAAATTCCTGCTTCTTGGCAGGGGTTGGACTGGATGGCCCATGAGGTCTCTTCCAACTCTATGATTCTGTGATTCTAAGGTGGTTCTATCTATTTTGTCAACCTTATCTAATGCTTTTCTTATGACATGTTTAGGATAACCCAATTTGAGAATCCCACTGCGGCTTCATTTGTTTTGAATACCATGAATATATCATCATAGATTATTTTGTGTATTTTGACACCCTACAAGTATTCTGGGATAGTGTATAGCCATGTTAGTATGGATGACTGGCTTGGTACATATAGTTTTGATAAAGAAGACATTATGTCTTTCACCAAAACAGGTCTGTTATTGACCATGTACCAGGAGCTGAGTCCTCTCAGACCAGCAATTTGTTTTCTGATTTAGAAAAATTGAAACAAAGAAACATCCATCTCCATTAGCTGATTACATAAAACATTACATGATACTTAGAGGATTAAGTGTATATAAACCATCCGGCATAGGGATTTTCTACAGCAATGGGTTAAGATTCTAAACAATTACTCCTTGGACTTGATGGTATTATTAATTATGAAATCTAATAACAGTATTAAGGGTGGAGAAACTAGAACACCTAATCTCATGGAGAACATTATGAAAGATACAACATCCTTTACCATGCTGCAGACTATTGACAAAAAATGTAGTGATTTATATAACCAGGTGAAGGAATTAAAAAATTTTAAAAATGAAAGAGATCGCAATGGTTATGAGTCCAATCGAGTTTACCCATGGCTATTGGATAAAGAGCAAGTCCCCTCTAGGAGAAAGGTTAGATTCCATCCTCAATTCACAGACTCCTCTACAGAGGAAGACCCACAGAGAACAACTGAAAGTTCTGAAGTCTCTGATTCACCTCCCTTAAGACGATCCAGTAGACACAGGAATATCAATCGACCATCTTCCTCGTCGTCTTCTACCACTACTTTTTTTCCAAGGGGCCGAAACCGGAGACGCCGGACCTGATTGTTAATTTATCTGATCACAAGTTATGTGATTTGGAAAGGACAGTAGTTAATAAGGTTTATCATTTGTGCCCACCTCAAAATTTAATGCATTCCGAGCACGCATTGACATATTCAAATTATTTAGAACTATTCACTTTCTCAAACGGAACATCTAACACAACAATAGAATCCTTCAAACCCCAAAAGTACTTTCTGCCCCTCCACAGACAATATACATAACAAATGCTTTGAAAAAGTGGTAGAGAGGGACTTTAACATGCTAATCGCCCACAGACAACCATTCCACTCCAAAATTTGTGAGTTAGGTAGTTGATTAAATGTCCTCTGACCAGAATCTGGCCACTTGGAGTGCTTCTGGTGTTGCTGCAAGAAGGTCCTCCATTGTGCATGTGGCAGGGCTCAGGTTGCATTGCAGCAGATGGTCAGTGGTTTGCTCTTCTCCACACTCGCATGTCGTGGATTCCACTTTGTAGCCCCATTTCTGAAGGTTGGCTCTGCATCTCGTGGTGCCAGAGCGCAGTCTGTTCAGCGCCTTCCAAGTCGCCCAGTCTTCTGTGTGCCCAGCCAGTCTCTCATTTGGTATCAGCCATTGGTTGAGGTTCTGGGTTTGAGCCTGCCACTTTTGGACTCTCGCTTGCTGAGGTGTTCCAGCGAGTGTCTCTGTAGATTTTAGAAAACTATTTATAAAATTTAATGCATTCCGAGCACGCATTGACTTATTCAAATTATTTAGAACTATTCATCTTAGAGAAGTTTTCTCAAACAGAACATCTAACACAACAATAGGATCCTTCAAACCCAAAAGTACTTTCTGCCCCTCCACAGACAATATACATATCAAATGCTTTGAAAAAGTGGTAGAGAGGGACTTTAACATGTGAATCGCCCGCAGACAACCATTCCACTCCAATCTGTCTAACTTAGAAAGAACCACCCTGGTCAAAACTGAGTAACCTTAAAGCAGTGGTTCTCAACCTTCCTAATGCTGCGACCCCTTAATACAGTTCCTCATGTTTGGTGACCCCCAACCACAAAATTATTTTTGTTGCTACTTCATAACTATAATTTTGCTACTGTTATGAATCGTAATGTAAATCTGATATGCAGGATGTATTTTCATTCACTGGACCAAATTTGGCACTAACACCTGATACGTCCAAATTTGAATTCTGGTGGGGTTGCAGGGGATTGATTTTGTCATTTAGGAGTTGTAGTTGCTGGGATTTATAGTTTGCCTACAATCAAAGAGCATTCTGAACTCCACCAACGATGGAATTGAACCAAACTTATCACACAGAACTCATATGACCAACGGAAAATACTGGGTTTGGTGGGCATTGACCTTGAGTTTGGGAGATATAGTTAATCTATATCCAGAGAATGGGAGTATTTACAAAAACAAAATGAAAAACTGTCTTTTTCTAATAAATAGTGTGATGAATTACCTAAACTGCTTCTGCTGCTCCTCCTCCTCCTGGTGCTGCTGGGCTGCTCTCAGTCCCACATCATGTGGGCACTTTTCACTCTGACTTGAAGCCTGCCTCGCCCTCTCACCATCTGGCGAGGGTGCGGGGCAGGCGAGGGGGCCTGGCGCAAAGCCTGCCTCACTCTCTTGCCATCCAGTGAGGGTGACGGGCAGGCAAGGGGGCTGTGTGTGAGGCCTGGCCTGGCCTGGTGCAAAGCCTGTCTTGCCTGCCCTGCGCCCTCGCCGGATGGCGGGAGAGCGAGGCAGGGGAGGCGGGCTTTGCATGGGCCAGGCCCGCACAGAGGATGCCTCTGCTGCCCCGCGCCCTCGCCGGATGGCGGGAGAACGAGGCAGGGGAGGCGAGCTTTGCGCGGGCCAGGTCCGCACAGAGGATGCCTCTCCTGCCTCACCCCTCTGCCAAATGGCGGGAGAGCGAGGCAGGGAGGCAAGCTTTGCGCGGGCCAGGCCCGCACAGAGGATGCCTCTCCTGCCTCACCCCTCTGCCAAATGGCGGGAGAGCGAGGCAGGGAGGCGAGCTTTGCGCGGGCCAGGCCCGCACAGAGGACGCTTCGCCCGCCTCGCCCCCCCCCCCCCGAATAGCAGGAGAGCAAGGCAGGGGAGGCGGGCTTTGCGCGGGCCAGGCCCGCACAGAGGATGCCTCTCCTGCCCCGTGCCCTCGCCAGATGGCGGGAGAGCGAGGCAGGGAGGCGAGCTTTGCGCGGGCCAGGCCCGCACAGAGGACGCTTCGCCCGCCTCGCCCCCCCCCCCCCCCGCCGAATAGCAGGAGAGCAAGGCAGGGGAGGCGGGCTTTGCGCGGGCCAGGCCCGCACAGAGGATGCCTCTCCTGCCCCGTGCCCTCGCCGGATGGCGGGAGAGCGAGGCAGGGAGGCGAGCTTTGCGCGGGCCAGGCCCGCACAGAGGATGCCTCTCCTGCCTCACCCCTCTGCCAAATGGCGGGAGAGCGAGGCAGGGAGGCGAGCTTTGCGCGGGCCAGGCCCGCACAGAGGACGCTTCGCCCGCCTCGCCCCCCCGCCGAATAGCAGGAGAGCAAGGCAGGGAGGCGAGCTTTGCGCGGGCCAGGCCCGCACAGAGGACGCTTCGCCCGCCTCGCCCCCCCCCCCGCCGAATAGCAGGAGAGCAAGGCAGGGGAGGCGGGCTTTGCGCGGGCCAGGCCCGCACAGAGGATGCCTCTCCTGCCCCGCGCCCTCGCCGGATGGCGGGAGAGCGAGGCAGGGGAGGCGAGCTTTGCGCGGGCCAGGTCCGCACAGAGGATGCCTCTCCTGCCTCACCCCTCTGCCAAATGGCGGGGGAGCGAGGCAGGGAGGCAAGCTTTGCGCGGGCCAGGCCCGCACAGAGGATGCCTCTCCTGCCTCACCCCTCTGCCAAATGGCGGGAGAGCG
>NW_026847771.1:58220655-58379851 GCF_025583915.1 Anolis sagrei ordinatus
GAAGGCTTTCATTATTATTACTATAGTGATTACTATATATTATTATTGTTTTTATTATTATTTTCTCCCAGGAAAGACGTTTGTTATTATTATTATAACTATTATTACTTATTATTATTATTATTATTATTATGGGAGCCCCCGGTGGCGCAGTGGGTTAAACCCCTGTGCCGGCAGGACTGAAGACCGACAGGTCGCAGGTTCAAATCCGGGGAGAGGCGGATGAGCTCCCTCTGTCAGCTCCAGCTCCTCATGCGGGGACATGAGAAGCCTCCCACAAGGATGATAAAAACATCAAATCATCCGGGCGTCCTCTGGGCAACGTCCTTGCAGACGGCCAATTCTCTTACACCAGAAGCGACTTGCAGTTTTTCAAGTCGCTCCTGACATGACCAAAAAATATATATTATTATTACTATTACTATTATTATTATTCCCCCTCAATGGACTGTCACCTTGTCATGGTGAGGGGGCTTGCGTGTTCCAATGAACCTGCGGGCACAACGACTGGAGTCGTGCACTCCCAGGAGTGGCCGCGGGGGAGGTTCCAGACCATTATTTATTTATTTACATTATTTCTATCTCGCCCATATCAGCCCGAAGGTGACTCAGGGCGGCATACATAGTCGGCACAATTCGATGCCATAAAAAATACATACATTGATAAAGCAAAAAAAAAAAAAAAAGAAACATTATAGTACATTTAAACATAAAGACAGTGCATAATAACAATTTTAAAAACTACGTCCTTTCATTCAAATCCTCATCCGTTCCATCGTCTTGGCCGTTCCTGGGTCATTTTCTGATTCGGGTTTGTCTATTTATCCCGAGGTTCTGAATGCTTGCTCGAAGAGCCAAGTTTTTACTCTTTTTCGAAAGGTCAGGAGGGAGGGGGCTGATCAGTTTTTACTCTTTTTCGAAAGGTCAGAAGGGAGGGGGCTGATCTAATATCCCTAGGCAGGGAGTTCCACAGCCGAGGGGCCACCACAGAGAAGGCCCTGTCTCTCGTCCCCGCCAGACGTCATCAGAAGACATTATGTTCTTCCAGGAAATGCATTTGTTGTTATTACTATAACTATAACAATAACATTATTATTATTATTATTATTATTATTATTATTATTATTAAGCCAAAGGTAAAGGTTTCTCCTCGACATGAAGTCCAGTTGTATCCGTCTCTGGGGGTTGGTGCTCATTTCCATGTCTAAGCCGAAGAGCCGGCGTTGTCCGTCCAAGGTCCTCTGGCCAGGATGACTGCATGGAGTGCTGTTACCTTCCCACGAAAGCGGTACCTATTTATCTATTATTATTATTTTCTCCCAGGAAAAGCTTTCATTATTATTATTATTACAAATTATTACTACTACTACTACTATAATAATAATAATAATAATAATATATTATTATTATTATTATTACTATTATTGTTATTACTGTTATTATTTTCTCCCACGAAAGGCTTTTGTTATTATCACTATCACTATCACTAACACACACACACATAATTACTATTATTATTACTATTATATATTATTATTATTATTATTATTATTTGAAACACAACAAGATTAATACACAGCAAACAAAGTCACTATGCTGGCTGTTGTATTGGATCACATGTCAGACACTTCTCAAGTGTCTAAGATTGTGTGATGTGTCGGCGAATAATGCATGCAGATCCCAGTAAGGTGGCCTTTTGGAGCTGAGAGATGGTAATTTTGTCAGCGCCGATTGTGTTTAAGTGCAGGCCAAGGTCTTTAGGCACTGCACCCAGGGTGCCGATCACTACTGGGGCCACCTTGACTGGCTTGTGCCAGAGTCTTTGCAGTTCGATCTTTAAATCCTCCTATCGTGTCAGCTTTTCCAGTTGTTTATTATATATTATTATTATGCATTATTATTATTTATTATTATTATTATTATTATTTTCCCCCAGGAAAGTCTTTCATCATCATTATTATTACACCATCTTAATTAACACCCCTCCCCCAAATATTTCAGAAATCCCAGATTCTAATCAATGCAAAATTTGGATAATATCTATATAACATTTTATGGGGAGCAGTAACAATATATCTTTAAGATCCCCCCCCCCAAATAATTCATAATATCTATATAACATTTTATGGGGAGCAGTAACAATATATCTTTAAGATCCCCCCCCCCAAATAATTCAGGACCCCCTTCAAAAAAGCAAACTTTAAAAACCCACTTCCACTTTATCCCCATTTTAGATCCCTTTAAATCCCTTCTCTTCCCATTAATTCTCCATAGCCCCCCTCCTAATAATCCTGCCCCCAACTTTATTGGGAGACCCATTAAGGGTTTGAATCCCGCTTTAAGCCCCCCTCTATACACATCCTTGCAAACTCACCCCCAATTATTAGGATTGTTTTCTTGGGAGTTGAAGGAGCAGCTCCCTTACTGCGCATGCGCGTACCCCATAGCCCAGCCAAATTCCACCACCGTCGCCTTCTCTTCTCCTTCTGGACTCGTCCTCCTAGGCCACGCCCCCCACGCCCCCGTCTCGGCCAATCAGCGCGGGCAGATCCGAAAAGGGGAGGAGCGACGAGGAAGGGGAGGGGCCAAAAGGAGACGAGGAAGAAATGAGCAGGGGCGGGCCAGAAGGCGGGCTGTTTTGATTCGACTGGCAGGCGCGGCGACCAATAAGTGTGCGACTTCTTGTCTTCAACTGCCAAACTACAACTCCCAGTCAAAGCGTTGCCAAGCTGCATTCATCCCACCCAGATAAGGCCAAGAACCTTGTAAAACGACAGCTTTTAGGATTCCATCAAAGTGGTGTGAAACTGSATTAATTCTRRYYTGTAGATGCACCCAAGYAAAGCCAAAGATGCAAAACTAGCTCCCATGCATAGCATTACAGTGGTATGAAACTGGATTAATTCTTTGGTGTAGATGCACCCAAGGAAAGCCAAAGATGCAAAACTAGCTCCCATGAATCCATAGCAATAAAGTGGTATGAAACTGGGTTAATTAGACGATATAGATGAACCCAAGGAAAGCCAAATATACAAAACTGTAGCTCCCACGAATCCGTAGCATTAAAGTGGTATGAAACCGAATTAATATTACAGTGTAGATACACCCAGAGCAGGCCGGAAGCCTTGAGAAGCTACAATTCCTGGGATTCCATAGCATTCATTTTACATTGGAGGGAAGGCCAGGGACATTGGAGAACCACAACTTAGCCTTGGCGTGCTAAGCAAGGCATTCCCTAGGGAAAGTTGGTTTCTCCAAAGCCGAGATCCGGAACCCCAATTGTGATGTCACTGCAGAACGTTGGTCAGGGTTCCTTCAGTTGGCAAGCCAGTGTCCAGAGAGTGGCTGCCCCATGGCTTGGGCCTTGTTCTGACCCTTGGGGACACCCCACCCCGCAAAAGAAAAGGGGACAAAACCCAAAGAGGAAAGGGACCCCAAAGCAAAAGCAGCCAGCCGGTAGCAAGAAGAAGAAAATAATAATAGAAAAGGAAAACGCTATGGCTGGGAAACTGGTAAGGCCGGCAAAAGACCCCAAAGCATCCCCAAAGCTGTCTTGATTCGTATTACTTTGAGCCTGCCTTCAATTGCTTACAATCTGAATATTATGTCGGTTGTTAACCTCATTAACCTGCATACCCTGTATATCTATGGTGTAATAAGGGTCTCTGGACCATAATAAAATGTTGTTGTTGAGTATTAGGTCAATACTACCTTTATGGTATGGCTTTGTATTCATGAGGTCTAGTTCTCGTAGACACCTTAAAACAAACAGAAATGACTTTTATCCAGTGGGTGCCATGTGTATATACATACACACACTTATCTATCATTATTGTTATGGAATATGTATAATTAGTATATTTGGGTGCCATCTATACACATAATCATCTATCGATTATTGTTATGGTATTTGTGTGTGCGTTTGTGGGTGCCATATAAATACATATATATACACACAATTATTATATACATATATACACACACAATTATATACATATATACACACACAATTATCTATCATTATTGTTAAGGTATATATAGATTCATTATGTTTGGGTGCCATATATATATATATACACACACACACACACATGCACATACATACACACGCCAATTTCCTATCGTTGTTTGTATGTGCGTATGTATATAATAATTTTATTTAGATGCCATACACACACAATTACCTATTTATCATTATAGTTAGGGAATATATTATATATATAGAAGGAAGGAGAGAATGAAAGAAAAAAAGGGAGGGAAGGAAGGAGAGAAAGAAAGGAGGAGAGAAAGAGGGAGGAAAGGTCGCCCACAGCTAGTATATAAAAGTATATTTGGGTGCCACACACACACACATACACACACAATTACCTATTATTATTATTAGGGCTTCTTAACTCCAGGGTTTCTTGGATGAAACTGATTATCTTGATCCCTTGCAGTCTGGCTTTAGGCCCGGTCACGGAACGGAGACAGCTTTGTTTGCCTTGGTGGATGACCTCCACAGATAGCTAGACAGGGCGAGTGTGTCCCTGCTGGTTCTCTTGGATCTCTCGGCAGCATTGGATGCCATCAACCATGGTATCCTTCTGGGTCTGCTCTCTCCAGAATGGGTCTTAGGCACTGCTCTGCAGTGGCTCCGCTCCTTCCTGGAGGACCATTCCCAGATGGTGGTGCTGGGAGAAACCTGCTCAGATCCCTGGCCATTGACCTGTGGGGTCCCACAAGCTCTTTTCACTCTCCCCCATGCTTTTCAATATCTACATGAAACCGCTGTGTGAGGTCATCCAGAGTTTTGGAAAAGGGTGCCATCTCGACTACTCTTTTTCACCTCACTCCAAGGAAGCTGGGCAGATCATGGACCAGTGCTTGCCAGCAGTGATGGACTGGATGAGGGCCAACAAACTAAGCCTTAATCCAGACAAGACAGAGGTCCTCCTGGTCAGTCACAAGGTTGATTGGGGTCTAGAGTGGCAACCTGTGGTTGACGGGGTTACACTCCCCCTGAGGACACAGGTCTGCAGTCCGGGGGTCCTCCTGGACTTGGGCTGATGCTTGAATCTCAGGTGTTGGCAGTGGCTGGGAGGACCTTCACACAGCTGTAACCATACCTTGGAAAGCCTGACTTGGCCACAGTGGTCCACGGCATAGTTACATCTAGAATGGACTATTGTAATGCACTCTACATGGGAGATGCCTTTGAAGACAACTCAGAAGCTACAGTTAGTCCAAAGTTCGGCAACTAGATTACTAACTGGGGCTGGCTATAGGGAGCACACCACATCCCTATTAAAGCAGTGCCACGGGCTTCCAATAAGTTTCCACCCCCACTCTCCAAGCCTTTCGAGCCAGTTTAAAAACATGGCTTTTAGACAGGCCTTTGACCCTGTGTAATTGATGGTCAAATGTGAGGACTTAGCAATGGCCACACTCTGGCACTTTGGTTTGTTAATGGTAGACAGCTGATCTTATTTGCAGGTTTTACTGCGTTGGATGGATTTTCTAATTTTATTAGATGGGGTTTCATGCATGTTAGCAGTCTATAGACTTATGTGTTGTTGTGTATGATTATGTATGGTTTGTTTTATACACAGCACCTTGAAGTGTTTCTGTGAACCGCCCCAAGTCCCTTTGGGGAGTTGGTGGCGGGGTAGAAATTTTATATATATATATATATATATATATATATATATATATATATATATATAATATTTGGGTGCCACACACACACACAATTATCTATCATTATTATTATGGAATATATATATATAATCATTATATTTGGATGCCATGCACAGACACACACAAATTATCTACCATTATTGTTATATATAGAATCATTATATTTGGGTGCCATACACACACAAATTATCTATCACACAATTATCTATCACCTACCATTATTGTTATGGAAGATACACACACACTCACAAAATTATTTACCATTAGATAATTGGAATACACACACACACATACATATACACATTCTTTCTCTCCGTCTCTTGGTAGCCTTTGCCAAACTACAACTCCTATGGAGAGTTTAAGGGGGAATGTGCCTCTCTTTCCTTGTATTCCAGTTCCCCGAAACCTACATTGGCGACTCAGAGGATGTGTCTAAAAAGAGTCCCCCCGGGAGGAAACCCTTGGCTCCCCAAAGAGAGATCAAGTCCGCCAGCCCCCCTCCCAGCTCAGAAGAGAAGCCCAATTTGGAGGAAACCAAAGAGGTACTGGGTTTCAACATTTTGGGAGGGTGGGCGGGGGGACAGAGCAGGAAGTATATTCTATCCTCATCTTCTCCTGAGGCTGAGAGAGTGTGACCTGCTCCAAACAAGGGGTTCAAACCCATTACAGGTGGCTTTGTGAGTCTTTTTCTACCCACAGATGCCCTCTGAAGGCCAAGGCACCGCTTTGAAAGATGTAGAGCAGGTTGAGGAAGAGGCAGCGGGACCCGCACCCAGGTCTTGTCCCCAGGAAGAGCCCGAGTCACCCTCGGAAGGTTTGCTAGAGTCGACAAAACCGGTCAATGGGGAGATTGTGGTGAGTCTATACTACAGATTTAACCCATATTGATACCGCTTTAACTGCAAAAAAGTAACTGGAAATAAGTTCTTGGTTAACAGAGAAATATCCGTTATATCTGGAGAAATATCTAAACCCTGATTTAGGCTGGTTCTAAACTGCAGCAGCTTGGATGTGATGGAATCCCAGGAGCTGTAGTTTTGCAAGGTCTTTTGCTTTGGTACTGCAAAAAGTAACTAATCTCAATCTCTTCTCCTTTCCGGGTGCAAGGAAAAGGAAGACAAAAGTAGCCCTCCCCCAGAGACCCCCAGCAAGACCCCCGAGGCTGAAGTAGGGCTTTGTCCTCCTCCGAGAGAGAACACCGAGGAACGCCTGGAGCCCCGAGAGAGCGAGGTACTACCCCGTTAACTTACGGGACCCTCTGCCTCAGGAGAATGCTGGTGCAGCCTCACTCACCCTTTCGGAATGATGCTCAATCCACTGCAATAGAAAGCCCATACTTTATACGTGTATAGTGCAGCTCTGTATGTATGTATACTCAAAGATATAGAATCCTAGAGTTGGAAGAGACCCCAAAGGCCATCTTGTCCAACCCTTTCAGTTGGATGGATGGATGGATAGATAGACAGATAAATAGACAGATAGATGATCCTACAGTGGGAAGAGACTACAGAGGCTATCTGGTCCAACCCTGACAGACAGACAGACAGACAGACAGACAGACAGACAGACAGARAGACAGCTGGATGGGTGGGTGGGTGGYTYGYTYGATAGATAGATAGATAGATAGATAGATAGATAGATAGATAGATAGATAGATAGATGGGCGGATAGATGAGTGGATGGATGGATGGATGGATGGATGGATGGATGGATGGATGGATGGGTGGGTGGGTGAATGGATAGATGGATGGGTGGGTGGATAGAGAGAGAAATATAGAGAGATACATGAGTGGGGTGGTGGTGGTTAGATATGTAGGTGGATAYATATATAGAGATATAGAGAGATACATGAGTGGGTGGGTGGGTGGATGGATAGAGAGGTAGATGGGTGGATGGATGGATAGATAGGTGGTTGGTTGGTTGGATGGACAGTTGGATGAATGGATGGACGGGTGAGGTAGAGAGATAGAGTGATACATACATGAGTGGATGGGTGAATGGATGGCTGAATATGTGGGTAGATAGGTGGGTGTGTAGGTTGGGTGGATGGATGCATAGATATGTGGGTGGATGGATAAATATGTGGGTGGATGGATTGATGGATAAATGGATGGATAGAGTGGTAGAGAGATAGAGAGATACATACATTAGTGGATGGATGAATAGTGGGGTCGGATAGGTTCGCTCAGATGTGGTGTAATTCGGAAAAGAATCGGATATCTTTGCCTTTCAAAGGGACTTCTGCCACGTTTCCGCAAGGCTGTAGTCCCCTATAGTTCTGACTCGCCTTGCGCAATTGATTTCAGGGATGCAGAAGTGAGTCAGAACTATGATGAAGCATTTTTAATACAATTAAGCATTCTGGGAGGCGAAATCTAAGCTGCTTGCCTCCCTACCAATCAGGGGTTACGTTTTGGGGAGGGGTTTGCAGCGTCCGGCAGCCATTGCTGTATAAACCCAAGCACATGGTTGGAAGGCTCATTGGCAACCAAGGAAGGGGGGGGGGGGGGGGGGGGAGATTGGACCGTTGTTGCTGCTGCTGCTTGTTGCTATTGGGTGTGGGGTGGAATAAAGGGTTTGGAGCCAGAGGAAAGGAGTTTTGGATAACAGAGGAAGGCAAGGCAGAAGGGAAGATTTTGAGAGAGGAAGAGTTTAGGGCTAGAGAAGAGAGAGAAAGAAGGAAAAGTTTGTTTGGGAGGCAGGGAGAGGGTGAAATTGATAAAGTCATTTCTGGAAACTTTTTTGCTCACCACTAAAGCTTTGCTATTTTTATTGGGGTTTCTCCCTTTTTCTGGGGTCTATATTTTGAACATGTCCTAACAGTCCTGTTCCAAAGAAGATGGAAAAATGTGTTTGGGAGGGAGAGGGTGAAATTAATAAAGTCATTTCTGGAAACTTTTTTTTTCTCACATGTCCTAACATGTTGAAATTTGGTATGTTAACATACCATATAGTATATCAAGTTTCATTAAGATTGGTGTAAAAATGAGGGAGGGAGAAGGCCCTGGAGTTTCCCCAGTGCCAGTGCTCTTTTCCGCATATTGCGCAATTGCGTCCGCCATTAACGAAGCAATTCGGAAGTTTTGGAAAGTTCTGACTTTTTTTGAAAAATTCGGAAATGACTTTAGAATCAAACCATCAGCGCCCCCTACATCTGAAACTAGTTTTGAACCATTTTTTTAATCAACCAAGCCTGATGGATAGATATGTGGGTAGGTGGTTGGGTGGGTTGAGTGGATGGATGGGTAGATATGTGAGTGGATGGATAGACAGATAGATGTTCCTAAAATGGGGACCCCAAAGGTCATTGGGTCCAACCCTTTAAGATAGATAGATGAATGGATAGATAAATGATCCTAGAGTGGGAAGAGACCCCAGAGGCCATTCAATCCAACTCTTTTATATGCATGGATAGATAGATAGATAGATAGATAGATAGATAGATGGATGGATGGATGGATGGATGGATGGATGGATAGATAGATTATCCTAGAGTGGGAAGAGACTCCAGAGGCCACCCGGTCCAACACTTTAAGACATATATTGATGGATACAGAGATGTTAGGAGGGCCGGGATGGTGCTTTCCTTCCAGTGCTGGGATGCTAAAGCTTGAGCTCTGTCCTTTGATGTCCCCTTCCAGGTTGCACTGATAAATAGCATTGGCTCGGAGGCCAAGCAGCGCCCCAGCCTTCCAGCCAAGGCCCCAGCACACCCCGAGGGCCCCAGGTGCGAGTCCTGCCCTTCTGCGGGCTTCTTCCCTTGCTACCGGACCTACGGCGAGTTGCCCCGCTGCCCTCCAGAGGCCAAAGCCACCCACCGGGATGCCGGGGTCCAGTGCGATGGCTGCCCGGAGGCGGAGAAGCATGGCCCCGAAGCCAACAATAACTTCAAGGAGGTAAAGGCTTTGTCTCCGAGGGCCCGACCGCACGGAGGGGCTCGTCCCAGTTCAGGGCGCCCAAGGCCACACGGGGTAGGAGGTCAAGACCCAGTGGGGGTCAAGAGTGACGCTGGCCGCTACACGCCTGGGAGCTCCCCGTCAAGGTCAGGTGTCAAGCTCGGGGTCAGTTCCAGTCAGGGATCAAGCCCAGGATCTGTATTGCTGTTGCCGCCGCCACCGCAAAGCCGGAAGTCGCTCCAAAAAACAAAGCATCGGATCTCGCCGACGGACCCAAACTCCACAGAGATGAAGCCATTACTCTCGAACCCGAGTCCGGAGGCAAAAGCGAGACCTCTACCTGTGGAGGTGGCAGCGGGAGAGAGTCGGCAGGTGGGTGGAAATGCAGGATATTCTCTTTATAAGTCTCCTTCCATCTCAAACCAAGGCTGCATGGCCATCTGTCGGGGAGGATCTTTCTGTCTGGCAAAATGGGGTTGCACTGGATGGCATTTGGGGGTCTCTTCTAAGTCGAAGACTGTCTAGCCTAGATTGTCCATGAACTTTGTAATGTTTCTGAGGCTGGACAGCCCTCTATAATGTAGAAGTCTCTCAGCTCATGGACAATACAAGGCCTTAAGCATTTTGTAGGTCCTAATAATAATGTAATATGTGTAATATACTAGAGCTCTCAGTAAGCCCATGCACAAAATATGGTCTTAAGCATTTTCTAGCTCCCCGAGAATGAAGGAAATAATAATAACAATATACTTAAAATTGAAAAATTGAGAGCAAAATGGACAAGGAAAAAACATGGATGTGGCTCACAAATGGAACTTTGAAAAAGTGGGCCTGATTCTTGCAGCCCAAGAACAAATTATTAGAACCAATGCCATCAAACCCAGAATTGAAAAGCTGATGACAGATTCCAAGTGTAGACTCTTGCAAGGAAGCAGGCGAAATGATGACTCACATCCTCAGCTGCTGCAAGAAGACTGCCCAGACGGACTATAAGCAGAGGCATAATAGCATTGCTCAGATGATCCACTGGAACTTGTGCCACAAATACCATCTGCCTGTGACAAAGAACTGGTGGGATCACAAGCAGGAAAAAGTTACAGAAAATGTACACATCAAACTACTCTGGGAGTTCCAAATTCAGACTGACAGAGCTTTGGAGCACAATACTCCTGACCTCACAATCATGAAAAAAAGAAAAGAAACAAGTATGGATTGTCGATGTTGCAATCTCACGCGACAGCAGAACTGACGAGAAGCAGACCTCACAACCTCCGAGGATGCCTGCCACAGATGCAGGCGAAACGTCAGGAGAGAATGCTTCTAGAATATGGCCATACAGCTTGAAAAACCTACAACAACCCAGCAACTGGAAAAGCTTACACAATATGAGGATTTAAAGATCGAACTGCAAAGACTCTGGCACAAGCCAATAAAAGTGGTCCCAGTGGTGATCAGCATATCGGGTGAGGTGCCTAAAGACCTTGGCCTGAACTTAAAAAAACAATCAGCGCTGACAAAATTACCATCAGCTGCAGAAGGCCACCCTACTTGGATCTGCACGCATTATTTGCTGATACATCACACTGTCTTAAGACACTTGGAAAATGTCAGAAGTGTGATCCAATATAAAAGCCAGCAAAGTGATCTTGTTTGCTGTGTATCCAATAATAATAAAATAGTAGTATCTAGAATCTAGAAGATTCTCAGTTAGTCCATGGACAACATATGGCCTTAGGCATTTTCTAGGTCCTCCCGCATTGTTGTGGTGGTGATAATAACAATATAGTAATATTTATAATATAGTAGACTCTCAGTTAACCCAAGATGCTGGATAAATGTCATTTCTGTTTGTGTGAGACCAACTATTAAGAACAGGCTGAACTAACACGATACCCCAAACTAAAGCAAGCCCTGATCTCTGGAGGTTTTTAAGCAGAGACTGGATGGCCCTCTGTCGGGAGGAATCAGATGATGTCATGGTAGGATGGGGTTGGACCGGATGGCCTTTGTATGATTCTATAGATTTATTTCTTCAAGGATCTTATGTCTATGAGACTGGAGGGCCATCTGTCGGGAGAGCTTGGATAGTGTTTTCCTGTCTGAATGCTTTCTCTTCCTCTCACAGGCCAGACCCACAAAGCAGCACAACACAGCTCCATGGCCGCCAATGGCTCCGAGCAGCAGTGGCTCCTCTCCTCAGGAATCCCGCTCAACCCCATCCCGCCTCAGCTTCCACTCCTTGGTGTCCTGGGTGTGGAGAATCTTCCGGAAGCCGGGCTCCCCGCAGCCGGGCCCCAGCCGCCAAGGGGCCACCCCAGCCACCACTCCAACGAGGATCCCGCTGGGTTGCCGGATCCGGCTCTGGATGGCCCGGCGCAATGTCCGCGTCCATCCGGCGCCATCACCAATGCCTTGACCCCTCGCCCCCCCACACACAAGGCAAAGAAAAGGGCTGAGGAAGGGACCTTCGGGGTATTTTTCAGAAACCAATCCTTCCCATTAAAAAAACATCCGCTTCCCTCTTCAACGCCTTCTTCCCTGGAGTTTTTGTCATGGCCATCTATCGGGAGGGCTCTGGTTGTGCCTTCACAGAATGGGGTTGGACTGGGGGTTGGCCTTTGGGGTTCACTTCCAAGTCTTGAATTATATGATGCTATAGTTTTATTTCTCCATGGACTTTCTAATATCATTGGGGTTGGACTGCCATCTGTCAAGTGCACTCTGGTTGTGCCTTCTCATATTGCAGTATGGGATTGGACTGGATTGCCTTTGGGGTTCCCTTGCAACTCTCAGATTCTATGATGCTATAGCTCTATTTCTCAATGAATCTGATGCCTATGTCGATGGATGGTCATCTATCGGGAGGCCTTTGATTGTGCATTCCCATATCGCAGAATGGGGTCAGTCTGGATGGCCTTTGGAGTTCCCTTCCAACTCTTGGATATTATTATTATTATTTGGCAGAGGGTGGATGGCCATCTGTCAGGAGGGCTTCAATAGTGCCGTTCTATATGTCAAAATGGGGTAGGACTGGATGGCCCTTGTAAAGGTCTCTTCCAACCCTAGGATTCTATTATTATTATTGTTGTTGTTGTTGTTATTGAGCTGAGGCTGGATGGCCACCTGCCTGGCAGAACGGGGTTGGACTGGATGGCCTTTGAGGTCTCTTTAGGAGTCTACGACTGCTATCTTACTCAATTGTTTGATCAGCCGCAACCCTAAACAACCAGAAAAGGTAAAGGCATTGACTCGATCAAATTGGAAGAGACCTCTAAGGGGTATCTAGTCCAACTCCATTCTTTGGCTTCCTTGCTTGGCGATATGTGCAAGAAAAATAATCCAGACATACACTTTGTTTTAAATAACATTGATAGCACAACAGACAGCCAATAAGGTGAAAAAAAGGATCCAAACACTATTAACAATAGTAACGAAAGCAGGAAAGGGCTCCTGTACTTTTAAGGCCGCACACCCCTTTCAAGATCTCACAATTAAAGGCACAGGAGCCCCTTTTCGCATCATCTCTCAAATAAAGGTACATAAGCCCCCTTTCACAGAATCTCTCAATTTAAGGTATCTCACAATTAAAGGCACAGGAGCTCCCCCCCCCTTTTTTTTTTTTTGCAAGATCTCACTATTGAAGGTACAGGAGCCCCTGTTTGCAGGATCTCACAATTAAAGATACAGGAGCTCCTTTTTGCTGGATTTCTTAATTAAAGGTACAGGAGCCTCTTTCTGCAGCTTCTCACAATTAAAGGTACAAGGGCTCTTTTTTGCAGCATCTCACAATTAATGGTATAGAGGCTCCTTTTTGCAGGACCTCACAATTAAAGGTACAAGGGGGTCTTTTTTGCTGGATATCACCATTAAAGGTACGGGGGCCCTTTTTGCTGTGTCTCTCAATTAAAGGTACAGGACCCCCTTTTCGCATGATCTCACAATTACAGGTATCTCACAAGTAAAGGTACAGGAACCCCTTTTCACTCTTGCTCGTTCTCTGACAACTTTTTCAAAGGCTTTTGGAACAAACCTTATTTGGGAGCCACTACACACAAAAGAGTGGGGGGGGGGGGACAGTGGATAATAACACCCGGAGTCCAAAGCACAGCGTTTTGGGAGGCCACGGCAAAGAGTGTTGATGGCAAAGAAAGAAATGGCACCAGTCCGAGGCTGTCTCCAAGCACTGGAGGAGAGATTATTGGGATTCATATTCCCCATGTTTTTTGGGGTACCTGGGTGGACTCTTGGGGTCTCAACGGGCCAGGCTACCCTTCTGCCCAGTCCAGAGCTCGCGCAGCTCCACCTTGCAGCCCAGGTCCCGCAACGCTGCCTTGGCTACGTCGTCGCAGTCCCGGTGGGTGGCCCGGGCCTCCGCGATCAGGCTCTCGGCTCCCAGATCCAGAATGGGCTGCGAAAAGTCCTGGCTGTGCGCCACCAAGTTGCGGATGAGCATGCAGGCCTGCTTCTGCAGAGGGAGAGGAAGGAAGGAAAGAAGGAAGGAAGGGTTGTGGTAAGAGCAAGGGCTCCTCTAAGCCTTTCCTATGTCCTCCAGGATGAAGGGAATAACAGTAATATATCTCTATCTATCTATCTATCTATCTATCTATCTATCTATCTATCTATCTATACACATAATAAAAGTGAAAATATGTATGTGTGTATGTGGTTGGGGTATTTGCTGCCACAGACCGGCTACCACGTCCACAGATAGCTATAGCTCCCACTACTGAAAATATGTGTGTATGTGGCTGGGGTTTCCACTTCCACAGACAGGCTCCAACTTCCACAGCTATAGCTCCCACTACTCAGGAAACACCAATGGCCCTCCCTCTAATGACATTGCAGGTTACAGAGAGCACCATAAACATGTAGCCCAAGCCCAGCCAATATCCTTCACAAACTGCCCACCACCCAAGTGAAGGCTTTTCATACAGGGACAACTTCATCCTGGATTTTCTGTCTTTCCTCACCACAAACATCCCAGTGTTTCTGACTCTCTCAATTGGTGTGGAATTTGCATAACCCTGCCCACTGCCTCTCTCTTAACCATTTCCTATTCTTTTCTATTACACACAGCAAACAGGAATGGATCAGCAAATGAACATACTAGAGAGGTTTGGGGAGAATTCATCCTGATTTATAGCAGTTGTAGTTACTGGGATGTATAGGTCACCTGCAAACTAAGAGCACTCTGATCTCCACCAACAATGGGCCTGGACCAAACTTGGCACACTCAACCCCCATGACTAACTCAACCAACTGGAGGAGTTTGAGGGGATTAACTCAACACAGTGGGAGTTGAAGTTTACCCTACAGTCAGAAAGCCCAAGGAACCCCACCAATGATGCATCTAGAGCAAATCTGCCCAGTTGCAGTTCACCCACAACCTTCTGCATTTTGTACAATTTAAAAACTGCATTTTTCAAATAACCCGGGCAACGCTGGGTACCCAAGCTAGTCTGTAATATAGTAGACTCTCAGTTTGCCCATGGACAATATATGGCCTTAGGCATTTTCTAGGTCCTCCAGCATAAAAGTAATAATAATAATGATGATGATAATGATGATGATATTAAACCCTCAGTCCATGCTGAATAAATGTCATTTCTGTTTGCGTGAGAGTGAATATTAAGAAGAGGCCAAACTAACATGATGCCCCATACTAAAACAGGCCTTGATCTCTGGAGGCCTTTAGCAGAGGCTGGATGGCCCTCTGTCGGGAGAGATCAAATGGTGTCATGGTAGGATGGGGTTGTACAGATGACCCTTGGGGTTCCCTCCAGTTCTAGGCGATACCTGGACGCCGGCCTCCCGGGGGTGGGCCTTCATGGCCTGGAGTGCCGCCAAGGCCCCGCCGCCTTCCATGATGACCCGGCAGTTCTCTGGCTTGCGCAGGGCCAGCATGCACAGTGCCGCACAGCTCTGTTCGCACACCTAGGAGGAGAAAGGGGCCAGGGTAGTTATAGTGATAGTGGTCCTAATCTGCGTTAGTGTAGATGCACCAGAATACATACCTGGGGGCTTCCAAGATGGCGGCTCATGGCCAGCACAATGAGGTCAGTCCCACCGGCATTGACAATGGCGTCCTTCACGTCATCGTTGCCCGCAATGGCCCGGATGGCGCTCAGTACCTGCTTCACCAGATCCTGAAACCCAAGAATGAAAGGACACTGGTGGAGGTGTCCTTAAATAAATCTTTCGACAATACAGTATGAACCCCATTATTCGCTAGGAATGTGTTCCCAGACTTATGACGGAAAACAGCCAACCCTATTGAAATGAATGGCTTCAGGAGGAAGTCCTACCATTATCGGGCAGATGTAAGTATCCCAATTAATCATTATAAATATCAACAGTTGGAGCATAGCAGGATGTAATTGCTCATGACATCCTGGAGAATTTTAGAAGTAATGTCACCTATCAATAAAGTGACATGTAAGCAACATCATTATTATTATTATTATTATTATTATTATTGACCGATCAATAAAATGAAATCTAAGCAACAGTATTATTATTACAATGTTGTTGTTATTATTATTATTATTGCCATTGACATTTATCAATAACGTGACTTTAAGCAACATTACTATTATTACATTTTTATTATTACTATTATTGACATCAATTTAAAAAGTGACATCTAAGCAATATTGTTATTACTATTAACATTAGTGACATTAATCAATAAAGTAATACCTAAGCAACATTATTATTATTATTATTATTATTATTATTATTATTAACATTATTGACATCGATCCGTGACATCTAAGCATTATTATTATTGTTACTATTATTAACATTATTGACATTGATCAATAAAGTGACTCTAAGCAACATTACTATTATTACATTTCTATTATTACTATTATTGACATCAATTTAAAAAGTGACATCTAAGCAATATTGTTATTACTATTATTAACATTAGTGACATTAATCAATACAGTAATATCTAGGCAACATTATTATTATTATTACTATTATTAACATTATTGACATTGATCAATAAAGTTACTCTAAGCAACATTACTATTATTACATTTTTATTATTGCTATTATTGACATCAATTTAAAAAGTGACATCTAAGCAATATTGTTATTACTATTATTAACATTAGTGACATCAATTTAAAAAGTGACATCTAAGCAACATTATTATTATTATTATTACTATTATTAACATGATTGACATCAATCCATGACATCTAAGCATTATTATTATTGTTACTATTATTAACATGATTGACATTGATCAATAAAGTAACTCTAAGCAGCATTACTATTATTACATTATTATTACTATGATTGACATAGATCAATGAAGTGACATCTAAGCGACATATTACATTAGTATTATTATTATTAACATTATTGACATCAATCAACATAGTGATATCTAAGCAACATTATTATTGTTACATTATTATTATTTCTATTATTGATATTATTGACATTGATAAATAAAGTGACATCAAAGCAAAATTATTATTATTACTATTATTAACATTATTGACATCGATCAATTAAGTGGCATAGAAGCAACGTTACAGTGGAGCAATGCTTCTTTGTGAGTAGCAAGGAATAACAATAACAATATTAATAATAATAATCATAATAATAATACAATTTGACTGCATCTCATGGCAAGGTACAATATCATTAAAACAAGAGATGAACACAATGAAACTGAGTTTCTGGTTGCTTCAGACTGACTATTAAAAATACTATATCCCATGCTGAACCATCCCATAAACTCTATATTAATTTTTGGAATAGGTCTTATTTGCAGGATAGGTTTTATTTTCAGAGAAATAAAAAGAGATTGGACGGAAGGGATCGTACCTGGTGGTCTATGCTATCGGCCAGCAGGGCCACGATGAAGTTCAAGCCTCCCAAGTCCACAATGTCCTGGCAAAACTCATTCCGGACAGAAAGCCGGGCCAAAGTGGCACAGATCTCACTCAGGACATCGCAGTTGTCTGTGAAGGCTGTACGGGGAAGGAATACAATGATTTAATGGGGGGCATTGGTCCAGAAAATAGCCCTACAAAACCCCCCCAATATATATGTAATATTATGCTATATTATATTATCCTATCATTCTATTATGCTAATATTATATTATATATAATATGTAGAATTATTGATTTAGTCCTCTGACCATATCAACAGTAGAAGTATACAAACACATAACATGTAGATTATATATAATACTATACGAAACATGACATCTATCTTCACAATAGAAGTGAAAATATATATGTATGTGTCTGGCCGGGGTGCTCACTTTCACAGACAGGCTCCCGCTTCCACAAACAGCTTTAACCCACAGTGCTGAAGAGCCACCAAAAGCCCTCTTTTCAGTGACATTACAGGTTATAGCGAATGCCATGAACATGTAGCCTAAACCCTGCCAAGGTCCTCCCAAAATACTACAGCCCACGACCCAAGGAATGCTTTCATTTGGGGACAATTTAATCATAGATTAAATGTGTTTCCTCCACCACAGGCACCCCAGTGTTTCTTACTCTCTCCATTGGTGTTGAATTTGCATGACCTTGCCCACTGCCTCTCCCTTAACCCTTTCCTACACTTTTCAGCTCTGTTGCCCAACAAACAGAGCAGAACTAATCAGCAACTAAACACACTGGAGGAGTTTGTGGGATTGGCTCCACTTGATGGAAGTTGTAGTTCACCCTGAATCAAGTCAGAGCACTATGAACCCCACTGACAATGGGCCTGGACCATATTTGGCACACAGAACCCCCATTAACTAAGAAAAATAGTGGAGAGGTTTGTGGGGGAATTCACCTTGATTTATAGCCGTTGTAGGTACTGGGATTTATAGTTCACCTGCAGTCAAAGAGCACTCTGGACCCCCACCGACGACAACCCTGGATCTAACTTGGCACATAGAACCCCCATGACCAACAAAAAAATACAGGAGGGCTTTGGGGAAAATTCACCTTGATTTATAGGAATTATAGTTCACCTACATCCAAAGAATACAGCACCGAATTTGATATGCCAACATTTGAATTCTGGTGGATTTTGGGGGGAATTGTCTTTGACATTTGTTCGTTGTAGGTACTGGGATTTATAGTTCACCGAACCCCACCGATAATGGACCTGGACCTCACTTGGCACACAGAACCCCTATGATCAGCTGAAGGTACTGGAGGGATTTGAGGGGACTGACCCATCATGTTAGGAGTTGTAATTTATCCCGCAGCTAGAGAGCACATTGAATCCCACCGATGTGGCACCTAGAGCAAACTTGCCCAACACGACTATTGACAAGAGTTTCAGGGGGTCAACCTGGCGCGATGTGAGCTGTGAGTTGTAGTTCACCCACAACATTATGCATTTTGTAAAATAAAAAAATGACTTCTAATTACCCTGGCAATGCAGGGTACCCAAGCTAGTATTATAATATAATAATATAATAAAAATAATAACATATCATATAATATGTAAATTATATAAAATAATATATATATATACACACACATATATAATATTATATTATATCATGCTATTTTTATATTATATACTATGCTCTTATTATATCATGTAATTTTATGCTCTTACTATATTATAATATACTTTTATATTATATTATCCTATTTTATTATATATATATATAAAATTCTATTTATATTATTATATTACAATACAATACAAATAATATAATACAATATGCATTTTATGTGTAGATGATATATAATACAACTAATATATGTATGCTTATAATTAGGCTCATTACATTATAATATGCTAGTTTATATTACTTTATATATTTATTGTAATATTATATCATATATATCATACATATAATACTTTTATATATTATATGATATATTATAATATCATGCAATACAAATAATGTCATATAATACAATATGTAATATATATATTATGCTTATAATTATGCTCTTATATGCTATTTTATATCATATTATATTATGCTTTTATATATTATGTTCTTATTACATTATAATATGCTTTTATTAAATCATATTGTATTATATTGTGCTCGTATCATATATATCACATATATATGTAATGCTATTATGTATATGTTAAATTGTAATATCATACAATATAATAACCTAATATCACATAATACAATATGTATTATATGTAGATAATATATAACACATACATGACAATTAGGTTGCATTATATTATGCTATTTTATATCATATTATGCTCTTTCCATATTATGTTCTTATTACGTTGTGCTCTTTATATGTTATATTTTGTTATATTATATCATATGCAATAACTCGATCATGCGCTAGGGATGCCATGAGACGCTTCCCTGTCCACTCACCCTTGGCAGCCTCGATGAGCACACCCAAGCCGTTGTGTTCGACCACAATGCTTTTGGCGTGGTCATGTGCATGGCCGAAGGGCACCCGGATATCGTCGTCGAAGGTCATGACCCGCAGGCCCAGACAGGCCTCACGCACCACCTCGGCCCGCTCCCCATGCCGCTGGATGGCACCGGTCAGCAGGCCTAGTACCCCTGCCTGCACTAGCTCCTGTCGGTTCCGCTCATGCTTCAGGCAGGCGTGGCGCACGCAGCGCACCGCAGCCAGGGTCAGCTCGGCCTCCTCGGGACCACTCTCCCGCAGCGCTTGCAGAACTAGCTCCCTCCCACAGGCCTCCAGTAGGTCCGGCTGGCCGTCCAGCAGCGCTGCCAGTGCCTGCAAGGCCTTGAGCATTGAGCAATGGCCCTCCACGGCCCGGCGGCAGGCAGCCAGCACCGTAGAGTAGGCGCCCTTCTGGCCCGCCAGGTACCGGACGGCCAGCTCCTTCCGGCACTGCTTTACGAAGCTGACCAGCAGCTCGTCCACTTGATCAGAGTTGGTGTTGAGGAGGGCCTTCTGGAGGCTGTCCAGGGTCTGGGGAGAACAAGGATGAAGAAACTTAGAGTTAGAAGGGAGCCTCAAAGGGCATCCAGTCCATCTCCTTCTGCCAGGCAGCAAGACACCATCCGATCCCTTCTGACTAATGCCCATGGAACCTCATAGGCATTAGTAGGCTAATGAAGAAACAGGGCTAAAGAATCATGGAACCCTAGAACTGGAAGGGAACCTCAAAGGGCATTCAGTTCACCCCCCTCCCTTCTGCCAGGCAGCAAGACACCATCCAAGCTCTCCCAACAGATGGCCATTCAGCCTCATAGGCATCAGAAGGCTCATGGAGAAATAGAGCTATAGAATCATAAAATTCTAGAGTTGGAAGGGAACCTCAAAGAGCGTCCAGTCCAAAACCTCCACCACATCCCATTCTGCCAGGCAGGAAGACACCATTGAAGCCCACCCAGCAGATGGTCACCCAGCCTTTGCTTAAAAACCTAACGTAGCAATTATAATAATCTATTTCTTACTGGCTGGCTAGGCCAGAATGGACTGGGACTTCCCTCGACTAAGACATTAAATTCCTATGGATGCAGCTTAGGATCGCATTGGCTTTTTTTGCTGCCGCATCACACTGTTAGCTCATGTTCTGGTCTACAAAGATCTCTATATCCCAATTTTCACCTGTAAAATGGCATGTTTCTGTTCTGGTCCATTCTCAGCAGTGGGATTTGGCGCCACCTTCACTATGTTGCTCAAATCCACACCTGGAAAAGACAACAGAGAGGAATACCTTCAGGTATTGACTTGAAAGCTGCATAATAATATATTCATACTTATGTTAATATTATCAAGATGTCTATTTGGGACTACTAACAGATGGGATTCATTAGGTGATACCTTGAGACTCGAATTGTTGGATGGCGTCGGCCAAAGCCTCCTCTGGATCCATGCCGAACTCCACAATATTCTCCTGCACCACATCGTCAAAGGTTTCTTGGGTAATCCTTTTGGCTGCCATTTTGCTTATTTTCCTAACCTGAAAAAAAGTTAAAAAAGGAAGAAAGGTTAGGGACACGGACCACAGGTGTGTCTTAAAAGGCTCAGTCAAACAAATCCTAGAATCTTAGAGACCACAAGAACCATCTAAGTGAAATTCAAGGCAGGAAAACACAATCGAATCACCCTCAAGAGATGGACACCCAACCTCATAGACATTAGAAGGTTCATAGAGATATAGGGCTATAGAATCCTAGAGTTGGAAGAGACCCCCAAAGGCCACCCAGTCCAACCCTGTTCTGCCAGGTAGGAAGACACAATCCGATCCCTTCCAACAGATGGCCATCGAATCTCATAGACAAAAGCAGGTTGGCGATAGAATCAGAGGCTCCTAGAGTTGGAAGCAACCCCCAAAGGCCATACAGTCCAACTGCTTTTGGCCAGGTAGGAAGACATAATCCGGTCCCTCTCGACAGATGGCCATCCAGCCTCTGCTTAAAGACCTCCAGAGAAGGAAGGAGACTCCAGCATACCCTTGGGCAATGTATATTCCACTATAGTCAAAAGGTATCCTCTAAAGGCTATCTAGTCCAACCCCTTTGTACAAGGTAGGAACAATCTGATTCCTCCTGACAGATAGTCATCTGGCCGCATCCAACTTTTATGGCTGTATAGTAGTATTTCTCCATGAACCTAATATCTATGAGGCTGGGTGGCCATCTGTCAGGAGCTTCAACTGTGCCTACCTGCCAGGCAGAATGGGATTGGACTGGATGGCCATTGGGAGCCTCTTCCAACTCCAGGCTTCTAGACTCAGCTGAAGCTAGCTGGACCACATCCTGATTCAGTTTCCTTACTAAAGAGCCCAAAAACAGCACTGCGGATTTTCCTTTGCAAGAGGCTCTTTCTTGCAATTTTTTTAAAAAAATAAAACAAATACATAAATAAAAATAGACATTTATAGCCGGGAAGGACTGAAATGTGCTGAGCCAGACTTTGGTGGTTTTGGCAGGGCTACAGCTGCATCAAGGTGACACTGTGATCTGTGCCATGTTTGGCCAGAATTCTCTATAAGGCAAATGTGACGGCATCCTGAGAGTTATAGTTTTGCAAGGCTTCATTTCCTCACAGGGATCTGGTGAGGATTTCTAAAAAGTTGGAAAGAAATAGCCAGCTGCAGTAATGGAGAGATGGCATTGGATAAAGTGAAGGATGTGCGACACCTACGCAGGACAACTAGGAGTTAAATATTTTCAAAGGCTTGGTGGAAGAGCCATGTCTTCAAATCCCTATGAAAGGACGACAGTGTGGGGGCCTGACTAATCTCCCTGGGGAGAGTTTCAAAGCCCTGGGGTCACCACCAAGAAAGCCCTCTCTCTAGTCCCCACCAACCATGCTTATGACGGTGGCGGGCAGAGAGGAGGGCCTCCCTGGCGCATCTTAGAGGCCGCGCAGGTTCATGAGGGAGGATGTGTTCACAAAGATAGCCAGGGCTCGAGCTGTTTAGGGCTTTATAGATGATACCTGGCACTTTGAATTGGGATCGGAAACTTTTCGGCAGCCAATGGAGCTGCTTTAGTAGGGGCATCATGTGCTCCCTATAGCTGGCCTGGTTGCTGATCTTTGGACCAATTGCAGTTTCCAAGCCATCTTCAAAGGCAGCCCCATGTAGAATGCATTGCTGTAATCCAATCTTGATGTAACTAAGGCATGGACCATCATGGCCAAGTCCGTCTTCTCGAGGTATGATCGCAGCTGGCACACAAGCTTTAACTGTGCAAAGGCCCTCCCAGCTACCGCTGACACCTGAGCTTCAAGCATCAGTACTGAGTCCAAGAAGACCTCCAGACTGCGGACCTGTGTCCTCAGGGGAAGTGTAACCCTGTTGAGCAGGAGGACCTCTGTCTTGTCTGGATTAAGCTTCAGCTTGTTGGCCCTCATCCAGTCCATCACAGCTGCCAGGCACTGATCCAAGATCCGGGGGGATTTCATGGATTTTGGTGGAAAGGAGTAATAGATGTGTACAGATGGCACTGAATTCCAACACTGCACATGACCTCTCCCAGTTGTCATTTGCATAGAGAAAATTACACAGATAAAAGTAGATATATAGAAAGACTTATACAGACTAGAAGAATAGATAATAGCAAAGTATCCTTTATCTAATTCAGAGTTTTTCAACCTGGGGATCACGAGGGGATGTCAGAGGGGTCGCCAAAGACCACCAGGAAACAGTATTTTCTGTTTTTCATGGGGTCCTGCATGGGAAGTTTGGCCCAATTCTATTGGTGGGGTTCAGAATGCTCTTTGATTGTAGGTAAACTATAAATCCCAGCAACTACAACTCCCTAATGTCAAAGTCTATTTCCCCCAAACTCCATCAGTGTTCACATTTGGGCATATTTAGAATTCATGCCAAGTTTGCTCCAGATCCATCACTGTCTGAGTCAACAGTGCTCTCTGGATGTAGGTGAACTACAATTCCAAAACGCAAGGTCAATGCCCACCAAACCCTTCCAGTATTTTCTGTTGGTCATAGGAGTTCTGTGTGCCAAGTTTGGTTCAATTCCATCATTGGTGGAGTCCGGAATGCTCTTTGATTGTAGGTTAATTATAAATCCTAGCAACTACAACTCCCAGATGACAAAATCTACCCGCCCCAACCCCACCAGTATTCAAATTTGGGCGTATTGGGTATTTGTGCCAAATCTGATCCAGTGAATGAAAATACATCCTGCCTATCAGATATTTACATGACGATTCATAACAGTAGCAAAATTACACTAATGAAATAGCAATGAAAATAATGTTTTGGTTGGGGGTCACCACAACATGAGGAACTGTATTAAGGGGTAGCGGCATTAGGAAGGTTGAGAAACACTGATCTAGTTGATATATCCATATAGATGAGACTGGCTATTTTTTTGGTCTTTTTTCGTATGTAGTGTTCTTTGATTTTTAATAGCATTAATACACATATATGTTATATGTTGTTGTTGTTCATTCGTTCAGTCGTCTCCGACTCTTCGTGACCTCATGGACCAGCCCACGCCAGAACTCCCTGTCGGCCGTCACCACCCCCAGCTCCTTCAAGGTCAGTCCAGTCACTTCAAGGATGCCATCCATCCATCTTGCCCTTGGTTGGCCCTCTTCCTTTTTCCTTCCACTTTCCCCAGCATCATGTCTTCTCTAGGCTTTCCCCTCTCCTCATGATGTGGCCAAAGTACTTCAACTTTGTCTCTAGTATCCTTCCCTCCAGTGAGCAGTCGGGCTTTATTCCCTGGAGGATGGACTGGTTGGATCTTCTCGCAGTCCAAGGCACTCTCAGAACTTTCCTCCAACACCACAGCTCAAAAGCATCGATCTTCCTTCGCTCAGCCTTCCCTAAGGTCCAGCTCTCACATCCGTAGGTGACTACAGGGAATACCATGGCTTTGACTAGGCGGATCTTTGTTGCCAGTCTGATGTCTCTACTCTTTACTATTTTATCGAGACTGGACATTGCTCTCCTCCCAAGAAGTAAGCGTCTTCTGATTTCCTGGCCACAGTCTGCATCTGCAGTAATCTTTGCACCTAGAAATGCAAAGTCTGTCACGGCCTCCACATTTTCTCCCTCTATTTTCCAGTTGTCAATCATTCTTGTTGCCATAATCTTGGTTTTTTTTTACGTTTAGCTGCAACCCAGCTTTTGCGCTTTCTTTTTTCACCTTGATTAGAAGGCTCCTCAGCTCCTCCTCGCTTTCGGTCATCAGAGTGGTGTCATCTGCATATCTGAGGTTGTTAATGTTTCTTCCAGCAATTTTCACCCCAGCTTTGCATTCATCAAGCCCCGCACATCGCATGATGTGTTCTGCATACAAGTTAAAAAGGTTGGGTGAGGCTATGCAGCCTTGCCGTACGCCTTTCCCAATCTTGAACCAGTCTGTTGTTCCGTGGTCAGTTCTTACTGTTGCCACTTGGTCCTTGTACAGATTCCTCAGCAGAGAGACAAGGTGGCTTGGGACGCCCATGTTATATACCTTCTATTTTTTTTTAAAAAAAGAAATAAAACCTATCTGATCAGGGAGAGCTCAGATGAGAAAATGAGCACAAGAGAAAGAAAACATATAATATAAATATAATAATATAATAATATAACAATATAATATTAATATAAGAATATACTAAACATTATACTTATATATATATATATATATAGTATAATATAATAATATAGCTCTATATTTAAGCAAAGCAATACATCTGAGATACCCACTGCTTAGCTTCTATCTGCTAAAAGGGAAACAGCAGCTCACAATTAACACAATGTACCTGGGATGTCCCTCGGCGTGCACCGTAGGGTCTCGGAGGTCGTAACGATGCGCCTTTGCTACATCCCTCTTCGGTTTGGTCTCACGCAGCCGCCGTAGTCCCGACGCCACGTGACGTCAGCGCGGCCGGCTTCTCCAACCGCACCTCAGGCCGAGCGCCACAAAGGGGTCTGAATTGCGCATGCGTGGAGGGAGGAGGCTCGAAAGAGAGAGAGGCCTTGCCTGGGTGCATGCGCGTTGGCGTTTTTTAATGGCGGCGTCCTTTCTGAGGGGGCTCTGAGTGCGAGTTGGCTTGGTAGGTTCTGGCTGTGAAACAAAACCAAGGCTTGTATTTCTTATTCTTTATGCTTAATACATTATATATAGATATAGATCATTGTGTGCTACACGTATGTGCATTAATAATACTCATACTAATAATTAGATATTATACTCATACTAATGATACATTAGATATATGTGTGTAGTATATAATGTGTGACGATCAAATATATATATATATACTCTGAAAAATAGGTTTGTGTATATAATATAGATATGTCTGTATATAGAGCTTATATATACATATAATATATACTGTAATGCATATATATATATATATATATGTCAATAGAATATATGCTGTATGCGATATATATATATGCAGTTTTTTTGTCGTGTCAGGAGCGACTTGAGAAACTGCAAGTCACTTCTGGTGTGAGAGAATTGGCCATCTGCAAGGATATTGCCCAGGGGATGCCCGGATGATTTGATGTTTTTATCATCCTTGTGGGAGGCTTCTCTCATGTCCTCGCATGAGGAGCTGGAGCTGATAGAGGGAGCTCATCCGCTTCTCCCCGGATTCGAACCTGCAACCTGTCGGTCTTCAGTCCTGCCGGCACAGGGGTTTAACCCACTGAGCCACCGGACGCTCCTTATATGTATATGCATATAATACTTACATATACTTATATATGGGAGCCCCTGGTGGCGCAGTGGGTTAAACCGCTGAGCTGCTAAACTTGTTGACCAAAAGATCGCAGGTTCGAATTCGGGGAGCAGCATAAGCTTCCACTGTCAGCCCCAGCTTCTGCCAACCTAGCAATTCGAAAACATGCAAATGTGAGTAGATCAATAGGTACCGTTCCGGCAGGAAGGTAACGGCGCTCCATTCAGTCATGACCTTGGAGGTGTCTACAGACAACGCTGGCTCTTCGGCTTAGAAATGAAGATGAGCACCACACCCCAGAGTCAGACATGACTGGACTTAATGTCAGGGGAAAACCTATACCTTTACCTATACTTACATATATTATATATATCTGCATAGAATATATTTACTGTATATGTGTGTATAATATGTACTGTATTATATATATAATTGCGTATCTAATATATACTGTTTCATATATGTGTGTGCCTGCATATAGTATTAATATTTATATGGTATTATATATACATATGTGTCTATATACATATATCTATGCATATAATACCACATATATTACTGTATATTATATATACTGTATGATATATGTGTCTGGATATAGTACTTATGATATATGTGTATATGTATATAATATATGCTGTATATTTCTGTATATAAATATATATTGTATAATAATAATAATAAATTTTATTTATTTTACATAAAGGGAATGGTAGTTTCTAGCCTTATCTGCCAGCCATCCTTGTGCCTTGCCAGGCTACAAATCGCATCATTCCAAATCTTTAGCGTCATAGAGTTGTAAGAGACCTTGTGGGCCATCTTGTCCAACCCCCTGCCAGGAAGGAAAAGCACAATAAAAGCCCTCCCGACAGATGGCCATCCAGCCTCTGTTTAAAAGCCTCCAAAGAAAGAGCCTCCCCAGGACTCTCCAGGCAGAGAGATGCACTGCTGAACAGCTTTCCTTACAATCAGGAAGTTCTTCCTCATGTTCAGGTGGAATCTCTTTGTCATTTGCACCCATAGTCTCCAAACTAGCCGAAAACAAGACTCCTCACTCTTCCTTAGGACATCCTTAAGACATTCAAAACAGAACCAAACTTTGCAGAGCTTTTGAAATGTTTACCGCTTTTGGGACATGTATCATTTGGCAACACAATCATTCAGTCTTATTAGCAAACCAGAGCTTAAACCAACCCTTTGTAAGAGACACCTACGTAAATGTATGGGACACAAGATAAGCTCATTTTTAAATGTATACAGTTTGTAAGATAACATGCATTTCCAAGCTTTTGATCCTTTAGGAGTAACAAGATGTAGTTAGTTAGTTGATCCCTCATAGTCTGAGGATGATGGACCTCCAAGGTCAGTGTTCTGTCAGTGGGTCTGCAGGTGACTGTAGAGCCCTATTCTTGACCTGCATGTCCTCCCGCACTGAGGGCATTGGTTTCCAGGTGGAAGATGGTCCCGGTCAGGGTTGGCTTGATGCGCCTTCCTCTTGGCACGTTTCTCTCTTTCGCCCTCCATTCGTGCCTCTTCAAATTCTGCAGCACAGCTGGTCAAGCTGACCTCCAGTTAGAGCGCTCAAGGGCCAGGGCTTCCCAGTTCTCAGTGTCTATGCCAGAGTTTTTAAGGTTGGCTTTGAGCCCATCTTTAAATCTCTTTTCCTGTTCACCAACATTTTCTGTTCTTGAGTTTGGAGTAGAGCAACTGCTTTGGGAGATGGTGGTAGGGCATCCGGACAATGTGGCCAGTCCAGCGGATTGATGACGGAGGACCATCGCTTCAATGCTGTCTTCCCAAGAGATTTGCAGGATTTTTCAGAGGCAGCGCTGATGGAACCGTTCCAGGAGTTGCATGTGACGTCTGTAGACAGTCCACGTCTCACAAGTGTATAGCAGGGTTGGGAGGACAATAACTTTATAAACAAGCACCTTGGTATCCCTACGGATGTCCCAGTCCTCAAACACTCTCTGCTTCATTAGGAAAAATGCTGCACTCACAGAGCTCAGGCACTGTTGAATTTCAGTGTCAGTGTTGACTTTTGTGGAGAGGTGGCTGCCAAGGGAGAATAAATGGTCAACATTTTCTAATGTTACACCATTGAGCTGTATTTCTGGCATTGGGGAGGGATTGGCTGGTGACTGCTGGAACAGCACTTTGGTTTTCTCGATGTTTAATGACAGGCCGAGCTGCTTGTATGCTTCTGTGAAGGTGTTTAGAGTGGCTTGTAGGTCTTTTTCTGAATGCGCACAGACGATGTTGTCATCAGCATACTGGAGTTCTATAATGGATGTTGTTGTAACCTTGGTTTTGGCTTTCAGTCTGCTGAAGTTGAATAGCTTGCCATCTGTCCGATAGATGATTTCCACTCCGGTGGGAAGCTTCCCATCAACAAGGTGAAGTATCATAGCGATGAAGATGGAAAATAAAGTTGGGGCAATAACACATCCCTGTTTGACACCTGATTCCACCTTAATTGGGTCACTTTGGGAGCCATTGCTGTCCAAGACTGTTGCCATCATGTCATCATAGAGGAGCCGCAGGATGTTCACAAATTTGTTAGGGCACCCGATTTTTTGGAGGATGGTCCAGAGAGCGCTGCAATTCACTGTGTTGAATGCCTTTGCAAGGTCAATGAATGCTATGTACAGTGGTTGATTTTGTTCCCTGCATTTTTCTTGGAGCTGTCGTGCAGTGAAGATCATGTCCATTGTTCCTCTGGAGGGGCGGAAGCTGTTCTGGGATTCTGGGAGGGGTAGAAGGCAGTTTGCAAGGATTCTTGTGAGGATTTTCCCAGCGGAGGTTAGAAGGGAGATACCTCGATAGTTTCTGCAGTCTGTTCTTTCTCCTTTTTTGAAGAGGGTGATGATGGTGGCATCCTTGAAATCTGCTGGGATTTTCTTGGTCACCCACACTTTTTCAATGAGCTGGTGGAGTTGTTGTGTCAGCTCAGGTCCTCCCTCTTTAAAGATTTCAGCAGGGATCCCACCAGGTCCGCTGGCTTTTTTGTTGTTGTTGTTGGCTGATGGCATTGCTAACTTTTTCCAAACTAGGCAGTGCTGCAAGCTCATCCCTGGTTTGTTGTTGTGTAATTTGTGAGAGAACATCTTCGGCCACATTGGAGCTGCGATTCAGGAGGCTTTGGTAGTGTTCTTTCCAACATAGTGCAATTGATTTTTTGTCCTTCAGAAGTTTGATTCCATCTGATGAGCGTAGAGGGCGTATGCCATGGTTTCTTGGTCCATAGATGACCTTTGTGGCTTTGAAAAATCCCTGAGCATCATTGGTATCTGCCAGATGTTGGATTTCTTCAGCCTTCTTTGTCCACCAGATGTTCTTGAGTTCTCTTGTCCTTCTTTGGACCTCAGCTTCTGCACTGGCATAGATCTTTTTCTTAGCAGCACAGTTGACGTCTCTCTGTCATGTTTGGAAGGAATTCCTTTTCTTGTCAATTAGCTGTTGGATCTCGTTGTCATTTTCGTCAAACCAATCTTGATGTTTTTTGGTTTGATATCCAATAGCTTTTTCGCAGGCTGTGATGACGGAGGTCTTCAGTTTGTTCCAATGTTCCTCAACATTTTCGGGGTGTTCTGTGGGTAGATGGTCCTTGAGTGCTGTCTGAAGATGGGCTCGTTTGGAGGGCTCCTGAAGGACTTGGGTGTTCATTTTGTGCCGTGTCTTTCTTCTTTGGAGTCTGCGCTTGGGGGCGATCTTGATAGCCATCGTGGATCGGATTAGTCTGTGGTCTGTCCAGCAGTCATCAGCACCTGTCATGGCTCTTGTGAGAAGCACGTCACGGCGGTCTCTGGCACATGTAATTACGTAGTCTAAGAGGTGCCAATGCTTTGACCAGGGGTGCTTCCATGATGTCTTGAACTTGTTTTTCTGGCGGAAGAGCGTATTGGTGATGACAAGGTTGTGTTCATTACATTTGGTGAGAAGCAGGATTCCATTCGAGTAGCTGTTTCCAACCCCGTCTTTTCCTATGGTCCCTGGCCACAGGTCGAAGTCTCGCCCAACTCTTGCATTAAAGTCCCCCAGGAGGATGATTTTGTCCTCCTTAGGTATCTCCGATAGGACGGTGTCCAGCTGACAGTAAAATTTTTCCTTGATGTCTTCATCAGCCTCTAGTGTTTGTGCATAGGCATTTATGATGGTTGCCTGTAGGTTTTTGGCAAGTTCCATTCGGAGGGTTGAGAGTCATTCATTAATGTCAGTGGGTGCTTCAGTCAGATGTTTCACCAGATCATTTCTGATAGCAAAGCCAACTCCGTGCATTCTTTGGTCTTCTTCAGGCAGTCCCTTCCAGAGGAAGGTGTAGCCCCTTTTTTCTTCCTTCAGCTGTCCCTCTCCTGCTCTCCGGGTCTCCTGAAGGGCTGCTATGTCGATGTTAAAGCGTCCCAGCTCCCTTGCAATGATAGCACTTCTGCATTCGGGGCGTTCACTGTCAGTGTTGTCTATCAGTGTCAGTACGTTACATGTTCCGAAGTTCATTTTTCTTTTTTGGCCACAGGGTGGTGACCCCACTGGACATGGCAGTCCAATCAGGGATAAGAGAGGCAGACTATGTTTAGGGCACCTTTTCTAGCCCCTTCCCCGTGTGGGGTGAGCAGAGTGGATCCTCAAAAGGGCTGCTCAGTCATGGATACAGCTGCCAAACTACTCAACTGCCTCGGACCTTGAGGTAGAACGACTGAGTCCGTACCCACCGCCCATGTGCCAGTCTGTGACTAGGGGCTTCCAGATTTCACAGTCGTGACCCCATCACAACTCGCAGATCGCCATGGGACTTTGGTTGGCTTGTTTTTATTTTCCTTGGAAGACGCCTGTGTGTGAATTTTTGTAATGTGCGGAGGTCAGTGTACAACTGATCAACACACAGTCTTCACAGAGTGAGGTTTCACGGTTGGCATAGTTTAACAAGACGGCCGTGGCTTCTCAATCTGTTGCAGCCTTCTTCCACTTTCACAGCCATAACATGTACCATGTTATCCTCTGCCGGCTCCACCGTTGAGGTCTTTGGGTCTTCGGACTGTGCTTGGTCTGGAACCTCCCCTGTGGCCACTCCTGGGAGTGCATGACTCCAGTCATTGTGCCTGCAGGTTCATTGGAACACTCAAGCCCCCTCACCACGACAAGGTGACAGTCCATCAAGGAGGAACAAGATGTAAATATGTCTAAGAATATTTTTTTAAAGAGTATAAGAATACTTTACCAAGACTTCATTAGCTATATAGAATCTTCCTTAGTTGAATAATAATCACTATTATCATGAGTTTTGGATTGCATTCTGTGTGAATCTTCGTACCCTGTGTTTCGTAATTTTTTTAAAAAAGTGTAATTGTGTGTTTTGATATATGTATTTTATGTTGATGTGTTTTGATTTTGTCATACCCTGCCTTGAGCCGTTAGGAAAGAAGGGTAACAAATAAAATGTATTATTATTATTATTATTATTATTATTATTATTATTATTATATGAAGTTGATTGGATGAACACAGTTTTAGAATACCCTATTTACTCAAATCTAATGCTCGCCTTTTTGGGCTAAATAGACTTGCCAAAATTAGGGTGCGTATTAGATTTGCATAATACGATAATCTTCATGCTGAGCCAAAGCAAAAGGGGGAGCTGCTTCAGGAGCTCCTCTTAGAGGGACTTAATCTCTAATTTAATTGACATGGTTCAATGCTATAGGATGTTGGGATTTGTAGTTTGGTGAGGCATCAAGAGATGACTCAAGACTTTGTCAAACCATAGCTCCCTTAACTCCATAGTATTGAATTAAAGCAATGAAAATGGATTCATTCTTTCATTGGTGCATAGATGAAAATAGAGGTGTGCATTAGACAGTGCCTTGGACTCGAGTCAAAACAGTATTTGGTGGGGTTTTAGATAGAAATGCTCGTATTTTGTCATTAGGCATCTTTGAGTGTTCTTGTTTCAGTTGTTTATGTCACATAGACTCAGAGGTTTCTCACTATGTTCACGCGTCGCATCTACATGCTGCGACCGGCCAGCCAATGTGTCGCGACACGCAGTTTGGAAAGCTCTGCGCTAGAAGAGGGCCATGCGGAGACTTTCCTTCCCTTTACTGTTGCCTTTCCTTGCTTCCCAGTTGCAGTGCCACGATGGCGTCTCGGCGGATGACACGGGAGCAGTTCGATGCCCTGGCGCAGACCAAGGCCAAGCCATACCACTTTGATCAGAGCAACCCCATCGATGTGGCGCTCCATCAGCTCAGAGGTAGTTACAGACTGCAGTCTGTGTAGATGGGGCCCGGATGAGGCCTGAGCAGCATACAATGGGGCTATGGTTTCCCTCAATTTGCTTCTGTTAATGCAGGTGAAGATATAGGAGTGCATGTCCCATCAGCCTGAGTTAGTGGTGGTATGATGGGTTTTGCACTTTGACAAATTGTACTCTGGAGGAATATTCTGGACATAAGCCGCTGTCCTGTAGTGCACTGTATTACACTCTTGAATGAATGCAGTTTGACACCACTTTTAATTCCCATGACTCAGTGCATTATGGGACTTTACAAGGTCTTTAGCTGCCTCTGCGAAATGGTATCAGTGTTCAGTGGGATTGTTAATTGCCTTGAGTCCCAACGGAAAAAAAGCTGGGGTATAAATAAATTCAATAATAATAATTCAAAGAATGGTCGACCTTAAAAAATATGAAAATGTTGCCATTTGAGGGATTTGATTTAAGAATGAGATGGCTTTCTTACCTTTGGTACGAGAAAAAGAAGGTGGGAAAGAATTTTGGAAACCACTTTATTAGATTGGCCCTCATTCTTCTTCTTAGGCAATCCTTCGCAACCCGAGGATGATGGTCCTCCAAGTGTAGTGTCTCCGTGGTGGGTCCCTAGGAGGCTGTAGAGCCCTATTCTTGATCCGCATGTTCTCCCACAGTGAGGACATCTGTTTCCAGGTGGAATGTGGTCCCGGCCAGGGTTGGCTTGATGCGCCTTCCTCTTTGCACGTTTCTCTCTTTTGCCTCCATTCATGCCTCTTCGAATTCTGCAGCACTGCTGGTTAAAGATGAACTCCAGTTAGAGTGTTCAGCGGCCAGGGCTTCCCAGTTCTCGGTGTCTATGCCACAGTTTTCAAGTTTGGATTTAAGCCCATCTTTAAATCTCTTTTCCTGTCCACCAACATTACATTTCCCATTCTTGAGATTGGAGTATAGTAACTGCTTTGCGAGATGGTCATCAAGCATTCGGACAACATGGCCAGTCCAGTGGAGTTGATGGCATAGGAGCATCACTTCAATGCTGATGATCTTTGCTTCTTCCAGCACACTGACATTTGTTTGCCTGTCTTCCCAAGAGATTTGCAGGATTTTTTGGAGGCAACGCTGATGGAATCATTCCAGGAATTGAGGGTGACATCTGTAGACAGTCCATGTTTTGCAGGCATTTAACAGGATTGGGAGGACAATAGCTTTATAAACAAGCATCTTGGTCTCCCTACGGATGTCCCAATCCTCAAACACTCTCAGCTTCATTCAGAAAAATGCTGCACTTGCAGAGCTCAGACAGTGTTGTATTTTAGTGGCCCTCATAAAAATATGGGAAACATACAAAAGCAGATTGTATACAAAGACTCCTTTATGGATTTCTCCCCTAGAAGCAGGACATAGAGGGGAAACGAGACAAGGTAAGTGGCTGGCTTATAGTGATACACTAAGAAAACTCAGGATTGAAATAGCATTCTAAAAACATAAGAAGAAATTAATCAAACGGACTAAAACATGTCTTGGTTCCAATATAGACAAGTGAGAGAATATTACAACAGAGATAAGATAATAGGATTTTCAGAGAAAGCTACCTTTTGAGATAGTATAATAAAAAACATAAGAAGTTAATCACAAGAATTTACAAAAAATTACTAGAATGATCGACTGAAACAGAACAAGTTAAAGATTATATGATTAAATTGGCTGCAAATATAGGGCACACAGTTAAAATGGAAGAATGGGAAACAATATGGAATCAAAAACTAAAATTCACTTACTCCTATGATTTAAAATTGGTATAAAATGATGTACCAGTGGTACATAACACCACAGAAATTAGTGAAATGTTGACCAAATATCCAAAGCAAATGCTGGAAATGCAAAGAACATGAAAGAACCATTTTCCAAATGTGGTGGTCTTGTAGAACATCTAAACATTATTGGAAACAAATTCAAGAAAAAAAAATCAGAAGATGCTACATATAAAAATGCAGTTAAAACCCAGAATGCTTCTTACTGGGAATCTTAAGATATAGAAATGGAGAAAAATATAGATAGACTATTTAACTATCTGGTGATGGCGGCCAGAATAACTTATGCTTGATACTGGAGAACAAAGGAAATTCCTACTAAAGAACAATGGTTATCCAAGATAATTGACATAATGAACATGAACCCAACTGCTAAATAAAAATACAGAGGGATATTAAAAAACAGCGTATTGGACTTCAATAAGAGAATTTATGATACAAGAAAAAACAAAAGTGAAAATGGAACTAAATTGATGATAATAAGAAAAAATGGTTGCATATTGGTAATAAGCAAAGAGTGGATAGTAATAAAATAAATAAGAAAAGAAAATACAAACCACAGTGGAGAAGATTGGGAGTTTCTTTATTTTTCTTTTTTCTTTCTTTCACCGTTTTTCTTGCTACCCTCCCTATTCTCTCCCCCAGATCCCTAATAACTTCAGGTTTAATTTTTCTTTTTGTTTTGTATCTTTCACTCGCGGTAGTATTCCCTCATTCTATTCCCACCTTCCCTGATGTAAATACGCAGTTAATAATAATTTTAAAAAATCACCAAATTACAACTCTCAAGATTCTGTATCATTGAGACATGGCACTTGGACCTAATAATAGTAATAATAATAATAATAATAATAGTTATTTGCATTCCGCTCTATCTCCCGGAAGGGACTTAGGGCGGATTCCTGTCACAAAAAGGCAAACATTCAATGTCTGAGTACGACGACCAATATACACATAACAAAATAATAACATAACATATAAAACAAATTATGGCTTAACATCTAAATTAAAATACAAAACAGAATCTGTCACATAAATTATATCAACATAAAAACAGAAAGTCAAACAGAAGCAGCGATTTCTCCACGCCGAGTGCATTCAATTGGATATGTGGACTGATTATTTCCAGTGATGTTAATTGGACAAGCAGGGAAGAAACAGAGCCCGGGTACAAATAACAATTTTTAGTCAGAGGTATAGTGTCAGTATCGTTATCTAGTCTTCCTCCTCTTCTTCATAGGCCAATGAACAGAAGTATGTTTTCAGTTGGTTTTTGAAAGTGGGGAGGGGGGCATCTTTATTTCCTTAGAGGGGGAGTTTCAGAGGAGGGGGGTCACAGAGAAGGCCCTCTTTCTTTTTCCCACCAGCCATACTTGAGATGGGGGTGGGACCAAGAGCAGGGCCTCGTCTGATGACCACAGTGTCCGAGTTGGTCTATAAAGGGAGATGCAGTTAGTCAAATAGCCTGGACCCGAGTCGTTTAGGGCTTCATAGGTAATGACCAACACTTTGTACTGGGTGAGGCAGCATAACTTCCTTTTTAAAAATGCACGCCGTTCAGTCGGTTGAAGACGTAGCGGAGCGCTAGTGGTCTTGTTCGAGAGGCGGGAGTATAAAGTTTTGTCCTGACACAGTTCACTCGCCATCATTGGAACAGTGAGGAGCATGCTTTTGCTGTTGAGGCCTACTTTTCGAGTGGATTTGGAGTGGCCAGCCCGCTCTCCAGATTTGGCCCCTTGTGATTTTTTTCTGTGGGGTTTTTTGAAATCCTGTGTTTATGTGAACCATCCAAGGACCCTACAAGATTTGAAGACCAACATCCAGGAAGAAATTGCCAACATAACACTTGCTATGCTGGCAAGAGTCATGACAAACGCCAGAAATCAGTTTACTCAGTGTATAGAGAATGGAGAATGGGGGACGTCACCTACCTAATTTGATCTTCAAAACTATGTAAAAGAAAAATTATTTTTCTGATTCATACAATGGGTTTTATTAAGTTTTGAAAAAAGGAAATTATGCAGCCTCACCCTGTATTTAGTTCAGAAGTGGCCCGGCAGCCAGTGGAGCTGCCGTAACATGGGAGGTGTCCCCTCCCTGTTCAACACTCCAGCTAGTAACCTGGCTGCTGACCTTTGGACCAGTTGAAGCTTCTGAGCTATCTTCAAAGGCAGCCCCACATAGAGAGCATTATTTATTTATTTATAACATTTATATTTTGCCCTTCTCACCCCAAAGGGGACTCAAGGCGGAGCACAGCATATATACGGCAAACATTCAATGCTGGGGCAAGAATTTGTTATTGGCATACATAAACATTAAAAACATTTATCTCAGCATACACTGTTTAAAACCATCTTGATCATCCGCATTGCAGTAGTCCAAGCAGGATGTGACTTGGGTGTGGACTACCATGGCCAGATCTGGCATGTCAAGGTATGGGTGCAGCTGGCACAAATTTTAATTGTGTGAAGGCACTCTTAGCCACCGCCGATACCTGGGGTTCCAGGGACACTGATGAGTCCAGAATCACCCCCAGACAGTGGACCTGTGTCTTCAGGGGAAATGTGACCCCGTGCAGCTTAGGCTGTAATCCTGTATTTCTGATCCACCTTCCAACTGACCCGGAGTCCTTCTGTCTTGTCTGGATTTAGTTTCAGCTTCTTAGGCCTCATCCAGTCCATCACTGATGGCAGGCACCGGTTTAGGACCAGGACAGCATCCTTGGGATTTGGTAGAAAGGAGTAATAGATTTGACACCGAACTCCAAAACTCCGGATGATCTCCCCCAGCGGTTTCATGTAAATTTTAAACAGCATAGGGGACAGAATTGAACCCTGAGGGACCCAGCAGGCCACTGGTCAGGGATTTGAACAGGAGTTCCTAAGCTCCACCTTTTGGGTCCGACCCAAGAAGGACCGGAGCCTCTAAAACAATGCCCCCAAGCACTATCCCAGAGAGACGTCCCAGAATGATATCATGGTTGATGGTATCAAAAGCCGCTGAGAGGTCCAGGAGAACTAGTAGGGACACACTCCCCCATCTAGCTCTCTTTGTAGACCATCCATCAAGGCGACCAATGCTATCTCTGTCCCATAGCCAGGCCTAAAACCAGACTGAGATGGATCCAGATAATCAGTTTCATCAAAGAGCCTTTGGAGTTGTGAGGCCATCACCTTCTCTAGAATCTTGCCCAGAAAAGTGAGATTTGATAATGGCCTATAGTTATTAAGTTGAGTGGGATCCAGTGCCAGTTATCCCACTAGAGCCTAAAGAGTAGATAAAGAGTGAAGAAGTCTAGGTTTGTAGTTTAGGATGGGGTCTTTAAAATCCTTAGCTAGAGAGGTCCTGGGCCTTCTGGACTACAAACCCCAGAATTTTTCATAACAACTTAAAGTGGTATGCACACTCTTTATCTACTCTTTACGTATCACTCTTTAAGGTGATAAGGTGCTTTGAAAGTGGTGTCCAACTGCATTAATGCTACTGTTTAGATGTGAGTTAGGATTTGCAGAAGTCTGTAATGAGTTGCTACCTGACCATTGGGGTAGTTCCTCTTGTGTATGGGGGAGGTCGGGAAGTGGTGGAAAGGAAGCTCTGTATGTTATTGAGAGCTCAGTGGAGGAAAGGCAAGCTATACATGTAACTCATAAATGAAATAAATGTTTACAGGAAACAAGATGCAGAATACTTTTGGGGCAGATGAGGCAGACTGGGCTTTAAACTGAAATTTCCAATTAAATGTTTGTTACCTTTTTTCTGCAGTTCAGTCGCGTCCTGTCCCCCGAACCCAGTACAACGACGAGGAAGGGGATTTCTGTGGCGATGGGAAGTTTGGGTCCAGTAATTGGCGTGAGGAGCTGAGAGATGACTACTCTCTGCCTACCTACAGATCAGGCAGCCAGGTTGCTGAAGAGGACGACTATTATGACAAAAGTAGCCCCCTACAAGCATCTCGCACCCGAGACTACATCCAGCCACCTTCCCGTGAGCGGGAATATGGTCATTCCTCATCTGCGGAAAGGGATTACACTGGCCTGTCGTCCCGAAACCGGAACTATGGTCTCCTGGCCTCCCACGAACAGGACTACAGCCACGGTGTCTTGGCTAGAGAACCGTCCAAGCGGCAAAATGCCAGCTACAGCTCTGCGGAGCTTTTGGGAGACTTTCGGGGCTCCCTGGGGGCTTTGGAAGAGGCTGCTCATGGATCCGATTACGACCTAGACTATGGCATTGAGAGAGGACTTGGCCTCTCTCTGCCCATTGGGAGGGGAAGGGGAACACAACGGAAGCGTGGCATGGCACCTCGAGCAGAGCTTGGCATACCTGCCCAAAAATGGGGGACTAAAAATGTAGCCCTGATGGACAATCCCCTGGCAGAATCCCTAAAGCGCCCCCTGCAGCAAACTGTGCTTTCCCAGCGTCCACGGCTGTTCTTGACTCCCCTGGAGAAAGAGTTCAGATTGAAGCCTGTGGACCCCACAGATATTTTCTCCACCTTCGGGATCGAAATCATCAAGTGGGCCGGGTTTGACGACGTTCGGCAGGACTCAGAGTATTCGGAGCTCTTCCGGATGCTCTTCACGGTGGAGACGGAGACCTGCGCCAAGATGCTGGCTTCCTTCAAGTGCTCGTTGAAGTCCGAGCACCAGCGCTTCTGCCTCTCCAGTGTCAAGACCCTGCATCACCTGGCGCTGAGGGCACCCAAAGTGGACAGCCAGTTCTTGAGCCTCCTCCTGGAGAAAAAGGTGATGGTGGAGAAGAACGACTTCTTCGAGGTCATCGGGCCCTTTGACCGCTACGTCATGCGGCTCCAGAACTACCTGCTGAAAAGCGCCACTCCGCTGCTCATGGCCTGCAACTCCTATGAGCTCAGCATGAAGACCAGCAGTGTCAGCAAGCCGGCCCAGATATCAGTTGCTTTGGAGACCACTGTCTCCCTCTGCCGTAAGGCTCTGGCCCTCCTTGGGATGACCTTTGCCCTGGCGACAGCCTTCCGGCAGGAGAAAATCCTAGAGGCTCTCAGCATCCAGGAGGCGGCACCGCCAGCCACCTCGTTCCCTAATTTTGACACCTCTGCTTTGTTTGGGAAAGAGTACATTGAGCACCTGAAGGGCTGGCTGGAGAAGAGCGGCTGCCAGATGCGCTTAAAGCTACCTGCCACTGATGTGCCACAGGAGAGCGCAGGGAATGTGTCGGAAACCAAGCCCAAGATTAAGAGTAAGGAGGGTGTTTTTCATGTTAGTTCCCATGGACCATGATTCTCCATCACATCCTCTTTCAATTTCATCCTCACAGCAGTCCTATAAGATCAGCTACACCTTATATAATAGTAATAGTAATAGTAATTATTTATTTGTATTCTGCCCTATCTCTCCGGGGGGATTCCAGCACATACAGACACAAAGGCAAACATTCAATGCCTAGAAACAACGACACATAGATACACAGATAAAAGTAAAGGCTCGGGGATGGTGCTCATTTCCATTTGTAAGCCAAAGAGCTGCCGTTGTCTTTAGAAACCTCCAAGGTCATGTGGCCAGCATGACTGCATGGAGCACGTTACCTTCCCGCAGAAGCAGAACCACACACACGCATCTTTTCGCACTGTTAGGTTGGCAGAAGCTGGGCCTAGCAGCAGGAGCCCATCCTGCTCCCTGGATTCGAACTGCCAACCTTTCAGTCAGAAAGTTCAGCAGCTCAGTGGTTTAACCCGCTGCGCCACCAGGGGCCCTTCTTATATACCTATTTCTGTTTATATCCTACTAGTGTACCTGGCATTGCTCAGGGGTCAGTGAGGCCGCTTCCACCCCTTCTTTCATGCCTTCTTTCTCTTCTCTTCATACCTTTTCCTTCCTTCCTTCCCACCTTTTTCTTTCATGCTTCTATTTTTTTTCTTTCCTTCCTTTCATCCCCTTATACCTTTTCCCCTTCCTTCCTTCTTCCCTTCCTTCTTCCTTTCTCCATCCATTCTTTTCTTCTTTACTTCTTTCTTTACCTCCCTTTTCTTTCTTCCCTCCTCTCTCCATTCCTTCCTTTCTTTTCTCCTTCCTTCCTTCCTTCCTTTTTTCTTCTCTCTTCCTTCCATTCCTCTTTCCCTTCTTTTTCTTTCTTCCCCCCATTCCTTCCTTTCCTTTCTCCCTTCCTTTTTAAAGTATTTTTTATTGTTTTATCATAGTTATTACATTTGTTATACATTTGTTTATACCAATTGCATATTATTCAACACACTCTTCAACATATAGTCTTATTATTCTACTTGAACATTTCCCCCCCTTTTTTTCCCACCACTGTGCTCCCCTCCCCCCATCTCAAGCCACAGCTTTTACATATCATCCGTCCAAAATCTCATTTCTTCTTGTGACTGTAACCTTCCTTCTTTGTTTTTTAAACCATGTACAACAAATTTACCCCATAAAACATCAAAATCACTTTGTTTCCATATACCTTTTTTAACCTTTAATATACATGTAAGTTTATCGTTTATTGCCAGTTTCCATGCTTCCTTGTACCACTCCTCTATTTGTATATTTATTTCTTTTTTCCAGCTCCTTGCTATGAGCAGTCTTGCTATTGTTCATAGGTTTGTTATCGCTTCTTTATCCTCCTTTTTCAATTGTTTATTATTATATAATGATAATAAAGCTATACTAGGACTTTTCTCAATTTTCATATTCATTATAACCTCTATTTCTCTAAATACTTTCTCCCAAAAATTATTTACATATTTACATTGCCACCACATATGTATATATGTTCCTGGTTCTTGACACCCTCTCCAGCAATTTTTTGAATTATTTTTATTTATATATGCTATTCTTACTGGTTTCAGGTACCACTTCCATATTAGCTTATAATAATTTTCTTTAACTCGTATTGATAGGTTTTTTAAATGTCTTTGTCTCCATAATTGTTGCCACTCTGTTTCATTTATTTTTATCCCTAAATCTTCTTCCCAAACCTCTTTAAGGGTATTATTTTTTGTGTTGCCTTCCTTCATTTCAATTATTATCTTATATATTTTACTAATTGTTTCTCTCAAATTTTCATGCTCTTCTACAGCCCTTCCATTCTGTATTATTTGCTCAAATTGATTAAGTTTGCTTCCATTTTTATTATTTTTTCCCCAATTTTTAAACCATTGTTCTAATTGTATACAATGGAACCATGTCAATTTTATTTCTTTAAACTCTTTCATAATCATTTCCTTCTTCATCCCCACCTTTATCCAATCCCCTATCTTGTCTAAATTTTTTTCCCTTAACGTTTTATCCATTACTTTTTTTAGGTTTTTTGGAAACTTCTTTTCCATTACAATTGGGGTTATACTTGACCCCTCCGATATTAACAATCTCCTATATTTGTTCCATACTTCTAATATATTGCTCAACATTGGGTTTCTAATTTCCCTAATTTCTTTTCTTGTGAACTGTTTAAAAAATATATTCCAAATTTCTTCTTCCACTTCTTCCTTCCTTCCTTCCTTCCTTCCTTCCTTCCTCTCTCCTTTCTCCCATCAACAGCTCTGAGAGGACTTACTTCACTATGTCTCCCTGGCAACAGGACTCTCTTTGTGGTTCTTCTTTCTTCCCTCCCTTCCCCACCTACACAGGTCACATTTCTTTCCCGGTGGCATCAATAAGGCCACTTCACCTAGCAACAGCCAATTCAGTGACATCACAAAGGGCCACTGGATTGTCAACTAGCAACAGTTTTTGTATTACAGGCAGACATTGATTTTTAGAGAGAGAATCCTACGTCTTATTGTTTATCCTTTTATCCTAAAAAGCAGTCAAAGGTGTTGAATTATATTTTAGCCTATGTTAATAAAACCATTGTTTTTGAGGTTTGTACCCATGTTTGACTTCCGCTTTCTTTCCTTTGCCCAGTCCCTCAGCGGGCTGACCAGAAAGTCATCACTACAATCGAAAAACTCGTCGACAACATGGTCTCCGGTTTGCTGTCAGAAAAAGAAAAAACTGAGCTCGGAGACAATCCAGACTATTGGTGAATACCTCTCAGCTTCTTGCGCATAGAGGGAGAAGGGTGACAGAGGGAAGTTGTTTCTTTGGATAGCTTCAGACATTTTGTCTGCGTTGAGGGTGCTTCTCCTTTTCTTTGTGCCAAAATCCATCTCCTTTCTGATTCTCAGGATGCAAGCTCCAACTGCTGGGGCAGGTCAGGGATGGGGCCACAGTCAGGGAAATGACATTGGTCAGAAGGTGGTTTGTTTGAGCTTGCAGATGTTGAGAGATTCCAAAAGAGAAGACCCCTCTTGGAACCTCTTGCTCCTGCAGTGCAGTATTATGGTTTGTTAAATAGCTTGGGTATCCCGTGTTGCTCTAGTTCGCTCTAGATGTATCATTGGTGGGGTTCAGTGGGCTCTCCAGTTGCAGGATGAATTACAACTCCCACCATGGTGAGTCAATCCCATCAAATCCCTCCAGTACGTTCAGTTGGTCATGGGGGTTCTGTGTGCCAAGTGAGGTCCAGGTCCATCATCAGTGGGGTGCGGAGTATCCTTAATGGCAGGTGAACTATAAATCCCAGTACCTACAACTAACAAATGTCAAGGCCAATTCTACCCCAAACCCACCAGTATTCAAATTTTGGCATATCAGGTATATGTGCCGAATTTGGTGCAGATTCATCATTATTTTTGTTCACAGTGTTCTCTGGATGTAGGTGAACTATAATTCCTATAAATCAAGGGGAATTTTCCCCAAAGCTCTCCTGTATTTTTTGTTTGTCATGGGGGTTCTGCTTGCCAAGTGAGGTCCAGAGCCATCATTGGTGGAATCCAGAGTGCTCTTTGATTGCAGGTGCACTATAAATCCCGTATCTACAATGGCTATAAATCAAGGTGAATTCCCCCCAAACCTCTCCAGTATTTTTCTTTGGTAATGGAGGTGGGGGGGGGGGGGGGGGGGGGGGGGGGGAGGAAGTTCTGTGTGCCAAATGTGCTCCAGGTCCATTGTCAGTTTGGGGTTACAGTGCTCTGACTTGATGCAGGGTGAACTACCAAGTTCCAGCATGTGGAATCAATCCCCCAAACTCCTCCAGTAAGTTTAGTTGCTGATTATTTCTGCTCTGTTTATTGTGCACATAGAGATGAAAAGAGTAGGAAAAGGTTAAGGGAGAGAGTAAGAAACACTGGGATGTCTGTGGTGGAGGAAACACGTAAGATCTAGGATGAATTTGTCCCTGAATGAAAGCCTTCACTTTGGTGGTGGGCAGTATGGTGTTTGTGAAGGACATTGGCAGAGCTCTTGTACATGTTCATGGTGCTCACTATAACTTGCAATGTCATTGGAAGGGGGGGCTTTGGTGTCTCCTGAGTGGTGGAATTTATAGCTGTTTGTGGAGGCAGGAGCTTATCTGTGTAAGTGGATACCCCTTCCACATACACACATACATATTTTCACTTTTCTTATGTGTATAGATTGAAGAAAAAGAAGGGATGAAAGCAAAGAGACAGTGCCGCCCTGTGCTGGGGCAACACCTAGAATATATGCTAATTGTAAATTTTAAAATATATACAGTGGAACCTCTACTTAAGAGCATCCCAACATAAGAGTGTTTTCAGTTAAGAGCTATCCTTCGGCCTGAGTTTCACTTTGACATAAGAGCAGCATTTTGAGTTAAGAGTGAGTGCGAAAAGGTGCACTAGTGTGAGAAGACAGGGCTTTAGGGCTTCAAAGGAGCAGCTTCTGTTCCTCATGCCTCGTGCTCTTGTCTGCTTTGGGAGATTGATGTCTGCTTTGCTCTTGTCTGCTTTGAGTAACTTTGAGTTAGCTGATTTTGTGTGGGCTTTTTCCCCCTAATACGTTTTTATGGTATAATTGTTTAAATTCTTTATTGTGTTATTATAATGGCTTATGTGCTGATCTGTCTTGAGTTGATTTTGATTGTGTAATTGGTTATGTTATTAATTGGGCTGTTTATTTATTACTAGCTTGGGTATCCAGTGTTGCTTGAGTTATTTGAAAAAGTCATTTTTTTTATTTTACAAAATGCATAAGGTTGTGCGTGAACTGCAACTCACATCATGCCAGGTTAACCCCCTGAAACTCCATCAATGCTTGTTATGTTGGGCAACTTTGCTCCAGATGCATCATTAGTGGGGTTCAGTATGATCTCTGACCTCAGGGTATACTACAGCTCCCACCATCGTGGGTCAGTCTGCTTAAACCCCTCCAGTAGGATCAGTGGGTCATGGGGGTGTTCTGTCTGCCAGGTTTGATCGAGATCCGTCAACCAGTGTCTCTGGTTGTGGGTGAACTACAACTCCCAGAAAGGAAAGTCAGTTCCCCCCAAACCCATCCAGTATGTTCAGTTGGTCATGGTGGCCCTGTGTGCCAAGTTTCAGAGGGGTTGCCATAGAACATTAGAAAACACATATTTCTGAGGGACTTAGGAAACCCTTTGGCAGAGAAGGCTGAAGATCTTTCTACCTGTCCTTCTCTTCCTCCCACCAAAAGCCCTCCTCCTGCTGTGAGTGGCCGGCCTCTCACCTGGCCTCTCAGCCAAGGGGAGGGCTGTTTTTGAGACTCCAAGCAGCAAAGGAAGAGCAGGCATGCTCTCCACTAAATCACTGTCAATTCCAGATTCCTCCAGTATTTTCTGTTTGTTAGGGGGGTTCTGTGTGGGAATTTTGACCCAATTCTATTGTTGATGGGGTTCGGGATGCTCTTTGATTGTAGGTGAACTATAAATCCCAGAAACTACAATTCACAAATGTCAAGCTCTATTTTCCCCAAAACTCCACCAGTGTTCACATTTGGGCATATTGAGTATTCGTGCCAAGTTTGGTCCAGTTCCACCATTGTTTAAGTCCACGTTGCTCTCTGTATGTAGATGAACCACAACTCCAAAACTCAAGGTCAATATCCCCCAAACCTGTCCAGTATTTTCTAAGCGGTGTACAAATAAAGTCGTGGGAGTTCTTTGTGCCAAGTTTGGTTAAATTCCATTGTTGGTGAAGTTCAGAATGTTCTTTGGTTGTAGCTGAACTATAAATTCCAGCAACTACAACTCCTAAATGACAAAATGAATCCACCTCAACCCCACCAGTATTCAGATTTGGGCATATCGGGTATTTGTGCCAAATTTGGTTCAGTGAATGAAAATACGTCCTGCATATCAGATATTTACATTATGATTCACAACAGTAGCAAAATTACAGTTATGAAATGGCAATGAAAATAATTGTATGGTTGGGGGTCCCCACAACATGAGAAACTGTATTAAGGGGTGGCAGCATTAGGAAGGTTGAGAACCACTGATATAGATGTTTATGTCTGTAAGCCACTCAAAGTTCCTTGTTGGTAGATGGAGCGGTGTACAAATAAAGTTTTGTTGTTGTTGTTATTGTTATTATTATTGTGTTTGGCTTCATGAAGAGAGAGAGAGAGCAAGAGAAGGAGAGGGGCTGGGGTGAGAACTGTATGAAGAAAAAGATGCTTCTGCCTCTTTGCATTTTCCTTGAGACAAGTTTGTGATTCTACCATTGTGCCTCAATTTGGAGCTTCTACCTTTTAAAAGTTGATCTTTTTATTGTTCCATGTGAATGTGCATTTATACATCATTTGCTATTTATAAAGTACATTTGCTTATTTAAAAACATGTAACAAAAATGTTTGGGGTGGTCTTCGAGGTGGCGTGTGGTGGGAAATTTGCTTTGAGATACAAGTGATTTCAGTTAAGAACTTGGTCACTGAATGAACCAAACTCTTAACTCAAGGTATTACTGTATAAGCAAAAGTATACTTCTTGCCATGTCGTGATTCCGTTCTCATTTCTTTCCCTCCCTATTTGGGCCAGGAACTTTGGGGAGAGTTTGGGGTCTTCTTGCTTGTGCTCACTCCACCTCGACTCCTTTCCTCAATCCCAACAGGTTTTTGCAGGAGGAGGAAAGCTTGGAGCACAAGTATTACAAGTTGAAGCTGTCTGAAGCAGAGCAGCTGGCAGCCAAGGCAAACTCACAGAAAGAGGAGGAGGAGAAGGAGAAGGAGAAAGTGGCCGCCGCCAAGATGCGGGAGGAGGACGCCCTGCGGCGGGTCCTGTGCGCCAAGAAAATTGCCAGCCTGAAGAAGAAGCTCTTCCGGGGCAGGCGGTCAGGGATCCTCCAACGGGCCGCCCGTGCTCGGAGAGCCAGAAGGGCAAACGTAGGGACGCAGACGCTGCTCTCAGACAAGATGCTAAAGCTGGATCCTCAGGAGGCCCAAGGCCCGGCAGAAGAGCCTCCGTCCGATGCAGCCGGCAGCTCAGAGTCCACAGCCAGTGAGGCCCCCTTGGATCCTGAAGATACAGCCTTGGCAGGCCAATTTCCAGATGGTGAGTGAAGCCGAGCCGTTGGATGAAAGCTGCCCATCATTCCATCCGATTGTCTAGTCATAGCATCATAGTTGGTCGGGACCCCAAGAGCTATCTAGTCCAACCCCTTCTTCCAGGCAGGATGACACCATTCAATCCCTCCCAGGAGATGGCCATCCAGCCCTTAATAATAACAACAACAAACAACAACATGTGATTAGTTAGTGTGATTAGTTAGTGCAAAGGTTTGGGAGTTTGGCAGCTGTTAATCAAGCAAAAATCACTATTATTTGCCTTTTTATTTCATTGTTATATGTTAGTGTTTAGTTATTATGATTTTTCTTTTTACGTTTATGTCAGCATTGTATTTGTGCAATTGTGCCAGGGGTGATATATAAATATAGTAAATAATAAATATAGTAAATAGTAAATAATAAATAACATCAGAAGAGTCATGGAGAAATAGTATAGAAGTTGAGTTGGAAGGGTCCCCCAGAGGTCATCCAGTCTTTTCCCTTTGTAAAAGAAATAATAAGATCCCAGTCCTCATGGTTCTGAATAAAGAGCTGGTTGACATCAGGATCCTTTGCTCATCGGGCCCAGTCAGTCTCAAAGATGCTGCATGGTTAGCTTGCTGGGTGTTGTAGTTCAAGAACATGCTGCCCCCTAAGGCCTGCAGTTGTTAGACTGCTTCTCTCCAGGGCTAAGCTCTCAGTGCTTTCCCCCTTGTTTTTGATTCCACCTCATGCATCTGTTTGTTTGTTTTTTTGGTTTTTTTTGTCTCTGTTTCAGTGGACCCCAAAACCATGCTCACAGCTCGGAAGCTGGCAATGTTTGTTGCCGAAGTGGGGCCCGAGATTGAACAGTTCAGCATTGAAAACAGTGCGGACAATCCAGATCTGTGGTGAGTTCTTCAACATCTTTTCTGTCTTGTTCAGTGTGCTGCAGAGAGTTTCTGATACACATAAGAAAGCCACAAAAACATCCGGCGTCCATTGTGTACCATTATCCCCCCACATCCATTAATTCAGTTTGACACTACTTTAATAATAATAGCAATTATTTTTATTTTTATTACCATTACTAGCTTGGGTACCCGACATTGCTCGGGTTATTTGGAAAAGTCAATTTTTTAATTGTACAAAAGGAATAAAGTTGTGAGTGAACTACAACTCACATCATGCCAGGTCAACACAGAAAAATTCCACCAATACTTAAAGTTTGTTATGTTGGGCAATTTTGCTCTGGATGCCTCATTGGTGGGGTTCAGTGTGCTCTCTGTCAATAGAGTAAACTGCAACTCCCATTATGGTGAGTCCGTCCCCTGAAACCCCTCCAGTAAGTTGAGTTAGTCATGGGGGTTCTGTGTGCCAAATTTGATCCAGGTTCATCATCGGTGGAGGTCATCATTTCTCTGGTTGTGGGTGAACTACAAATCCCAGAAAGGAAGGTCAGTTCCCCAAAAACCCTTCCAGTCATCATATTTCGGCATATCAGATCTGTGTGCCAAGTTTGGTCCAGATCCATCGGTGTTTGGGTTCACAGTGCTCTGTGGATGTAGGAGAACTACAACTCCCCCAAATCAAGATGAATTTTCCCCAAAGACCTCCAGTATTTTTGCTGGTCACGGGGGCTCTGTGTGCTAAGATTGGTCCAATTCCATCTTTGGTGAAGTTCAGAGTGCTCATTGATTGCAGGTGAACTATAAATCCCAATACCTACAATTCCAAAATGTCCAGGCCAATTCCCCTTAAAACCCACCAGTATTCAAATTTGGGCATGTCAAGTTTGGTTCAGATCCATTGGTGTTGGGGTTCATAGTGTGCCCTGGTTGTAGGTAAACTATAACTCCTATAAATCCCTCCAAAGACCTCCAGTATGTTTTGTTGGCCATGGGGATTCTGTGTGCCAAGTTAGTTTCAGGTCCAACATTGGTGGAGTTCAGAATGCTCTTAGATTGCAGGTGAACTATACATCCCAATACCTACAACTCCTATAAATCATGGTGAATTATCCTCAAACCTCTCTAGTATGTTCCGTTTCTGATCAATTCCTCTGATTGCTGTGTGCCATAAAAATAATAGGAAAGGGTTAAGAGAGAGGCAGTGGGCGGGGTCATGCAAATTCCACACCAGTGGAGAGAGTAAGAAACACTAGGATATCTGTGGCGACTGAAATACAAAATCTAGGATGAAATTTTCCCCATATGAAAGCCTTCACTTGGATGGTGGGCAGTATGGTGTTTGTGGAGGACACTGTCAGGGCTCTTGGACATGGCACTCTCTATAACCTGCAATGTCATTAGAGGGAGGGCTTTTGGTTTCTCCTGAGTAGCGGGAGCAAAAGATGTTTGTGGAGGAAGGAACTTATCTGTGTAAGTGAACACCCCAGCCAGACACACACAAACATATTTTCAATGCATTGTTCAAGGCTTTCATGGCCGGAATCACTGGGTTGTTGTGAGTTTTCCGGGCTGTATGGCCATGTTCCAGAAGCAAACATATTTTCACTATACACTTACGTATATAGATAGATTATTATTATCTGATTCACCTTGTGACTCGAGGCGGAGCACAACGTAAGAGCACATCATCACAAAGCATTGTATAAAACACACACATTAAAATGTATTTCTGTGAAATACATATATTAAAATACGCCAAACAAAGATTACAATACAGCAAGCACGAGATAGAGGTCAAGCTGCATCAGTTGTACAATGTAGATGTATCTGCAGTTGAGGGAAATGAAGGAAGGGCTTTTCCCTGCCAACCAATTCATTTGCCTTTTTTGTCCTTGATTTTTATTTATCGTTTCAGAAGTGAATTGAGGGTACCGTTAGAATATATTTAAAACCACAAACAAAGTTAAAAACTTGGCATGATGCTAAATGTCCTTTGACCAGAAGCTGGCCTCTTGGAGTGCCTGTGTTGTGGCTGTGAGACGGTCCTCCATTGTGCATGTGGCAGGGCTCAGGTTGCATTGTCGTAGGTGGTCTGTGGTTTGCTCTTGTCTTTGATGAGGACTATGAAGTCTGAAGGATGGCTCCAGGTCTTTTCTCAGCCTTGATTATGCCATAGGACCCTACTTATCAGCCTTTTGTAAATTTCTACCCGTGGCATGGATAACTTGATAACTTCAGAGGAAGTCCATGACATGTGCCATTGCTGAAGCCCATTTTGCTCTACTGCTGCTGTGCCGAAGAAGCTTGTGACCTGCTGAAACTGCTTCTGTTTCTAAATGCCTTTCCCTCCAACAGTTTGAAGCAAAAGTGTCTTTCCTTTTGGCTTTGCTGCAGGGACTAAAAATCTCTGCTCTGTTCCCCAGGTTTCTGCAGGACCCCGAGAGCTCAGCCTTCAAGTACTATCGCCTGAAGGTCCAGCAGCTCTGCTCCGTCCCCTCCGAAGAGACGGAGGAAAGTGAAGGAGAGGAGCCAGGCAAAGCGGAGGAGGAAGGACCGGCCACGGAGGAGGAAGGACTGGCCACGGAGCCAGAGCCACCAACGGCCGTCCCTGCAAAGGGTCCCCCCTTTGGGCGCAAGCGGGTGAGCAGCAAGACCTTGAAGGTGGGCCTGATCCCGGCCTCAAAGAGGGTCTGTCTCATCGATGAGCCCAAAGGTGAGTAAGCGGAAGAGACTCTCATGACAGCAGCCCCCCAAAACAGGGCTGTCTAGCAAAAGGGTCAGGAGGGGGCTGCTTCCCTTTTGTTTACAAACCTGAAGCATAAATTGGTTTAAAAGCAGCTGCAGCAACGAATGCTGTTTTGGCCTGCCTCAGTACAAGCAGAGTTTCTGAGTTCAGGGACCATGAAAACCTTCCCAACACATGGGCATCCAACCTCATCATTGAGAAATAGGACTATAGAATCCTAAAGTTGGAAGATACCTCAAGGGTCAACCAGTCCAACTCCCTTCTGTCTTAAAGCACGACACCATCAAAGCACTCTCAATAGATGACCATCCATCCTCGTCGGAATTAGCAGGCTCATTGAGAAATAGGGCTATAGAATCATAGAATCCTAGAGTTGGAAGGGATCCCCAAGGGCCATCCAGCCCATCCCCCTTCTGCCCTAAAGGGTGGCACCATCAAAGCCCTCCCAACAGATGAGCATCCAACCTCATGGACATTAGCAGGTTCATTGAGAAATACGGCTATGGAATCCTAGAGTTGTAAGGGATCCCCAAAGGCCATCCAGCCCATCTCCCTTCTGCCCTAAAGGATGACACCATCAAAGCCCTCCTGACAGATGGCCATCCAACCTCATAGACATTAGCAGGCTCATTGAGAAATAGGGCTATAGAATCATAGAATCCTAGAGTTGTAAGGGATCCCCAAAAGCCATCCAGTCCAACTCGCTTCAGCACTAAAGAGCCCCCCGAGAGATGGCCTTCCAACCTCATAGACATTAGCAGGTTTATTGAGAATTCGTTCCGAGGATGGCATATCATTGAGCCATGGCCATTGAATTAAAGATGAGGTCCTTCAAAGAGGAGCTCCTGAAGCAGCTTCTCCTTTTGCTTAGCACAAAGATGACAATTGGGTATTATTATTATTATTATTATTATTATTATTATTATTATTATTATTATTATTATTAGCTTGGGGACCCGGCATTGCCCAGGTTATTTGAAAAAGGTTTTTTTTTTTAAAAAAAATGTATAAGGTTGTGGGTGAACTACAACTCACATCATGCCAGGTTAACTCCCTGAAACTCGATTAGTACTTTGTTTGTCATGTTGGACAAATTTGCTCTAGTTGCATCATTGGTGGGGTTAAGTCTGCTCTCTGGTTGTAGGATAAACTACAACTCCCACTGTGGTGAGTTAGTCCTCTCAAACCTCTACGGTAGGTTCAATTGGGCATGGGGGTTCTGTGTGCCAAGCTTGGTCCGGGTCTCTTGTTGGTGGGGTTCAGTGTCTCTGGATATTGGTGAATTACATCTCCCAAATGACAAGGTCAATTCTCCCCAAGCCCTGCCAGTATTCAAAATTGGGCATATTGAGTATGCATGCCAAGTTTGGTCCATATCCATCGTTGGTTGGGCTCACAGTGCTCTCTAGATATAGGTGAACTACAACTATAAATCAAGGTCAGTTCCCCCAAACCTGGTCATGGGAGTCTGTGTTCCAAATTCGGTCCAGGTCCATTGTCAGTGGGGTCACAGTGCTGTGTCTTGATGCAGGGTGAACTACGATGTGGTTTTAAACAATTGATTTTAAAGTGGAAATAATTGATTTTAGTATTTATGTATATTTATAGTTTATTTTATGATCCGCCACTGAATGTTTGCCGTGTATATGTTGTGATCCGCTCTGAGTCCCCTTCGGGATGAGAAGGGTGGAATATAAATATTTTAAATAAATAAGTAATAATAAACTTCCATCATGTTGAGTCTGTCCCCAACCCCCTCCATTATGTTCAGTTGCTAATCAATTCCTCTATTTGGTGCATGCCATAGAAAGAAGTAGGAAAGGGTTATGGGAGAGGCAGTGGGCGGGATCATGCAAATTCCACACCAATGGATAGAATAAGAAACACTGGGATGTCTGTGGTGGAGGAAAAACAGAAAATCTAGGATGAAATTGTCCCTGTATGAAAGCCTTCACTTGGGTGGTGGGCAGTATGGTGTTTATGGAGGACACTGGCAGGGCTCTTGGACATGTTTACAGCGCTCTCTATAACCTGCAGTATCATTGGAGGGAGGGTCATTGGTGTCTCCTGAGTGGTAGGAGCTGTAGCTATTCGTGGAGGCAGGAGGTTGTCTGTGTAAGTGGACACCACAGCCACACACACACACACATACATGTTTTCTCTTTTGTTATGTGTATACATTGGCTGCTCCTGAACTCTGGAACTCCCTACCCATTGAAGCCAGAATGGCCCCCTTCCTGCTATCTTATTTTACCTTTATATTCAGGAAGGCTTTAAAAGAAGGTTTGTAAGATTAAGTCACGGAAAATGCTGTGGTTTTAGCCTTCTTTTGAATATGTTTTTAATCCGCTTTAACTGTTTTATTTTTAATCAGTACCATTAATATTTAATTCTGTTTTCATGTTTTGTATATTTTGGGGTTTTAAATGGTATGGAATTGATTTGACGGCAAGCCAATTTGGGGCTTACAGTCTCTTTTGTGGCAGGTTATAAATAAATAAAAAGAAGTACCTAGCAATGCCCATAAATGCAAACTTGTTTTCACTTTTATATATATACTAGCTTGGGTACCCGGCATTGTCCTGTTTATTTTAAAATGTCAGTTTTTAATTGTACAAAATTAATAAGGTTGTGGGTGAGCTACAACTCACATCATGCCGGGTGAACCCTGAGAAATTCCATCAGTACTTTGTTATGTTGGGCAAGTTTGCTCTAGTTGCATCATCGGTGGGGTTGAGTGTGCTCTCTGGCTGTAGGGTAAACTACAACTCCCACTATGGTGAGTCAGTCCTCTCAAACCCCTCCAGTAGGTTTGGGTTTGTCATGGGGGTTCTGTGTGCCAAGTTTGGTTCAGGTCCATTATCAGCGGAGGTCACTGTTTCTCTGGTTGTGGGTGAAATACAACTCCCAGAAAGGAAGGTCACTTCCCGTCCCCCAACCCTTTCAGTAATCAAGTTTCGGCATATCAGGTATGTGTTCCTAGTTTGGGCCAGATCCATTGGTGTTTCGGTTCACAGTGTTCTCTGGATCTAAGTAAACTACAACCCCACCCCCCACCCCCCCAAATCAAGGTGTATTTTCCCCAAAGACCTCCAGTATGTTTTTGCTGGTCTTGGGGGACCTGCGTGTCATGTTTGGTCCAGTTCTGTCTCTGGTGGAGTTCAGAGTGCTCATTGATTGCAGGTGAATTATACATCCCAGTACCTACAACTCCAAAATGGCCAGGCCAATTCCCCTCAAAACCCACCAGTACTCAAATTTGGGCATATCAGGTATGCATGCCAAGTTTGATCAAGACCCATCATTGTTTGGGTTTATAATGTGCTCTGGATGTACTCCTACCAATCCTTCCAAAGACCTCCAGTATTTTTGTTGGTCATGGGCGTTCTGTATGCCAAGTTAGATCCAGGTCCATCGTTGGTGGGGTTCAGAGTGTTCTTAGATTGTAGGTAAACTATTCATCCCAGGACCTACAACTCTTATAAATCATGGTGAATTCTCCCCAAACCTTTCTAGTATGTTCAGTTGCTGATCAAGTCCTCTGTTTGCTGTGTACCATAGAAACGAAGGGGAAAGGGTTAAGGGAGAGGCAGTGGGTGGGGTCATGCAAATTCCACACCAATGGAGAGAGTCAGATATACTGAGATGTCTGTGATGAAGGAAACACATAAAATCTAGGATGAAATTGTCCCTGTATGAAAGCCTTCACTTGGGTGGTGGGCAATATGGTGTTTATGGAGGACACTGGCAGGGCTCTTGGACATGTTTACAGCGCTTTCTATAACCTGCAATGTCATTGGAGCAGGGGGGCATTGGTGTCTCCTGAGTAGTGGAAGCTATAGCTGTTTGTGGAGGCAGGAGTTGAGGTGGACACCCCAGCCACATACACTCATACATATTTCCACTTTTATTATGTGTATAGATGATGAGTATATATATATATGGCCACCGCTTTGCAAATTCTAGAAATAAGACACCATGCTTTATCTGTACACTAACAGGGCAGTTCTGGGTAATTTTGTGTTGACTTGGGTTTGCTTTCTTTGTCTTTCAGTTCACGATCCTGTCCGCATTGCTTACGACCGGCCACATAGCTACCAACCGAATCGGAACAAGAAGGTGAGGGGCAACGGAGGGTAATGTCATGGCATTATCGTTTTGGTAATTCATTACTGAAGAGTTGAGCGATTCTCCCATTCAGTCTTTGTGAATACATTGGACTTCTTTTCATCGTTGTTATTATCATTATTATTCTACTTATTTATATCCTGCTTTTTCTCTCCACAAAGGACACTCAAAGTGACTTACATTCAGAGCATTTCAATACAATTTAAAACCCAGAAATCTACAAGCATTCAAATAGAATGATCAATGGTATTAATCAAAAATAATAGTAATACATTATTAATAATTATTAATTAAAAGTAATTATTGATTACAATATTAAATTAAAAATACTACGAATCAAAATACTTAAAATAATAATAATAATTGAACACAAATAATTAAAGATTATTAAATTATTATTATTATTATTATTATTATTATTATTATTATTAATACCATAGCAGGATGGTGGTGCTGCTGCTGATGGTAATGATGATAATAATAGATGCATCCTCAGTGTCTAATGTTAGCGTAAGGCTTGGATGAATGTGAACGAATCTAAATTTAATTCAGATAGCGATGGAAAGACAAATCAGAAACTTGGGATTCGATATGTTTTGGGATTAGAAAACATTATGAAGATTTGCAGCTTTACAGTCAAATATATCTCTAAAAGCACAACCATAAAATCACCTATTAAAATAAACACATAGCATATTTCCCTGAAAAAAAATAAGACATGGTCTTGTATTAGATTTTGCTTCTCAAGGACTTATTTTCAGGGGATGTCTTATATTTTTATTTACAAAAATCTACGTTTATTCAAATACAGTCATGTCATCTTCTGGAACATCGACATAATATTATGTTAATAATATTTATTATTCTTATTACTAACTTGAGTCCCCGACATTGGCCGGATTCTTTGAAAAATTCATTTCTGTTATTGTACAAAATACATAAGGTTGTGGGTGAACTACAACTCACATCATGCCAGGTTAACCCAAGAAATTCCATCAGTACTTAAAGTATGGCATGTGGGACAAGTTTGCTCTAGATTCATCATCAGGTGGGGTTCAGTGTGCTCTCTGACTGCGGGTGAACTACAATCCCACTGTGGTGAGTCAGTCCCCTCAAACCCCTCCAGTCGGTTGAGTTAGTCATGGTGGTTCTGTGTGCCAAGTTTGATCAAGGCCCATCATTAGTGGAGGTCACAGTTTCTTTGGTTGTGGGTGAAATACAACTCCCAGAAAGGAAGGTCACTTCCCGTCCCCCAACCTTTTCAGTAATCAAGTTTCTGCATATCAGGTATGTGTTCCTAGTTTGGTCCAGAACCATTGGTGTTTTGGTGTATTTTCCCCAAAGACCTCCAGTATGTTTTTGCTGGTCCTGGGGGACCTGCGTGTCATGTTTGGTCCAGTTCCGTCTCTGGTGGAGTTCAGAGTGCTCATTGATTGCAGGTGAACTATACATCCCAGTACCTACAATTTCAAAATGGCCAGGCCAATTCCCCTCAAAACCCACCAGTACTCAAATTTGGGCATATCAGGTATACATGCCAAGTTTGATCCAGATCCATCATTGTTTGGGTTTGTAGTGTACTCTGGATGTAGGTGAACTACCAGCTCCTACCAATCCCTCCAAAGACGTTCTGTATGCCAAGTTAGTTCCAGGTCCATCGTTGGTGGGGTTCAGAGTGTTCTTAGATTGCAGGTGAACTATTCATCCCAGACCTACAACTCTTATAAATCATGGTGAATTCGTCCCAAATCTCTCTAGTATGTTCAGTTGCTGATCAAGTCCTCTGTTTGCTGTGTGCCATAGAAAAGAATAGGAAAGTGGGATATGAATAAACACAATAATAATAGTAATAGTCCCACACTGTACTGGAATCCCAGCTTTTCCTTTCCATTTACAGAGGTTTGATATGTCATCCCTGAGATGGAAGTTAACTAGCAGAAGAACTTTAAGGTAGAAAATAATATTGTGTAAAGAGGCTTCCTGAAATCCAACAGAAACTGATTTGGGCCACCATATGTTGGGTTGAAACCAAAGAAATGCAAAAAAAGCAATATCGTTTTGGGGGAAAAGAACGTTTTGTGGCAATCTGTTGTTTTCTATCCTCCTTGCTGCTACAAAACATCTGTTTTGTTTGTTTTTTCCAGTCAGCGCCAAGGGACTTGGAGTTCCGCCACAAGCGGCTGAACCAGAAGAACGTCGGCTTCCAGATGCTCCAGAAGATGGGCTGGAAGGAAGGCCTGGGCCTTGGGGCCGAAGGCAGGGGCATTACAGAGCCCATCAAAGTGTATGTAGCCCTGTTTAGTCAATGAGCCATTGGTCTCCTCCGTCTCCACCCAAGCAGCTTCTTCCATATCCAAAATGCTTGGGACTGGAAGAGAGTCGATTCTCGCAAACTGCAACCCCCATCATCCTTTGTCATTGCCCCCCAAAACCCCTCCAGTATTTAAAGTTGGCTATGATGGGTCTGCGTGCCAAGTTTGGTCCAGATCCGCTGTTGGTGGGAGTCACTCTGCTCTCTCAATGTGGATATCTTGGAAAATAGATAGATACATAGATAGATGGATGGATCGATGCATATTTTCACGTTTACTAATTAGATCAGCAGATTTTCTCCATATTTCATCAAAATCACTTTGTTTCCATACACCTTTTTTAACTTTTAATATACATGTCAGCTTATCATTTATTGGCACTTTCCATACTTCCTTGTACCACTCCTCTACTTGTATATTTATTTTTCTTTTCCAATTCTTTGCTATAAGCAGTCTTGCTATTGTTAATAAGTTTATCACACCTTTATCCTCTTTTTTCAGTTGTTTATTATATAATGATAATAAAGCTATACTAGGACTTCTTTCTATTTTAATGTTCATTATATCTTCTATTTCTCTAAATACTTTCCCCCAAAATTTATTTACATATTTACATTGCCACCACATATGTATATATGTTCCTGATTCTTGACATCCTCTCCAGCATTTTTTTGAATTGTTTTTATTTATATTTGCTATTCTTACTGGTGTTAGGTACCATTTCCATATCAACTTATAGTAATTTTCTTTAACCCGTATTGATAAATTCTTTAGATGTCTTTGTCTCCATAATTGTTGCCACTCTGTTTCATTTATTTTTATCCCTAAGTCTTCTTCCCAGACCTCCTTAAGGGTGTTGTTTTTTGTTTTTCCTTCCTTTATTTCTATTATTATTTTATATACTTTACTAGTTATTCTTTTCAAATTTTCATGCTCCTCTAACAGCCCTGCCATTTTGTATTATTTGGTCAAATTGGTTAAGCTTACTTCCGTTTTTATTTTATTTTTTTGCCCAATTTTTAAACCATTCTTCTAATTGTATACAATGAAACCATGTCAATTTTATTTCTCTAAATTCTTCCATAATCATTTCCATTCCCATTTTAAATGTTGTATTGTTCTTCCTTTCCTTTCCTTTTTTTGCACTACAAACAAAATAGAGTTAGATAGAGTTACAAGCTGGATAGATGCGGGGAATGCCGTGGATGTAGCGTACCTGGATTTCAGTAAGGCCTTCGACAAGGTCCCCCATGACCTTCTGGCAAGGAAACTAGTCCAATGTGGGCTAGGCAAAACTATGGTGAGGTGGATCAGGAATTGGTTAAATGGACGAACCCAGAGGGTGATTCTCCCCAATGCTTCCTCTTCATCCTGGAAAGAAGTGACGAAAGTGGAGTGCCGCAGGGTTCCGTCCTGGGCCCGGTCCTGTTCAACATCTTTATTAATGACTTAGATGAAGGGCTAGAAGGCATGATCATCAAGTTTGCAGACGACACCAAATTGGGAGGGATAGCCAGAGGAAAGGAGCAGGATTCAAAACGATCTTGACAGATTAGAGAGATGGGCCAAAACTAACAAAATGAAGTTCAACAGTGACAAATGCAAGATACTCCACTTTGGCAGGAAAACGAAATTTAAAGATACAAAATGGGGGACGCCTCGCTCGAGAGCAGTACGTGTGAAAAAGATCTTGGAGTCCTCGTGGACAACAAGTTAAACATGAGCCAACAATGTGATGTGGCGGCAAAAAAAGCCAATGGGATTTTGGCCTGCATCAATAGGAGCATAGTGTCTAGATCTAAGGAAGTAATGCTACCCCTCTATTCCGCTTTGGTTAGACCACACCTGGAATATTGTGTCCAATTCTGGGCACCACAATTCAAGAGAGAAATTTACAAGCTGGAATGTGTCCAGAGGAGATCAAGGGTCTGGAGAACAAGCCCTATGAGGAGCGGCTTAAGGACCTGGGCATGTTTAGCCTGAAGAAGAGAAGGCTGAGAGGAGATATGATAGCCATGTATAAATATGTGAGAGGAAGCCACAGGGAGGAGGGAGCAAGCTTGTTTTCTGCTTCCTTGGAGACTAGGACGCAGGAACAATGGCTTCAAACTACAAGAGAGGAGATTCCACTTGAACATGAGGAAGAACTTCCTGACTGTGAGAGCCGTTCAGCAGTGGAACTCTCTGCCCCGGAGTGTGGTGGAGGCTCCTTCTTTGGAAGCTTTTAAACAGAGGCTGGATGGCCATCTGTCAGGGGTGCTTTGAATGCAATATTCCTGCTTCTTGGCAAGGGGGTTGGACTGGATGGCCCATGAGGTCTCTTCCAACTCTTTGATTCTATGATTCTATGAAAATGTGTACAGCGTACATGGGAATTTTTTAAAGTTTTTCCCCCAATTAGTTTATACAAACACTCTGCATCCCTCTGCCACTAGCCTGGCCTGTCAAATTTTGAAACACAATGTGTCAAAAAGTTTGTCCATGCCTGATATACAGATATTATCTATCTATCTATCTATCTACCTACCTACCTATCTATCTATAAATGCTCTGTTTGTTTTGAGTGGCATCATAACTCAAAATCCACTGGGCAAATTGCTGCCAAATTTGGCCACAAAACATCTACTAACACAAGGAGTGACCATCACTAAAAAAATGATTTTGTCATTTGGGAGTTGTAGTTGCTGGAATTTATAGTTCATCTACAATCAAAATGCATTCTGAACTCCAGCAATGATGGAATTGAACCATACTTGGCACACGGGACTCCCATGACCAACAGAAAATACTGGCAGCATTTGGTGGGCATTGACCTTGAGTTTTGGAGTTGTAGTTCACTTACCTCCAGAGAGCACTGCGGACTTAATGATAGATCTGGACCAAACTTGTCACAAATACTCAATATGCCCAAATATGAACACAGATGGAGTTTGGGGGAAATAGACCTTGACATTTGGGATTAGTAATTGGGATGTATAGTCCACCTACAATCAAAGAGCATTCTGAACCCTACCAACCATAGAATTGGGACAAAGTTCCCACACAGAACCCCCATGACCAAAAGAAAATACTGAGTTTTCTACTAGCTGTACCCACCACACGTTGCTGTGGCCAACCTTCCCTCCCTCTTTTTCTCCTTCTTTCCCTTTTTCCTTCCTTTCCTCTTTTTCTTTCCCTATCTCTCATCTTTCTTCCATCTCTACCTGTTTCTTTCCTCCCTTTCTTTGCTCTTTGGTTACATCCTTCCTTCCTTCCCTATCTTTTGTTCCTTCTCTCATTCGTTCCTTCTCTTTTTCCTTTCACTTTTTTATTTCCTTCACTCCTTCCTTGCTTCTCTTGTCTTTCTTTCCTTCTTTCCCTCCCTGCTTCTCTCCTTCCTTCCCTTTTTCCCTCCTTCTCTCGTTACTTCTTGACTGTTCCTTCCATTTAATATTGTATTTATATCTTAGAAAGAAGGAAAGGAAGAAGGAAGGAAGGAGGGACAGGAAGGAAGGAAAAGAAAGAAGGAGGGACAGGAAGGAGGAAGGAAGGAGGGAAAGAAAGGAGGGGGATGAAGAAAGAAGGGAGGGAAGGAAATGAAGAGGAAGGAAATGAAGAAAGAGAATGAAGGAGGAAAGGGAGGATCCCAGATTTTATGTGTTTCCTCCACCACAGGCATCCCAGTGTTTTTGACTCTCTTGATTGGTGTGGAATTTGCATGATCCCGCTCACTGCTTCTCCCATAAGCCTTTGACCTGCAATCAGTGAGCACTCTGAACCCCACCAAAGATGGAATTGGACTACACTTGGCACACAGAGCCCCCATGACCAGCTGGAGGTCTTTGGGGAAAATTCACCTTGATTTGAGGGAGTTGTAGTTCACCTAAATGCAGAGAGCACTGTGAACCCAAACACCAATGGATCTGGGCTGAACTTGGCACACATAGTGATATACCGAAATTTGATTACTGGCGGGGTTTGGGAGGAACTGGCCTTCCTTTCTGGTAGTTGTATTTTACCCACAACCAGAGAAACTGACCTCCACTCATGATGGACCTGACTAACTCATCCTACTGGAGAGGTTTGAGGGGACTGACTCACCATAGTGGGAGCTGTAGTTTACCCTACAGACAGAGAGCACACGGAACCCCTCCAATGAAGCATCTAGAGCAAAATGCCCAACATAACAAACTTGAAGTACTGATGGAGGTTTTCGGGCATGATGTGAGTTGTAGTGCACCCACAACCTGATGTATTTTGTACAGTTACAGAAATGACTTTTTCAAATAACTCGGGCAATGCCAGGGACCCAAGCCAATATATAATATAATAATATATAATAATATGTTATAATATCATATAATATATAGTATGTAAACATTTCTTGTGGCTCCATGAGAAACTTTTTGCTTCAAGAACTCTGCAGCTGAAAACCCCCTGGTCTAGATAGATAGATTGAGACTCTTCCCACCCACTCCTCTTGATCGAGATGGGATATTCTGGATTGGTTTGAGTGGGATTTTTTTGTCACTTATTTGGTGTTTCTCCTCTTGCTCCCTGCGGTGGTGCAACGGGTTAAACTCTAGTGCTCCTGAACTGCTGACCTGAAGGTTGGCAGTTCAAATCTGCGGGACGGAATGAGCTCCTGCTGTTAGCCCTAGCTCCTGCCAACCTAGCAGATTGAAAGCATGCAAATGTGAGTAGATCAATAGGTACCACTACGGCGGGAAGAGGCAAAAAGACGCTCCAAACACTCATGCCAGCCACATGACCAGGAGGTGTCTACAGATTCAGGCTCCTCAGCTTGGAAGTGGAAAAGAGCACCTCCCTCAGAGCTAGAGATGAGCCCTGCCTCCAGACCCGGAAATGAAAGGAGAAGCCTTTGCCTTTGTCTGTGTGTTTGTGTCTCATTGTATGTCATTGTAAACAAGGCATTGAATGCTTGCATACTGTAATCTGCTCTGAGCCCCCTCAGAGAGAAGGGCAGAATATAAATAAAGTGTTATTGTTATTATTATTTTGCTCAGAGACTATAATGGCCCCAAGCCATGCTGACACTTGCTTTTGTGCCTCTCACAGGGGCTCTACTTCGGCTGGACAGGGCCTGGGCATTGGAGACAAGAAAGAAGATACCTTTTCCACCTTCCGCCAGAGAATGATCAAGATGTATTACATGAAAAGAGCCGGGAAGTAGATAAGGATGCAGAGCAAGGCCGTTGCTTGGGTTCGTCGGAGCTGCTCTTGACAACGGTTTCCATTTGCTTTGAAAAAGCCTTGGAGCCAAACAATGATTGATTATTACAAGATGTAGATCTCAACATCCCCAGAATCCCTTCAAATGAAGAAACAAAAGAGGTCTGTCTCAGCAAGGACTCGTAACATCTCCCTTCTGAGGAAAATGCAGAATTTCCCATCCAAAAGATGTCCAACTTCTGCGTCACTTCCTTTTTAGCATCACTTTGCCTTTTGGACTGTAAGCAAAGCATCGCAGGGGCCGGTGATTTGGCCCATTTGAGGAAGAAAACAAGTTGGAACCTAAAAGACATATTTCCATATTTACCGTATATATATATACACACACACCAGTCTCAGCTTTTGTTTCAGGGACTCTGTCTCTCAATGGCTCGAGTGAAAAAAATGACACCTGTTTTCCTCTATCAGCTCTAATTTTTGAGATTACAGAACATATATCGACCTGCCACCATCTTGTTTTTCTGGATTCTCGCAAAGATAGATGTCCTCTAAAGGTGTAAACTAATCTGGATTTGTCTCGAAAGCTCCTCCAAATGCAGACTTGAAAGCACATTCTGCAGTGACACGGTTATACTTTAGCTTCACTTTGCTTTGGATCTTTAGTCGTGTTTTTTTCTCCCAGCTCAAGATTGAGTTCCGTCCCTCTGTGTGTGTTTGAATGCGTTTGTCTGAATGCTTTTGCAAAAAAAACAAAAACCCTTTTCAACATTCGTATCCATTCACTGCTTTTTTCTATTCTTCCTAGCTTTCCAGGCGCTCTTGTCCTGAAGACCACAAGCATCCATTCAAAAACACTGTTCACTATGTCTCCTTTTTTGTTGGGAACATTTTATATATATATATAATATATGTATATCTCCCCTTTCCCAGTAGTGCTTCTCGATGGGGATTGTTTGGTTCTGCTCCCTTTCCTTGTGGCGTTCAATAATATTGTTGGCAGAGGGACTGTTCCGCCAAGGTTGACGTTGCTTCTAAAGATGTTTTGATGGCATGTGACCCTTTTATTTTTCAAAAAAAAGTCCAATAAACAAAGGGGAAAAGGGACCTAACTGTTTTGCCCCTTTGCTTCTTTCCAGTCTTCCGTAGCTGTTTGGTTCATTTATTTGAGGACTTGGGGTACATTAGCATACTTTGTGGGGTCAATGGGACCAGATATCCCAAAAGTCAGAAATAATTATTTGAGGAAGCAAAAACTGGTGGGAAACCATAGAAACGCTATTCATGGTGACCTGTGGATGAATGATTTCTTGCAAAAAAAAGCCCAACTCTTTCTTTATCCTATAGTCTCAAGGTTCTTCTATATGGGCCATTATTTATTTATTTACTTACTTACTTACTTACTTACTTACTTATTTTATTTGTATACCGCTCTTCTCAGCCCTTAGGCGACTCAGAGCAGTTTACAACAATTTAGGTATACACAATACAAAATCATTAAGCATTTAAAAGCAATAGCATCACAAATCATTAAACATCAATATCAGTACATCACTACATCAATATAACATATCCATCAGGTCTCGTCAATGAAATCAGAATCCAAACTCATTATCCCATATTCCGTGTTCCGATAGTCAATCAATCAATCACACTGCTTAGTCGAATGCCTGTTCAAACAGCCAGGTCTTTACTTTCCTCCGGAATGCCAGCAAGGAGGGGGTCGATCTAATATCTGCAGGAAGGGCGTTCCACAGCTGAGGAGCCACCACTGAGAAGGCCCTGTCTCTCGTCCCCGCCAAGCGTGCTTGTGAAGCCGGCAGGATCGAGAGCAGGGCCTCCCCAGATGATCTTAATGTCCTAACTGGTTCATAGGAGGAGACGCGTTCGGGCAGGTAGGTCGGGCCAGAGGCTAAAGCCACCACTTTGAATTGTGCCCGGTAGCAAATTGGCAGCCAGTGGAGCTGGCGCAGCAGTGGAGTGGTATGCTCCCTGAGTGCCACTCCTGTTAGCATCCTGGCTGTCGATCGTTGGACCATTTGAAGCTTCCGAGCAGTCTTCAGAGGCAACCCCACGTAGAGAGCGTTGCAGTAGTCTAAACGGGACGTGACTAGAGCATGGACTACCGTGGTCAAGTCAGGCTTCCCAAGGTACAGTACGGGCGCAGCTGGCGCACTAGTTTTAACTGCGAATGCTCCCCTGATATTTATGTATCCCCGATATTTATGTATCGTGTCAGAAGTGAATTGACAGTACAGTTATAATGTATTTAAAAACACAAAGTTAAGAACTTGTCATTATGCTAAATGTCCTTTGACTAGAAGCTAGCCACTTGGAGTGCCTCTGGTGTCGCTGTGAGAAGGTCCTCCAATGCACATGTGGCAGGGCTCAGGCTACATTGCAGTAGGTGGTCTGTGGTTTGCCCTTCTCCGCACTTGCATCTCACGAACTCTACTTTGTAGTCCCATTTCTTAAGATTGGCTCTGTATCTCGTACTGCCAGGACACAGTCTATTCAGTGCCTTCCAAGTTGCCCAGTCTTCTGTGTACCCAGGAGGGAGTCTCTCATCCAGTATCCGCCACTGATTAAGGTGCTGGGTTTTTGCCTGCCCCTTCTGGACTCTGGCTTGCTGAGGTGTTCCTGTGAATATCTCTGTATATCTTAGGAAGTTATTTCTTGATTTAAGGCGTTGGCGTGCTGGCTAATATCTGAACTGAGGATGGGCCAGAGATGTCAATGTCTTGGTCCTTTCACTGCCTGCTGCTACTTCCCAATGGATGTCAGGTGGTGCAATACCGGCTAAACAGTATAATTTCTCCAGCGAGGTACTATGTAGACATCCTGTGATAATGCAACATGTCTCATTAAGAGCCATATCCACTGTTTTAACATGGTGAGATGTATTTCACACTGAGCATGCGTACTCAGCAGCAGAGTAGCAAAGTGCAAGGGCAGATGTCTTTACTGTGTCTGGTTGTGATCCCCAGGTTGTGCCAGTCAGCTTTCATATGATATTTCTAGCACCCACTTTTTGCTTGATAGTCAAATAGTGCTTCTTGTAAGTCAGAGCGTGGTCCAGAGTAACTTCAGGTATTTTGGTGTGCTGCAATGCCATTAAAAGTAATGAATATATAATATTAGTGTATATATAATAATACACAGCGTTGCCCAAATGTTGGAGAGGAGGTTGCCCGCTACTTTATCTCTTCTCTCTCTTTCCTTCCCCTCATACCTTTCCTTCTTTTATTTCTATTCTTTCCTTCCTTCACCCTTCTTTTTTCCTCTTTTTTTCTTTCCTTTCTCCCTTTCCCAGCAAGTCTCCATTGCAAGCTGGCTCTCTTTGTGGCTCCTTCCTTCCTTCCTTCCTTCTTTTATTTCCCCTTTTTCCTCTTTCTTTCCTTTCTCCCTTCTCCAGATCTGAAGGTTATATAAAACACAAGCTTAAGGATTCCTTTCTTCTTTCTCCACCTTTCAAGCTTTTGTGAAATATAAGCTTACGGACTTTTTCTCCCTTATCCAGCTCTGAAGGTTGTATAAAACACAAGCTTAGGCCTCCTTTCTACCTTCTCCAGCTCAGAAGCTTTTCTAAAACACTAGCTTATGGCCTCCTTTTTCCAGCTCTGAAGTGTTTGTAAAGCATGAGTTTAAGGACTTCTTTCTCCAGCTTTGAAGCTTTTGTAAAATACCAGCTTAAGGCCTCCTTTCCTCCTTCTCCAGGTCTGAAGCTTTTCTAAAAGCTAGCTAAAGTAGTTTGCTTTCAAAATAAGGCAACATGCAAAACTGCTTTGGGGGTGAGAAAAGCGGTATAGAAATACTGTAAATAAATGAATAAATAAAAGGGGTGTGTTTTTAAAACCCAGCCAATATTTTAATTTGGATCATGAAAGATATATGTGCCAAGCTTGGTCCAGATCCATCAAGCCACAGAGGAGCTTTTGGGGTACAAACATACGTACCTGTTTTCTCTGTGATTGATATGTACGAGGGTCGAACAGTGCACCTTTTAAATAGCACACAGATCATTATTCCGTTTGGACGTTTGAGAGTTTTACATTCAAAATTTTTCTCGGCGGGGGAAAAGGAAGACCTAGAGGTTCCTAAAAAGTTACCTTTTCTGGAGGACTTCGCAAATTCCTAGGTAAGTGAAACCATGTGGGCCATTTTGGGAAAACAGGAAGTGATTTCCAGTGTCTCTATACAGCTCTCTTGTTGTTGAGTCGGAGCACTACAGCATGAGGCTCATGAGCCACCGATTGCCGTTTATTTTAAATATATAGCAATGAACAAAAGCGATGGATTGCTTAAACCCCACCCATATTTTAAGTTGACTCACAAAGGATCTGTGTGCCAAGTTTGGTCCCAAACTGCCAAGCCTCAAAGGAGCCTTTGTGAGACAAACATACATTTAGAGAGCCCTAGGATTTGAACTTTAGAGCATTTTGCCAGCTTTTCATTGACAGAAGGGTAATTATTCTTTTATTATTATTATTATTAAATTTATTTATTTATTTCTTATTTAAAACTTTTATATCCCGGCCTTCTCTACCTCTGCAGAGGGACTCAGACCAGCTAGCAGCAAAGATTCAATGCTAATACAATCTAAAACATAATACACAACACACCAATTACATTACATAAATTACATAAAAGCTGTTTGCCAGGATAAAATCGTGTCCAACTCAGTCTGTATGTCCAGTCCATATATTGTGATCAGTACCATTAGTTGATTGCCGATCTCAGACATCATTCCACAAAAGCTTTGTTGCACAGCCAGGTTTTTACTAGCTTCCTAAAGATCAGGAGGGAGGGGGCAGATCTAATTTCATTTGGGAGGGAATTCCATAGCCGAGGGGCCACCACAGAAAAGGCCTTGTCTCTCGTCCCCACCAGACGCGCATGCGAAGATGGCGGGACCGAGAGCAGGGCCTCTCCAGACGATCTTAACACTCTTGATGGTTCATAGGGGAGAATACGTTCGGACAGGTAAACTGGGCCGGAATCATATAGGGTTTTATAGGTTAAAATCAGCACTTTGAATTGTGCTCGGAAGCTAATTGGCAGCCAATGGAGCTGGCGCAACAAGGGAGTTGTACGCTCCCTGTACCCCGTCCCTGTTAGTAACCTGGCTGCCGAGCTTTGACTAATTGCAGCTTCCAGGCAGTCTTCATAGGCAACCCCACGTAAAGAGAGTTGCAGTAGTCTATACAGGATGTAACCAGAGCGTGGACCACCGTGGCAAAGTCTGATTTCTCAAGGTACGGGTGCAGCTGGCACACCAGCTTTAACTGCAAAAGCTCTCCCGGCCACCGCTGAGACCTGGGGTTCCAGGCTCAGCGATTCACCTTTAAATAGAATACACACACACACACACACACACACACACATATATATATACAAACTTGGGTACCCAACATTGCTTGGGTTATTTGAAAAAGTTTTTTTTTATTTTACAAAATGCATAAGGTTGTAGGTGAACTACAACTCACATCGTGCCAGGTTAACCCCCTGAAACTCCAAAATGTTGGGCAAGTTTGCTCTGGATGCATCATTGGTGGAGTTCAATGTGCTCTCTGGCTTCAGGATGAACTACAACTCCTACTATGGTGAGTCAGTCTCCTCAGACCCCTCCAGTAGGTTCAGTTGGTCATGGGGTTTCTGTATGCCAAGTTTGGACCCGGTCTTTTGTCGGTGGTGGTCACAGTCTCTCCAGATGCTGCTGAACTACACTTCCCAGAAATGAAGATCAGTTCTCCTCAAACCTCTCCAGTAGTTTCAGTTGGTCGTGGGTGTTCTGTGCGCCAAGTTTGATTCAGACCCATTGTTGGTGGAGATCACAGTTTCTCTGGTTGTAGGTGAACTACAACTCCCAAAACTCAAGGTCAATCTCTCCCAAACCCCTTCAGTAATCGAATTTGGGCATATCAGGTATGTGTGCCAAGTTTGCTCCAGATACATCAGCTTTTGGGTTCGCAGTGCTCTCTGGATGTAGATGAACTACAACTATAAATCCACTCAAAGACTGCCAGTATTTTTTGTCACAAGTGTTCTGTGTGCCAAGTTAGTTGTAGGTCCATCACTGGTTGGGTTCAGAGTGCTCTTAGATTGCAGGTAAACTATAAATCCCAGTACCTACAACTCCTATAAATGATGATAAATTCCTCCCAAACCTCTCCAGTATTTTTGCCTTGGTCATGGGGTTTTCATGTGCCAAATGTGGTCTGGGTCCATTGTCTGTGGGGATCACAGTGCTCTGTTTTGATGTAGAGTGAACTACAACTTCCATCATGTTAAGTCAGGTCCACAAACCCCTCCAGTATGAGTAGTTGCTGATCAATTCCTCTGTGTTTGCTGTGTGCCATAGGAAAGAGTATTTATTATTTATTTATTTATTTTAGTTACTTCTACCCCGCCCTTCTCACCCCCAAGGGGGGACTCAGGGCGGCTTACAAAAAAAGGCACAATTCGATGCCTATGTCAAAAATATACATAAAAGCAATTAAACAGTTAACAGGTAAAAACATCAGTACATAACACAATAGTAAACAATCTCATGCTCAGTGTTCAGAGTTCCATAAATCCATTCCGTTCCGTCAATTCCTGCCCATCATCAAGGTCTTTCCTTTAGCTGCCAGAATGTCCAAAAGCCTGGTCCCACATCCAGGTCTTCAATTTTTTTCTGAATGAAAAAAGGGAAGTCGCTGATCTAATCTCCCCGGGGAGTGAGTTCCACAGGTGAGGGGCCACTACCGAGAAGGCCCTGCTCCTCGTCCCCGCCAGCCTCACTTGTGATAGAGGCGGGGTCGAGAGCAGGGCCTCCCCAGAAGATCTTAGACTCCGAGGTGGGACGTAGAGGGAGATCCGTTCGGACAGATACACTGGGCCAGAACCGTATAGGGTTTTGTAGGTCAAAACCAGCACTTTGAATTGTGCTCGGAATTGGATCGGCAGCCAGTGGAGCTGACACAACAGGGGGGTGGTATGCTCCCTGTATGACGCTCCAGTGAGCAATCTGGCTGCCTCCCACTGGACTAGTTGGAGTTTCCGAGCAGTCTTCAAAGGCAACCCCACGTAGAGTGCGTTGCTGTAATCCAATCGGGATGTGACGAGTGTGGACCACCGTGGCCAGATCCGACTTCCCAAGGTACGGGCGCAGCTGGCGCACAAGTTTTAATTGTGCAAAAGCTTTCCCGGCCACCGCCGAGACCTGGGTTCCAGTCTCAGCAATGAGTCCAGGATCACTCCCAAGCTGTGAACCTGTGTCTTCAGGGGGAGTGTAACCCCGTCCAACACAGGCTGTAACCCTATACCCTGTTCGGCCTTACGACTGACCAGTAGGACCTCTGTCTTGTCTGGATTCACTTTCAATTTGTTAGCTCTCATCCAGTCCGACACAGCAGCCAAGTAGGAAAAGGTTATGGAAGAGGCAGTGGGTGGGGTCATGCAAATTCCACACCAATTGAGAGTAAGAAACACTGGGATGCCTGTGGTGGAGGAAACAGAAAATCTAGAATGAAATTGTCCCCGTATGAAAGCCTTCACTTGGGTGGTGGGCAGTAAGATGTTAGTGAAGGACATCAGCAGTGCTCTTGTACATGTTCACAGTGCTCACTATAACTTGCAATGTCGTTGGAAGGAGGACCATTGGTGACTCCTGAGTAGTGGAAGTTATACCTGTTTGTGGAGGCAGGAGCTTGTCTGTGTAAGTGGACACCCAGCCATACACACATACATATTTTCGCTTTTATTATATTTATAGAAGATAGAAGATAATATAAACACATTTACTAATCACTGGAAATAATGGAGACTTTAAGAGAAGTAATGGTGATTTGTGGAGCTGTAGTGAAAAAGCAACTTTTCCACTATATTTCTATACATTATTTCCAGTCTTAGTTCTCTTTTTCTATATATAGCTATATAATTATATATATGTTTTGCCGCTAAATGTTAACATCTTTGCCACAGTCTCCCCGCAGAGGTTTCCATCATTTGTAAACTCATTTTGTGGGATTAACGGCTTCGGGATCAGATAATGAACCCATAAATAAAGCCCTTTAATCCTTTGACGGGCCAATTTTTCACCATTTCCAGTGGGAGCTTTCTTCTTCCTGCTTCACAACAACAGAAAGGATTTAATTGGCTCCCACATTCTTTTATATGTTCCCTGTTCGACCCGAGTGTTACGAAGTCATCCTCCTGAAGGATGGATCGAGGTGGTTTTTWAAAAAAGGATCTAAGCCTTACAAGAATTCATGTCCCTGTTTTCCATACAAGAGGCATAATCTGTACCCCCCCCCCCCCGTTTTAACTTAACTGGGGATTAAAGGTGTTTTGTTTTATGCAGATCGAGGTCCTTTGCATAAAGGGTCAAAGTGGAAAAGATACTACTGTTTCCTTTCTGCAGAGTRTGTGCCAACGCTTCAGTCAAGTACCTGAAAGGTAGGATTCTCTCGTGAATATTTGACTTCAGTTAAGTTCAGGAGACACCTGGAGATTATGTTGGCTCTCCTATTTGGTCTTGCAGTCTTGGTTGAGTCCGTCATCTAAACTGAGGAAGCTATGGCTTTAGTCTTGTGGTCTTTGTTGAATCTGTCATCCTCTAAACACAACAAGCCATGGCTTTGGCCTTAAGGTCTTAATTGAGTCTGTCATCCTCCAAACTCAAGAAGCCATGGCATTGGTCCTATGGTCTTCGTTGAGTCTGCCATTCTCCAAACTCAAGAAGCCATGGCTTTGGTCTTATGGTGATGGTTGGGCCCATCATCCTCCAAACTCAGGAAGCCATGGCATTGGTCCTATGGTCTTCGTTGAGTCCATCATTCTCCAAACTCAAGAAGCCATGGCTTTGGTCTTACAGTGATGGTTGGGCCCATCATCCTCCAAACTCAGGAAGCCATGGCATTGGTCCTATGGTCTTTGTTGAGTCCGCCATTCTCCAAACTCAAGAAGCCATGGCTTTGGTCTTACGGTCTTTGTTGAGTCCTTCATACTCCAAACTCTATAAACCATGGCTTTGATCTTATAGTCTTCTTTGGGCCCTTCATCCTCCAAACTCAGGAAGCCATTGCTTGGGTCTTAACAGGGAGCCATGGCAGTAGTTCTATGGTCTTCATTGAGTCTGCCATCCTCCAAACTCAGGAAGCCATGGCAGTCCTATAGTCTTCATTGGGTCCTTCATCCTCCAAACTCAAGAAGCCATGGCTTTGGTATTACGGTCTTTGTTGGGTCTGTCACCTTCCAAACTCTGAAAGCCATGGCTTTGGTATTACAGTCTTTGTTGGTTCCATTTTCTTCCAAATTCAGGAAGCCATGGCTTTGGTATTATGATCTTTGTTTGGTCAGTCATCTTCGAAACTGAAGAAGCCATGGCTTTGGTTTTACGGTCTTCATTGAGTCCATCATCCACCAAACTGAGGAAGCCATACTGTTGGCCTTGTCTCTTTGTTGGGTCCCTCAAGCTACTTTCCAAGCACACAAGAACAAGCAGCTTCCTGTACCTCTCTTGCATTCCACTAATACTGAATCACAGTCCCTTTTGTCATTGCATCTCTGCTTTCGGTGCCATCGGGCACCACTCTGGTTTGTGTTTCCCAGAAGCACATTGTTCTCATCTTCTTTTTGCCGGTGAAGCAGGTCCTTGCCTGCCATCACTCTGGCACATTTCAAGGCTGAATGCGGTTGCTTTTAGCGTGCTTTTGTGTTCCTCCGCCTGCGTTTGAATGCCTCCATAAAGTATTCATCTTCACCTCTCTTCCCCTCTTTCTATTTCATCCCCAGGGATCTGATTCAGAAACATCCGAGGCGGAGATGCTTCCAGGTGCCCTGAAGTGGAATAACGGAATGTGAAGTGCCATGATCTAGATACTCAGGAACCAATCTGACCATCGCTTTCTTCACCCCATACATAGTGTTTCCATAGGCACACATGGCTCAGGGTTGGTCTTGCCAGCTTCTCGTTCTAAAATAGAGCCTCCAGTGCCTAGGATTTGTTGGCAGTCTCCCATCCAGTTACTAACCAGGCTTGGCCCAGCTTAGCTTCCCAAGTTAGACTGAATCCAATGCCTTTTAGCCTAGTCAGGTCCTACATTCGTCCTTCACTTATGGCAATCCCCTAAAGTTTGTAAGACTTTCATAGGCGAAGAATAGATCAGTTAGTATTCATTGCAGTCTCCCATTCAGTTTCTAACCAGCGTTGATGTGAGACCACCGTCTTTGGTTTCATTTATCCACATTTGACGAAATATGCCTTCTCGAGGCATTTTGAGGTCCATCAATGCTATGGTGTTCTTGCTGCTGGGTGGTATTAAAAATAGTGAGCGCAACCTATTAAAAATAGTGTCTGTCTCAACGGATCAACCCAGCGGCGTCCTTCTCCAAGGTTGCTGCATTGGCTTGGACTTATGCTGACCTTATGAATGAAAGGCCTCGAAAATCTGCCTCTTTTCCGGCGTCTCAGGTCTTGCAAAGCCAAGACGCATTCCATCCGCCTCTTTGATGATTGCTTTTTTTCTTGGCAAACTTATTATGGAAGAGGCAGGAAGACACAATCCGATCCCTCTCGGCAGATGGCCTTGCAGCCTCATAGACATTAGAAGCTTCGTGGAGAAATGATGGCTATAGATAGAATCGTAGAATCCTAGCGTTTGGAAGAGACCCCAAGGGCCTCGGAGATCCCTCGACAACAAAAGGTCACAAACACATGACTTTGCCATCCATCCATCCACCCATCCGCTTTGCAGTTTGCTGACGGAGCCCTGGAGTGCCGTTTCCTCTTTGCCGAATGGCTTTCATCATCTTTTTATGAATCTGGCCCTGGGGCGGTTGAGAGTCTTACGAGAGAAGCTTGATGCTCCTGCTGCTTCTGCTCTCTCTCTCTCGCTATATATATATATATATATATATATGTTGAAGAAAAGCAAGATATTGGGTTGGTGGAGTGCTTTGAAGCATGAAACGCTTCCAGCTCCAAGTCTTCGTGGTGTTCCCTTCCGCATCCCTTGTGGTCCAAAGTGGGTTGAACTTCGTAGTAAAAAAACATAGCATTTGATCATGCCATGTTGAGCCTCCTTGAGAAGAAATAAAGCGCAATAATAATAATAATGAGAAGTAGCATATATACTCCTTTTTCTCTTCCATTGAACCTTTTGCCCTTTCCTTTCTTTCCCTTCCCTTCCCTCCTTTTTCTTTCTCTTTCTTCCCTCCCTCCCTTCCATCTCCTTTCCTTTCCCTTCTTTTTCTCTTTCCTTCCTTCCTCCCATCTCCAACTGTGCCTTACCATGTCTGCATGGCAAACACAGCTCTCTCTGGAGCCCTTTGTTTCCTCCATCCGTTCCTCTTCATACATGTTTTCTTCTGCAGTGAGATTACAGAGGGCCACTTTACCTATCAAGAGACAACACAGAGGGACACTTCACCTAGCAATGGCCAGTCCACTGACATATAGGATCACTTCACCTAGCCAGAGACAACACAGAGGGACACTTCACCTAGCAAAAGGACAGTCCAGTGACAACACAGAGGGCCACTTCACCTAGAAATAGCCAGTCCAGTGACATCATAGAGGACTGTTTAACCTAGCAAGAGAAAACACAGAGCCACTTCACCTAGCAATGGCCAGTCCAGTGACATCACAGAGTGCCACTTCACCTAGCAATGGCCAGTCCACTGACATCATATAGGACCACTTTACCTAGCAAGAGACAACACAGAGAGCCACTTCACCTAGCAATGGACAGTCCAGTGACATCACAGAGTGCCACTTCAGCTAGCAATGGTCAGTCCAGTGACATCATAGAGGGCCACTTCACTTAGCAAGAGACAACACAGAGAGCCACTTCACCTAGCAATGGCCAGTCCAGTGACATCACAGAAGGCCACTTCACCTAGCAATGGCCAGTCCAGTGACATCACAGAGGGCCACTTCACCTAGCAATGGCCAGTCCACTGACATCATATAGGACCATTTTACCTAGCAAGAGACAACTCAGAGAGCCACTTCACCTAGCAATGGCCAGTCCAGTGACATCACAGAGTGCCACTTCAGCTAGCAATGGTCAGTCCAGTGACATCATAGAGGGCCACTTCACTTAGCAAGAGACAACACAGAGAGCCACTTCACCTAGCAATGGACAGTCCAGTGACATCACAGAAGGCCACTTCACCTAGCAATGGCCAGTCCAGTGACATCACAGAGGGCCACTTCACTTAGCAAGAGACAACACAGAGAGCCACTTCACCTAGCAATGGACAGTCCAGTGACATCACAGAAGACCATTTCTCCTAGCAATGGCCAGGCCAGTGGCATCACAGAGGGCCACTTCACCTAGCAATTGCCATTCCAGTGACATAATAGAGGGCCACTTCACCTAGCAACAGACTTTGAGGTACAGACGGAATAATTTCAGGCAGACAGGCAGACAGATAGAAAAAAAGATACTGTTGCTGCTGCTGCTATTACTATTACACTATGTAACACGATTCTTGCTCCTGGGTTACAAATGTCATTTCCTAATTGGTTCTATCCTAAAAACATGGGAAAAGTTTATTAAACTGCAAAAACTTTGTAGTTTTTTTAGGTTTTTTTTTCTTTTTTGCAGGACACCCTGCAGCACATTTTGCTCTAGTTTTCCAATGAATCTCTCATTGAGTAATATTAATGATAGGATACTCCTTCCCCTCTCCAATTATGCCAAAAGCGCCAAACGTTTGTCCCAGGGTCTCAATGGATACCAAAATCTGTGAACACAAAGCCAAGCTTTGGAACATTCTTGGACTCGGCAGTCACTCTTCCCCATCGAAGTGAAGGGGCTGAACCGTGTCACCACCACCTTGGAAAAATAGGACAGGCGACACCTTCTGACTCTCGCCTCCCTTCCCCAGCTCTATTTTAGAAACTAATTAGGTGACGCATGGCGGGCTTTAATTGGGTCGTCGCGACCGGAGGACTGGAGGTGAAGTCGCACAGGGAACCCCCAAAATGGAAACAGGTTGATGAGGGTCTAAAGCAGGCATGGCCCAACTTGGGCCCTCCAGGTGTTTTGGACTACAACTCCCACAATTCCTAACAGCCTAGTAGCTGTTACGAATTGTGGGAGTTGAAGTCCAAAACATCTGGAGGGCCAAAGTTGGCCCATACGTGGTCTAAAGGGTTGATGTGATGCAGACACTGCAAAGGCCAATTGCGAACTGATCAAATTATTGGGCTGAATTGAGGGGCGTCATACAAAATGCATAAGGTTGTGGGTGAACTACAACTCACATGCCAGGTTAACCCTCTGAAACTCCATTGGTGCTTAAAGGCATTCAGCAAGTGGCACAGTGGGTTAAACCCCTGTGCTGGCAGGACTGAAGACCGACAGGTCGCAGGTTCGAATCCGGGGAGAGGCGGATGAGCTCCCTCTATCAACTCCAGCTCCTCATGCGGGGACATGAGAGAAGCCTCCCACAAGGATGATAAAAACATCAAATCATCCGGGCGTCCCCTGGGCAACGTCCTTGCAGACGGCCAGTTCTCTCACACCAGAAGCGACTTGCAGTTTCTCAGGTCACTTCTAACACGACAAAAAAAAAATGCGGGCAAGTTTGCTCTAGGTGCATCATTGGTGGGGTTCAGTGTGTTCTCTGGCTGTAGGATAAACCACAACTCCCATTATGGTTAGTCAGTCCCCTCAAACCCCTCCAGTATGTTCAGTTGGTCCTGGGGGTTCTGTATGCCAGATTTGATTCAGGTCCATCATTGGTGGGGGTCATAGTTTCTCTGGTTATAGGTGAACTACAACCCCCAAAACTGAAGGTCAATCTCTCCCAAATCCCTCCAGTAACCAAATTTGCGCATATCAGGTATGCATGCCAAGTTTGGTCCAGATAAATAGGCTTTTGGGTTCACAGTGCTGTCTGGATGGGAGTGAACTACAACTCTTATAAATCCACCTAAAGACAAACAGTATTTTTTTTTTGTTTCTGTGTGCCAAGTTAGTTGCATATTCATTGTTTGTGGAGTTCTAAGTGCTCTTTGATTACAGATGAACTATAAATCCCAGTACCTACAACTCCTATAAATCAAGATAAATTCTTTCCAAACCTCTCCAGTATTTTTCTTATGTCATGGGGGTTCTGTGTGGCAAATGTGGTCCAGGTCTATTGTCATTGGAGGTCACCGCACTCTGTCTTGATGCAGGGTGAACTTCAACTTCCATCATGTTGGGTCAGGCTCCCAAACCCCTCCAGTATGAGCAATTGCTGATCAATTCCTCTATGTTTGCTGTGTGCCATAGGAAAGAGCAGTAAAGGAGTATGGGAGATGCAGGGGGCAGGGTCATGCAAATTCCACACCAATGGAGAGAGAACGAAACACTGGGATGCCTGTGGTGGAGGAAACACATAACATTTGGATGACATTGTCCCCTATGAAAGCCTTCACTTAGGTGGTGGGCAGTCTTGTTTGTGGGGGACATTGGACATGTTCATGGTGTTCACTATAACCTGCAATGAACATGGGAGTCTTTGGTGTCTCCTGAACAGTGGGAGCTATAGCTTTTTGTGGAGGCAGGAGCTTGTCAGTGTTTCTCAACCTTCCAAATGCCTCGACCCCTTAATACAGTTCCTCACGTTGTGGCGACCCCGAACCATAAAAATATTTTCGTTGCTACTTCATAACTGTAATTTTGCTACTGTTATGAATCGTAATGTAAGTATCTGATATGCAGGATGTATTTTCATTCACTGGACCAAGTTTAGCAAAAATACCCAATACACCCAAATTTGAATACTGGTGAGGTGGAGGGAGGAGGGAGGTTATTGTATTTGTCATTTGGGAGTTGTAGTTGCTGGGATTTAAAGTTCACCTACAATCAAAGACTATTCTGAACTCCACCAATGATGAAATTTAACCAAATTTGGCACACAGAACTCCCGTGGCCAACAGAAAATACTGGAAGGGTTTGGTAGGCATTGACCTTGAGTTTTGGAGTTGTAGTTCACCTACACCCAGACAACACTGTGGACTCAAATAATGATAGATCTGGACCAAACTTGGCATGAATACCCAAAATACTCAATGTGGCCAAATGTGAACACAGGTAGAGTTTGGGGAAAATAGACCTTGACATTTGAGAGTTGTAGTTGCTGGGATTTATAGTTGACCTGCAATCAGAGCATTTTGAACCCCACCAAGGATAAAATTGGGCCAAACTTCCCCTATGACAATACTGTGTTTTCTGATGTTCTTTGGCAACCCCTCTGACAACCCCTTGTGACCCCCCCCCAGGGGTCCTGACCCCCACGTTGAGAAACGCTGGTGAAAGTGGACAGCCCAGCCATATACACACATACATATTTTCACTTTTATTATCTGTATTGATACTTAGGTGATCCCTTGTTATCCGAGTAGGATAGTCTTCTAAGGTCAGTGTACTGGTGGATTCGTAGGTGACTGTGGAGCCCTATTCTTGACCTGCATCTTCTACCACAGTGAGGGCATTGGATTCCAGGTGGAAGGTGGTCTCAGTCAGGATTGGCTTGACGTGCCTTCCTCTTGGCATTTCTCTCTTTCGCTCCCCATTCGTGCCTCTTCAAATTCTGCAGCACTGCTGGTCACAGCTGACCTCCAGCTGGAGCGCTCAAGGGCCAGGGCTTCCCAGTTCTCAGTGTCTATGCCAGAGTTTTTAAGGTTGGCTTTGAGCCCCTCTTTAAATCTCTTTTCCTGTCCTCCAACATTCTGTTTTCTGTTCTTGAGTTCGGAGTAGAGCAACTGCTTTGGGAGAGGTGGTTGGGCATCCAGACAATGTGGCCGGTCCAGCGGAGTTGATGGCAGAGGACCATCACTTCAATGCTGGTGGTCTTTGCTTCTTCCAGCACGTTGACGTTTGTCTGCCTGTCTTCCCAAGAGATTTGCAGGATTTTCTGGAGGCAGCGCTGATGGAATCGTTCCAGGAGTTGCACGTGACGTCTGTAGACAGTCCACGTCTCGCAGGCGTATAGCAGGGTTGGGAGGACAATCTATATAAATAAAAATGTAATGTTCATTTGTGGGATTAACAGAACTCAAAAACCACTGGAGGAACTGACACCAAATTTGGACACAAGACACCTAACAACCCAATATATGTCCTTCACTCAAAAATATTGATTTTGTCATTTGGGAGTTGTAGTTGCTGAGATTTACTTACAATCAGAGAACATTCAGAATGCTGGCATTGAACCAAACTTGGCACAAAGTTCTCCCATGACCAACAGAAAATACTGGAAGTGTTTGTTGGGCAGTGTCCTTTGGTTTTGGAGTTGTAGTTCACCTACATCCAGATCACTGGACTCAAATCAAATCAAATCATTTATTTCGGTCATTGACCAGCACAGGAAATAGTCACATTTTCATACAAACTTGGTATGTTTGGTACATTAAAAATATAAATATAACTACTGAAGCACAATATGGGTGAGGGAGCAGAAGGGAAGGGGAAATAGGGTAAAAACATACAATGCCCAGATCCATCACCAAATTGTAGATTCAAAGAAGAAGATTACTGGACACACAGCTAACTTTTGGGACTAGTCATTCCCTGACGGATGTTGTATGCTGCTGCACAGAACTTTGCAACATTGTAGGTTGTAGCTGAATTAATATCTGCAAGTAGCAGGGAGGTATAAAATTGCTGTGGACTCAAACAATGATGGTTTTGGACCAAACTTTACATGAAGACTCAGAGCAGGGGAGGCCCTGCTCTCGGCCCCACCTTTATCACAAGTGAGGCTGGTGGGAACGAGAGACAGGGCCTTCTCAGTGGTGGCCCCTCGCCTGTGGAATTCACTCCCCGGGGAAATTAGGTTGTCAACATCCCTCCTCTCCTTCAGGAGAAAGCTGAAGACATGGATATGGGACCAGGCATTTGGGTAGTCTGGCAGGGTAACAAGGTAATGATGACTAGAGTTGGAAAGGACTATGGCAATGCTAAACGGATTGACGGATTTTAGAACACGATGAACGCAGGCTTTAGAGCGGTTTTAGTTGATATTGTATTGTGTTATATTGTACTGTATTAATTGTCTGTTTTTAATCTATTGTGTTATTGTTATTGCATTTTATTGTAATTGTGGGCATCGAATTGTGCCGGATGTAAGCCGCCTTGAGTCCCCCCTAGGGGGTGAGAAAGGCGGGGTATAAATGTCCGAAATAAATAAATAAATAAATATGCCCAAATGTGAACACTGGTGGAGTTTGGGGAACATGGAATCTTGACATTTGGGAGTTGTAGTTGCTGGGATTTGTAGTTCACCGACAATCACAGAGCATTCTGAACCCCACCAATGATAGAATTGGGCCAAACCTCTCACACAGAACCCCCATGTGGGCCACAGCAACGCGTGGCAGGGGACGGCTAGTAGCTTTATAAACAAGCACCTTGGTATCCCTATCTGCTTCATTCAGAAAAAAAGCTGCACTCGCAGAGCTCAGGATAGATATATAATTTCATGAATGAATATGTATATATATGTGTGTGTGTGCTAGTTAATAAATATATAGGAGCAGCTTAGTTGAGGGTTCCTGTATGGGAAAGAGGCTGGATTAGATGGCCTTTGGGGGACCCCTTATAAGATTTCAATCTGTAAGCCTTGCAGAGAACAGCTGGGGCCTCCAGATTGAATGACTCTGGGGTATATATATATACATGTGTGTGTGTGTGTGTGTGTCTCCATACAAGGTGTAGGTCCCATTGCTGACCATTGGGTGGCACCACTGAGCCAACCAAAGAGAAAGGGAAGAAGGGAGGAGAGAGGGGTGGAAACTCGGGAGAAAAGAAATGTGGTCGAGATGAAGCAGAGTTGGCAGAGGAAGCCAGAGGGTTTCTTTCCAAAAGGGATCCTGTCTGTGTATACTATACATAGGGGAAACGTAAGACCTTGAGGATCTCCTTCACAAAGTGGGTAAGCTTTGTTATAATTCCATATCTTTTGAGAGGGATTGTGGTTTGGCTGGAGCAGAGCAAGCGGCAGGAGGCATTGAGAGCCAGATCTGGTGTGCAAGCTAGATTTTCAGATACAGCTGTGTGTGTATGTGTATGCATGCCTATTAACAATCGTTTTGTCTTCCTTTCTGGGCTTGAAAGTGGCCCCATCCCCCTTGGAGAACAAATGGCTTTCCAAAGTCAAATTCCGGAGGAAATTTGAGCAGGATCCGGATCTGGACAGAAAGAAAAAAAAGGAAGGAAAGAAAGAAAAGAAAGAAAAGCTGGCAACGTGGAGGGAAGATCACAGCCTGGAAAAGATGGGGTGAGAGGATCATCTTTCTTTCTCAGATATTGATTGATGTTTTGTGGTCCTGATCAAGGCTGTAGGATGATCTTGATGGCTCATTTTGAGGTCCAAAAGTAAAGTAATGAATGGCTGGAGCCTGAAGTTTTGCAGTCCCAAGGAGGGAATGGGTCTCTTCTGAGATCTTCTAGTGTTTCCTTTGAGAAAGAAGAGCAACAATGGGGTGTGGCTGGTATAGACTTCCCATAAGGGAAGGAAAGATGGGATTTGTTCCTTTGTTGGGGTGACCTTCTCATGAAGGAACCCACAGCGATGTATTCACTAGGTCTCTAAGGGACCCCCAAAGAGCATCTAGTCCAGCCTCCTTTCCATGCAGGAACCCACAATGAACCCACTCCTCAATATTTATTAATTAGGTCTCTAAGGGACTCCCAAAGGCCATCTAGTCCAGCCTTCTTCCCATGCAGGAACCCACAATGAACCCACTCTATATTTAGGAATTAGGTCTCTAAGGGACTCCCAAAGACCATCTAATCCAGCCTCCTTCCCATACAGGAACCCACAGTGAAAGTATTCTTATATTTATTGTCTAGATCTCTAAGAGACCCCAAAGGCCATCTAGTCCAGGCTTCTTCCCATGCAGGAACACACAATAAACCCACTCCTCTATATTTATGAATTAGGTCTCTAACGGACTCCCAAGGGTCATCTAGTCCAGCCTCCTTCCCATTCAGGAACCCACATTCTTATATTTATTATCTAGATCTCTAAGAGACCCCCAAAGAGCATCTAGTCCAGCCTCCTTCCCATGCAAGAACCCACAATGAACCCACTCTATATTTAATAATTAGGTATTTAAGGGACCCCCAAAGAGCATCTTGTGCAGCCTCCTTCCCATGGAGGAACCCACAATGAACCCACTCTATATTTAATAATTAGGTATCTGAGGGACCCCCAAAGGCCATCTAGTCCAGCCTCCTTCCCATGCAGGAACCCACATTCCTATATTTATTATCTAGATCTCTAAGAGACCCCAAAGGCCATCTAGTCCAGCCTTCTTCCCATGCAGGATCCCACAATTAACCCACTCTTCTATATTTATGAATTAGGTCTCTAACAGACTCCCAAGGGCCATCTAGTCCAGCCTCCTTCCCATTCAGGAACCCACATTCTTATATTTATTATCTAGATCTCTAAGAGACCCCCAAAGAGCATCTAGTGCAGCCTCCTTCCCATGGAGGAACCCACAATGAACCCACTCTATATTTATTTATTAATTAGGTATCTGAGGGACCCCCAAAGAGCATCTAGTCCAGCCTCCTTCCCATGGAGGAACCCACAATGAACCCACTCTATATTTATTTATTAATTAGGTATCTGAGGGACCCCCAAAGGCCATCTAGTCCAGCCTCCTTCCCATGCAGGAACCCAAAATTAACCCACTCTATATTTATTAATTAAGTATCTAAGGGACCCCCAAAGGCCATCTAGTCCAGCCTTCTTCCCATGCAAGAACCCACAGTGAACCCACTCCTCTATATTTATTAATTAGGTCTCTAAGGGACACCCAAAGACCATCTAGTCCAGCCTCCTTCCCATACAGGAACCCACAGTGCACCCGCTCCTCTATGTTTATTAAGTGGGTCTCTAAGGAACCACAAAGTCCATCTAGTCCAGCCTTTTTCCCATGCAGGAACCCACAACAAAACTCTGCCTCCTTTATTGACTGTTAAATAGTGGGATGGCTTTCCTTGGAGAGAAGTGGACTCTACTTCTTTGGTGGACTTGAAACAGAGGTTGGATAAGCCTCTTTCAGGAGTGATTTAGTTGTGCCAGGCAGGTGAAGGTTGGACTGGATGGCCTTTGTGGTCTCTTGTGATTCTAAAATTCGATATGTATTTTTAACAGAGAATGGATGGAGGTTGGACTGGATGACCAACCTCCATCCATTCTCTAGGATTCTATGATTATATAGTCCCATTTCTCCACGAAACTTCAAATGTCTATGAGGTTGGATGGCCATCTGTTGGAAGAGATTGGATGGTGTCTTCCTGTCCGGCAGGATGGGGATGGACCAGATGGCCTTTGGAGGTCCCTTCCAACTCTAGGCAGGGAAAGAATAAGAACTTCTGCTTTAAAAGCCATTTGACAGAGGGCTGAGTCAGCAGGGCAGCGAGCCAGCGGCTTTTTTCCCAGGCTGCCTCTCAGCTAGAAAAGAGGCCTCTGAAAAGACAAACCAGATGTGTTTTTTGAAGAAATGGGAAGGGAGGTTTCCAAACTGCCCTGTGTTCAGAGATAAACTAAGATCTGGTGCGGTGTGAGCTTTGGAATACAACTCCAGAGACCTGGGTTTGAATCCCGTTCTCGGCCATAGAAACGCACTGGGCGACTTGCCCCACAAAGTACTTACAGTTAAGTCGGAACACAACAACAGCAGCAGGGACTGTAAAGAAATAGGACAGCAATACGCAATCCCAACTTCAGTATTCAGCGATACACCTTTAGACTTGAGGATTCTTATGATTGTTGTTATTATTATTGATCCCATCTTCGTTATTCAACAATACACCTTTAGACTTGAGGATTATTGTGTTACTATCTTGGGTCCTCAGTGTTGCCTGGGTTATTTGAAAAAAAGTTTTTGAATTGTACAAAATGCATAAGGTTGCGGGTGAACTACAACTCACATCATGCCAGGTGAACCACGAAAAAGTCCATCAGTACTTAAAATTGGTTATGTTGGGCTAGTTTGCTCTAGATGAATCATTGGTGGGATTCAGTGTGCTCTCTGCCTGCAGGGTGAACTACAACTCCCATTATGGTGAGACAGTCCCATCAAACCCCTCCAGTAGGTTGAGTGATTAATGGCAGTTCTGCGTGCCAAGTTTGGTCCAGGTCCATCATTGGTGGAGGTCATTGTTTCTTTGTTTGTGGGTGAACTACAACTCCCAGAAAGTAATCACATTTCAGCATATCAGGTATGTGTGCATGATGTTTGGGTTCACACTGCTCTCTGAATGTAAGTGAACTACCACTCCATCAAATGAAGGTGAAATTCACCGAAAGACCTCCAGTATTTTTTTGCTGGTCATGGGGCTCTGTGTGCCAAGTTTGGTCCAGATCTATCATTGTTTGGGTTCATAGTGTGCTCTGGATGTTGGTGAACTACAACTCCTATAAATCCCTCCAAAGGCCTCCAGTATTTTTGTTGGTCATGGGGATTCTGTGTGCCAAGTGAGTTCCAGGTCCATTGTTGGTGGAGTTCAGAGTGCTCTTCAATTGCAGTTGAGCTATACATCCCAGGACCTACAACTCATATAATCATGGTGAATTTCCCACAAACCTCTCTAGTATGTTCAGTTACTGATCAATTCCTCTGTTTACTATGTGTCATAGAAAAGAATTGGAAAGAGTTAAGAGAGAGGTCATGCAAATTCCACACCATTGGAGAATCAGAAACACTGGGATATCTGTGGTGGAGGAAACACATAAAATCTAGGATGAAATCATCCCCAAATGAAAGCCTTCACTTAGGAGGTGGGCAGTATGGCTTTTGTGGAGACCATTGGCAGGGCTCTTGGACGTGTTCATGGCACTCATTATAACTTGCAATGTTATTGGTGTCTTCTGAGTAGCGGGAGCTAGAGCTGTTTGTGGAGGCAGGAGCTTGTCTGTGTAAGTGGACAGCCCAGCCACATACACACACATATATTTTCAATTTTATTATGCGTATAGATAGATAATTATTATTGATCCCGACTTCCTTATTCAACAATACTCTTTAGACTTGATTTTGTTGTTGTTGTTGTTATTGAACCCGACTTTGGTATTCAATGATACACTTTTAGACTTGAAGTTTACTGCATTATTATTATTGAACCTGACTTTGGTATTCAATGGTACAGGATTGAGTATGTTTTGAGTGTTGTGTGGGATCCCCAAGGCCATCTAGCCCAACCCCTTCCTGCCAGGCGGGGAGACACAATTACAGGGCTCCCGAAAGAGGCCCATCCAATCCTGGAGGGAGGAACCCAAGGCCTTGGGGCCTGTCCAGATGAGTGCCCGGTCGTTTCTAAATTTAGAGAAGGGGAATGCTTGGCCCGCGGAGCAGGCTGCGGTATGTGAACGATATGTTGGTAAGCGCGGAGAGTGTCCCAGAGGATTAGCCAGGTGGGAAATGGGCTTGGGAAAGATAAGCCTTTCTTACATCACGTTCCCCCGAGACTCACCTCCTTATTTCTTGGGAACATGTTTCCATTGTTGAATCCTAGAGCTGTAAGAGAGACCTCCAAAGGCCATCTAGTCCAACCTAAGACGACACCCAGAAGGAGGGAGTTTGGGGATTCAAACCGGATCGTGAGATATTGAGTTGCTGTTTTTGCTGAGCCACTTGCACTCCTAGAATAAGAAGAGTTGGATGAGACCACATGGGCCATCTAGTCTGACCCCCTGCCATGCAAGAAAAGCAACAACCAAAGTACCCTAACAAATGGCCATCCAGCCTCTGTTTAAAAGTGATGCCATACGTTTCCTAATTCATCCTTTCTGACTTTGAAACGTCCCAATTTCCTTCCTTCTTTTGCTTGCAGCTTCCTCCCATCGCTGCAAACTGGGCCCGAAGCACACTTAAGGCACATTTCTGTCCAAGGAGTATGTGGTTCATCCCTTTTCCATTACATCCTTATAAAAATGACGTTGTAAATTATCACGTACCTTTAGGTTCATGGCACAACTGGTGATGGCGGGGGTCAATCCCAAATATCTTCTAGCAGAAGACATGGGATTTTGAATGGGAAAGATGTACAAGACTTGGGGCCCTTTGAGTAGAAGAAGAAGAATAAGGGATGAAGGAGAAGGAGGGAAGAGGAGAAGAAGGAGGAGGTGGAGAAGAAGATGGAGGAGGAGAAGAGAAGAGAAGGAGAGGGGGAAGAGGAGAAGGAGGAGAGAAGAGGAAGAAGGAGAGGGGGAAGAAGGTGGAAGAGGAGAAGGGAAGGGAAGGGAAGAAGGAAAGATGAAGGAGGAAAAGGAGAAGAAAGGGAAGAAGAAGAGGAGGAAGAGAAGGGAAAGAAGAAGAGAAGAAGGAGAAGGGGACGTAGATGGAAGAGGAAAAGGGAAGGGAAGAAAAGAAGGAAGATGAAGGCGGAAGAGAAGAAAGGGAAGAAGAGGAGGAGGAGAAGAAGACAGGGGGAAAGAGGGAAGAGCAGAAGGAGGAGGAGAAGAGGGTAGGAAAGAAATGGAAAGAAGAAGAAGATGGAGAAGGAAGAAAGAGGAGGAGGAGAAGGGAAGGAGGAGGAAGAGGATAAGAAGAAGAAAAGAAGGAGGAAAAGAAGAAGGAGGAGGGAAGGAAAGAAGGGAAGAAGATGGAGGAGAAGAAAGATAAAAGACGAAGGAAGAAGGAAGAAGAAAAAAGAGAAGAGAACCAATGTATTTGAACCTGAACCCACATGTTCCCCCTCTTCCTCGCACACTCTAAGACATCCACAATTGCACACATTCCAGGAAAAGATCCCATTGGATGCGAGTGAGGGCCCGCAGGGACCAATCAGGTGATTTTTCCCCTCTCGACGCCCCTTTTAGACATAGAAAGGAGTCTGGTTAGGAAAGGGGTGTGTGTGTGCGTGTTCTCTTTTTAATAACTGCAGCTGCAGGGAGGGGAGGATGCGACAGCTCTCGAATAGCAGAATCCTAGAATTGGAAGAGACCCCCAAGGCCATCCAGTCCAGCTTTAACCTGATCCGATCCCTCCCGACAGATGGCCATCCAGCCTCTGCTTGAAAGCGTAGAATCATAGAATCCTAAGAGTTGGAAAAGAGCCCAAGGGCTGTCCAGTCGGACCCCATTCTGCCAGGCAGGAATAATAATAATAAGTCAGCATCTCTTGGCATGTGCCAACTGGCACGGAAGCCAGACGCTCCAAGAGGAAGGAAGAGAGGAAGAGAGGAGGGCAGGAAGGAGGGGTGGCCCAAGAGCATTCACATGCTATTTTTAAAATATGGCTTCAAAGTTACTGAAGGGGAAAGACTGTGACGAAAGCCAAGAGCCTCCGAGCCGAGCAGGGATGGACACGGGCCAAGTTTTGCCATTCAGTCGTAAGGCCTGATAGTAGCATCCTTCCATTAAAAGGCTAGCCAGCCCTTCATTCCGCAATCCACCACTCTCTTTGTTCCCTCCCTCTTCTTTCTTTCCATCATCACTTTATTCCCTTCCAGCCATCACCATCCTTTCTTTCCATCTCTCTTTTCCGTGCATTTTCTTCCTTCCTTCCTTCCTTTCTTTCTTTCTTTCTTTCTTTCTTTCTTTCTTTCTTTCTTTCTTTCTCCATCCTTCCCTCTTCCTTCTTTCTTTCCATCTTCCTCTCCCTTCCCTCGCTCCTTTGCATCTTTTCTTTCTTTCTTTCTTTCTTTCTTTCTTTCTTTCTTTCTTTCTTTCTTTCTTTCTTTCTTTCTTTCTTTCTTTCTTTCCATCCTTCCCTACCTCTATCTTTCATCTTCCTTCTTTCCATCTTTCTCTCCTTGTCCTCCCTTCCTCTTCTTTCTTTCTCTCTCTCTCTCTTTCTTTCAATCCTTTTTTCCCCTTTCTTCCACCTTCTTTCTTTCCATCTTCCTCTCCCTTCGCTCCTTTCCTTGCATCCATCCATCCTTTCTTTCTTTCCAACCTTCTCTTCCTCTTTCTTCCCTTTCCTCCCTTCCTTGCATCCTTCTATATTTCTTTCTTCCCAACCTTTCCTTCCCCTTTCTTCCATCTTCCTTCTTTCTTTCCATCTTTCCAAATCTTCCCTCTCTCCCTTCCTTGCTCTTTCCTTCCTCTCATCCTTCACTTTCCTTTTCTTCCATCTTCATTCATTCTTTCCACCTTCCTCTCCCTTCCCTCTTTCCCCTCTTTGCATTTTCTTTCTTTCTTGTTCTTTCTTTCCCTTTCTTCCACCTTCCTTCTTTCTTTCTATCTGCTCTTCCTTATCTCCCTCGCTCCCTTCCTTTTGCAATCCACCTCTGTCCTTATTTCTTTGGAAACTTCTCCCTCACTTGCTTCTGTTTTCTTTCCATCTTTCTGTCCTCTTCCTTCCTTCTTTCATTTCTCCCATGTTCCTTCTTTCATTGAACCTCTCCTGATGTATTTGGAAACTCCCCCTCTTTCTTGCCACCCTCTCTTTCCTCTTTCCCTCCCATCCATCTTTGTTTACATCTTTCCTTCCTTCTTCTCTTATTCCTTCCTTGCATCTTCCTTTGTTTTCACCTTCCTCCCTTTTCTTTCCCTCCCTTTCACAATTCACCTCTTTCCTTAGTCCTTTGGAAACTTCTCCCTCTCTTCCTCCCTTCTTCTTACTTTCCATCTTTCCTCCCTCCCTCCCATCTTTGTTATTTCCATTCCTGCCATTCTATTATTATTATTATTATTATTATTATTATTATTATTATTATTTTCCATCTCTTCTTGCATTGCTTTGGACTTGGGGTCATTCCAGGTCAAGAGGTCTGGCCAAAGCGGAAGAGAGTGGGACTAGGGCTTCCATTGCCATCGCAGGATCCCATTAAAGTGGCATTGGGCTGCATGACGGTCTCTAGTGTAGATGCCCCCGTATGCTCTGTCTCCCTCCTCTTTGAGCCTCAGCCGGTGGCTTGCGATGGGTAAGTGACTCTGAAGCTGTCTCAAGCCGAGCGTGAAGTTCTCCCCTTGCCGGGGGGCAAATGCGAGCCATCCAGCTCGGAAACTGCTGCTGCTGCTTCGCGCAAAGACGCCCAAGCCGAGACCTAGAGAGTGCGACAATCCTCCAACAGCTGCTTCTCAGGCTATTGATGCAGCCAAGAATGGTATTGGCCTTTTTCTCTGCCGCATCACACTCTTGTCTTGTGTCCAGTTTGTGGTCTATTAAGAATCCTAGATGATGATGATGATGATGATGATGATGATGATGAAGACTATTATTGACTTCTCTCCGTCTTAGCACAAGAATCACATTGGCCTCTTTTGCTTCCACATTACACTCTTGCCTCAAGTCCAGTTTGTGGTCTGTTAAGACTCCTAGATGATGATGATATTACTGACTTCCTTCCATCTTGGCACTAAGACCCCTAGATGATGATGATCGTGATGACTATTATTGACTTCCCTCCATCTTGGCACTATACTTCTATCGATGCAGCCAAGAATGGTATTGGCTTTTTTGCTGCCTCATCACACTCCTGCCTCATGTTCAGTTTGTGGCCTATTAAGACTCCTAGATGATGATGATGTCAATGACAATGTCTATGATTGACTTCATTCCAGCTTGGCACGAAGACTCTCAGATGATGATGATAATTATTATTATTATTACTATTATTGACTTCCCTCCAATTCAGCACTAAGACTTCTGGATGATGATGATGACGATGATGATGATGACGACGTCGATGACAACTATTATTAATAGGTTCTTGTGGGTTTTTTCGGGCTATAGGGCCATGTTCTAGAGGCATTTCTGACATTTCACCTGCATCTATGGCAAGCATCCTCAGTAGTAGTGAGGTCACTACCTCTGAGGATGCTTGCCATAGATGCAGGCGAAACGTCAGAAATGCCTCTAGAACATGGCCCTATAGCCCGAAAAAACCCACAAGAACCTAGTGATTCCAGCCATGAAAGCCTTCGATAATAAACTATTATTGACTTCCCTCCAACTCAGCACTAACATTCCTAGATGATGATGATGATGATGATTACTGTTACTGACTTCTGTCCATCTTGACACTAAGACTCCTAGAAGATGATGATGATTATTATTACTACTACTATTATTGACTTCTCTCCATCTTGGCACTAAGACTCCCTGATGATGATCATGATGATGATGATTATTTTGATTCCCTCCATCTTGGCACTATACTCCTATTGATGCAGCCAAGAATAGTATTGGCCTTTTTTCTGTATCACACTCTTGTCCCATGTCCAGTTTGTGGTCTAGTAAGACTCCTAGATGATGATGGTGATGATGATGATTATTATTATTCTGTCCCCGCACCCAATATAGTGCATTAGATTGCATTATATGGTAGTGTAGACCTATATAATACAATTCAGTGCAGTTTAAGCAACACAACATGGCAGCCTAGATGGACCGAGAGACGGCATAAGAAACAGTGTCCGAATTACTTTTACACTTCGTATTAATTTTTGCAGCCATCAGAGTGAGCTGAGGGTGAAGGCGGAGGAGAGGAAACTGGGGCATTTTATCAGTAGAAAGAGTTGGAAGGCAGAGGATTCATTCTAATCCTTAAAGAGACAGCAAACGTTGGCAGACATAATGAATAAGTTAGAAGAAATCTTTAGCTTGGACCCATTTGGGTCAATGATCCATATCTTCTGCCTCTATGTGTTTTAACTGTCGTTTAACCCTGCTTCTCCTTGCTAGGAAATGAATCCCCTTCCAGCAGCAGCCAAAATCGATATTCGGGCTCCTTTGAGGAGGCTAATGGCGGCTTAACCCCTTCCCTTCTCCTCCGTTGCCTCGATCAATAGTAACCAATGTCAACGATTAGGTAATGCCTCCCTTCCATCCCCAAGAAAAAAGCTCTTTTGAGCTACATGTGGGTCTCAGGCTCCGTCATTGCCCAAGTGTCATTGGAACCACATCTGTTTCTATTTCCCCCTTTTGCATTCCCCCCCCCATTCTTTCTTTCTTCTCTTTCTTCTCTTCCCTCATACCCTTTTCTCTTCTCCATTCTTTTCCCCCCTCTTTCCTTCTTTTTTTATCCTCTTTCTCTTCCCTCATACCTATCCTCTGTTCTCTGCCTTTCTTTCTTTCTCTCTCTCTCTTTCCTTCCTTCCTTCCCTCCCACATCTTAAATGCTTTCTCCCTGTCATTTCTCTTCCTTCCTTTTTCTCTTCCCTCTCCCATCTTTCCTTCTCTCTTCCTTTTTCTGTTTTTGCTCCTTCTTTCCTCTTCCCTTCCCTCCTTTCCTACTTCCTTCCTTCCCCTTCCCTCTCTCCTTTTCTCTTTTTCCTTCCTCTTCCCCTTCCTCCTTTCCTCCTTCCTTCCCCTTCCATCTCTTTTCACTCTTCCTTTCCTTTCTCTTCCCCTCCCTCTTTTCCTCCTTCCTTCCTTCCCCTTCCATCGTCTCCTTTTCTCTCCTTTTTTCCTTTCTCTTCCCCTCCCTCTTTTCCTCCTTCCTTCCTTCCCCTTCCATCATCTCCTTTTCTCTCCTTTTTCCTTTCTCTTACCCTCCCTCCTTTCCTCCTTCCTTCCCCTTCCATGCTTTTCTCTCCTTTTTTCCTTTCACTTCCCCTCCCTCTTTTCCTCCTTCCTTCCTTCCCCTTCCATTCTCTCCTTTGTTCCTTCCTTCCTTCCTTCCTTCCTTCCTTCCTTCCTTCCTTCCTTTCCTTTCTTTCTTTCCTTCTTTCCTTCCTGCCTTTCCTTCCTTCCTTCCTTCCTTCCTTCCTTCCTTCCTTCCTTCCTTCCTTCCTTCCTTCCTTCCCCTCTCTCTTTTCCGTCTTCCTTCATTCTTTTCTCCCTTTCCTTCCTTCTCTTCTCTCTCCCTTCCCCTTATACATATCTTACCTTTCTTTCTCAGTCACAGGAGGGCCACTTCATCCAGCCACAATGTATCCACATTGTTCCTTTCCCTCTGCTCTGGGGTGGGTTATTGAATCCAATCCCTTCTATCATTTTAATTGGGGCTAATGCAGTGTCTGTGTGCCAAGTCTGGTCCTGACCCATCCAGCCACGGAGGAGCCTTTGTGCTACAAACCAACCAACTGACCTACATACTTTCTCTTGGCATCCAAGATGAGACAGGATCTGGTCCCTTCAAGATTATGTCAGACCTTTCAAACTGTGTTCCCGGCCTTCCCCTTGGGCCTGAAGGGCTTCCCCTTTACAGGGGAGACCTTTAGGTGTGTAACCCTGTCCTCGTCTCTCTTCCAGGGAGCAGCCAATCTTCAGCGCCAGGGCCCACATCTTCCAGATCGACCCGGCCACCAAGCGGAACTGGATCCCAGCCAGCAAACATGCCCTGACCGTCTCCTATTTTTATGATGCCACGCGCAGCGTGTACCGCATCATCAGCGTGGGCGGGACCAAGGTGAGAAAGATGACAAAGGGGAGAGTCCACACTGTGGAACAAAGGCAGTTTGATGCCACTTTCACCGCTGTGGCGATGCAATCCTGGGAGCCAAAGACCTTGCCAAACTATACCTGAAGACCCCGTTCAAGCGACACCTCCCGGGATTACGCCACATTTCGCCGTGGGAGTTAAAAGTGGTGTCAAACTTCATTCATTCTACCATGTAGATCAGGTATGGGCAAACCCAGACCCAGGGACCAATGCAGCCCCTTGGGCTCTTTTCTTAGGCCCTCCTGTCTCTCACCATCCTATTCTTCCTTCCTTCTCTCTTTCCTTCCTCCTTCCCTTCATCTTTCTCCTTCCCTCCCATCCTTTCATCCTTCCTTCCTCTCTTTCCTTCCTCCCTCCTCCCTTTCTTCCCTCCCTCTTTCTTTCTCACTCCCCTCTTCCTTCCCTTCAACTCTTTCATCCTTCCTTCCCTCTTTCTCCCTCCTTCCTTCCTTCCTTCCTTCCTTCCTTCCTTCCTTCCTTCCTTCCTTCCCTCCCTCCCTTTTGTATTTCCTTCCTCTCTTTCCTCCCTTCCTACTCTCCCTCTTTCTCTCTCCCTCAATTCCCTTCAATCCTTCCTTCCTTCGCTTTTGCCTTTCGTTCCTTCACTCTTTTCCTCTTACTTAACTCTCTCCCTTCCCTCCCTCTTTTCTTCCATCCTTCCCTTCCACTCTTTTGTCCTTGCTTTCTTCTTTCCTCTCTCTCCCCCTCTTTCTCCTTCTTTCCTTCCCTCCCTTTTGTCTTTCCTTCCTTCTCTCTTTCCTTTATCCTTCCCTTCCTTCCTTCATCTTTCCTTTCCCTTCCTTTCTTTCTTCCCTTTTGTCTTTCCTTGCTTCTCTCTTTCCTCCCACCTTCCCTCTCTCCCTCTTTCTCCTTCCTTCTCTCTTTCCTTCCTCTTTCCCTTCCTTTCTTCCATCACCAGGCAGCCAGTCCTCCTAGCAGGGTGTGCTACCATGTGGCCCCAAGTTAGAAAGCTTGCCCAAAGAAGGGCAAATACCCTGGCCAAACAATAAGAAATTACATAACCTTGAACGGTAGCATCAAACTACATTAGTGTCCTACATTAATTGTGTCAATTCTACGTTAGATGCATCAAAATGCATCAATCCATTAGATGCAATTTTTTCATGTCAGGAGCGACTTGAGAAACTGCAAGTTGCTTCTGGTTTGAGAGAAATGGCCGTCTGCAAGGACATTGCCCACGGGATGCCTGGATGTGTTACCATCCTGTGGGAGATTTTTCTCGTGTCCCCACATGGGGAGCTGGCGCTGACATACAGGAGCTTACCCCACTACGTGGATTCAAACCACCAACCTTTTGGTCAGCAGTCCTGCCAGCACAAAACTGCATTAATCCTACGTTAGATGAATCACACTACATTAATCCCATATTAGATGCATCAAACTGTATTAAACCTGCATTAGATGCATCATACAGTATTAAAGCTGCATTAGATGCACCAAAACTGTATTAATCCTACATTAGATGCATCATACAGCATCAAACGTGCATTAGATGTACCACAACTGTATTAATCCTGCATTCTCTGCATCAAACTGCATTAATTGTATATTAGATGTATCAAAAATGCATCAGTCCTGCATTAGATGCACCAAACTGCATCAGTACTACATTAGATACATGAAACTGCATTAATGCTTCATCAGATGAATCAAAACTGCATAAAACCGACTTTCAATGCATCAGAATGCAGGAATCCTATATCAGATGCATCGGATTACATCAATCCTACTTTCAAATTGTGTTAATCAATCATTAGATGCATCAAACTGCATTAACTGTACATTAGGTGCATCAAAAGTGCATTGATCCTATGTTAATGCATCAAACTGCATCAATCCTGCATTAGATGCATCAGACTGGCATCATCTGTCGTTTTATGCCATGCATCCTCATAAAGGTTGTTGTAGGTTTTTCGGGCAATATGGCCGTGTTCTAGCAGCATTCTCTCCTGACGTTTCGCCTGCATCTGTGGCAAGCATCCTCAGAGGTTGTGAGGTCTCACAATCTCTGAGGATGCTTGCCACAGATGCAGGCAAAACGTCAGGAGAGAATGCTGCTAGAACATGGCCATATTTCCCGAAAAACCTACAACAACCCAGTGATTCCAGCCACAAAAGCCTTCGACAATACATCATCATAAACTTCGGATGTTTTCACCCTTTCCGCCGCCCCTTGCTCTCTTTCCAGGCCATTATCAACAGCACGATCACCCCAAATATGACCTTCACGAAAACCTCGCAGAAGTTTGGCCAATGGGCCGACAGCAGGGCCAACACCGTCTACGGCCTGGGCTTCGCCTCAGAGCAGCACCTCTCCCAGGTGAGGATGGAAACATCATAGGGATAGTGTGGTCCATCCCCCACATTCGAATTTGGCTATCCCCATATTTATTTATTTATTTATTTATTTATGACATGTATATGCCGCCCTTCTCACCCCGAAGGGGACACAGAGCAGCTTACAAGTAATATGTAAATACAATATATTATATTATTACCATAGCACAATATTAGTATTATACTATACCATTATACTGTAATATTATTAGTAATGTTACATGTAATATGAAACATTTAATTATATAAATATATAATTATTATATTGTATTGGGTTAATACACTGCCTAATATATCTCTGGGTCCTCTTAGGAGTCCCTTAACAGATTCCATAAACAGAGTCTGGACCAAATTTGACACAAATTCCTGATACGCCCAAATTTGAATACTGGTAGGGTGGGAATTGTCATTTGGGAGATGTAGTTGCAGGGATTTATAGTTCACCTACAATCAAAGAGCATTCTGGACTCCACCAAGGATGGATTTAAACCAAGAACTCCCACAACCAACAGAAAATACCGGAAGGGCTTGGTGGGCATGGACCTTGAGTTTTGGAGTTGTAGTTCACCTACATCCAGAGAGCACTGTGGACTCAAACAATGATAGTTCTAGACCAAACTTGGCACAGATACTCAAAATGCCCAAATGGGAACACTGGTGGAGTTTGGGGAAAATAGACCTTGACATTTGGAAGTTGTCGTTGTTGGGATTTATAGTTCACCTACAATCAAAGAGAATTCTGAACCCCATCAACGATAGAATGGGGCCAAACTTCCCACACAGAACCTCCCTGGCGTGAGCCTCCCTCCAGCCTTACATGCTCTCCCTCACCCCCACATGCGCATAACGCTGCCATGTGCTGAGCACGCCTGCTCTCCCCTCCCAGCTTGGAGTTTCAGAAACAGCTTTTCCCTTGGCGGAGAGGCCAACCAATCACAGCAGAGGAGGGCTTTTGGTGGGAGGATTCACCATCTATTTCCAAAAAGAAAGAGAAGAACAGGCGGAGGGATCTTCCTCCTTTTTTGCCAAAAGGGTTCCTAAGACCATCAGAAATATATGCTTTCTGATGGTCTTTGGCGACCCCTCTGAAACCCCCTTGTGACACCCCCCCTCAGAGGTCCCAATCCTCAGGTTGAGAAACACTGAGGTAGAGGTATATATAGGCTTTTTTTCATCATTTGGCATCTTATGGAGGCAGGGCTCGATTCCGGCCACAGGGGGGTGCTGTCACTTCATCTCCTTGCCGAAGAGCTTTCTTTGTTCATAAACTTTACTCCGAACGCCGTGCCTAAAATACTTCCCCGCTTAATGCAGTTCCTATTCATTTACTCACATTGCTGTTTTCAATCTGCTAGGTGGGCAGGGAGCTGGGCTGAAGGTCAGGAGCTCACTCTGACTCAGCTTTGGCTGACAAGATTTTCTGCAGCTGCAGCTGGTGATTAACCTGCTGTGCTAAAGCCAGTATCCATGTTTCTGTATCCTCATTTCTCTCCATGAAGCTTCTAATGTCTACATACAAAGGGATCCTGGAGTTGGAAGAGACCCCATCTTGTCCAATTCCTCCCTTTGGGGAAAAACTTATGGTTTCTTCTTCTTCTTCTTCTTTCCCTCCTCGATGACAGTTTGCGGAGAAGTTCCAGGAGGTAAAGGAAGCAGCTCGCTTGGCGCGGGAGAAATCGCAGGATAAGACGGAGCTGACCAGCCCTGCCCTGAGCTTGACTTCCCCACAGGTAGGCATCCTCCATTCACATTAGCTTTGGCCACATTGCAAGCAAACACAGTCTGTTTATCAGAGGTCAGATCTAATGTCTATGAGACCAGATGACCATCTGTCGGGAAGGATCAGATTGTGTCTTCCTTAATGCCAGAAAGAGGTTGGACTGGATTGCCCTTTGGGATCCATTCCAACTCTAGGATTCTATCATGCTATTTCTCCATAAAGAGTCTAATGTCTATGAGACCAGATGACCATCTGTCGGGAAAGATCGGATTGTGTCTTCCTTAATGTCAGAAAGAGGTTGGACTGGATTGCCCTTTGGGATCCCTTCCAACTCTAGGATTCTATCATGCTATTTCTAATGTCTAAGAGTCTAATGTCTATGAGACCAGATGACCATCTGTTGAGAGGGATCGGATTGTGTCTTCATTAATGGGAGAAAGGGGTTGTACTGGATGGCCCTTGGGGATCCCTTCCAACTAGGATTTTATCAGGCTGTTGCCCTATTTTTCCATGAAGCTTCTAATGTCTTTGAGATCAGATGGCCATCTGTCAGGAGGGATCCGATTGTGTCTTTCTCAATTGTAGAAGTGGGTTGGACTGGATGGCCTTTGGGGGTGTGTTTCTTCTATGATTTTGGATCTGGAGTCTGTCTTCTAGGGCAATTGTGTCTTCCTTAATGTCAGAAAGAGGTTGGACTGGATTGCCCTTTGGGATCCCTTCCAACTCTAGGATTCTATCATGCTATCGCCCTATTTCTCCATGAAGCTTCTAATGTCTATGAGACCAGATGACCATCTGTTGAGAGGGATCGGATTGTGTCTTCATTAATGTCAGAAAGAGGTTGGACTGGATGGCCCTTTGGGATCCCTTCCAACTCTAGGATTCTATCATGCTATCGCCCTATTTCTCCATGAAGCTTCTAATGTCTATGAGATCAGATGACCATCTGTTGAGAGGGATCGGATTGTGTCTTCATTAATGGGAGAAAGGGGTTGTACTGGATGGCCTTGGGGATCCCTTCCAACTCTAGGATTCTATCATGCTATTTCTCCATGAAGAGTCTAATGTCTATGAAATCAGATGGCCATCTGTTGAGAGGGATCGGATTGTGTCTTCATTAATGGGAGAAAGGGGTTGTACTGGATGGCCCTTTGGGATCCCTTCCAACTCTAGGATTCTATCATGCTATTTCTCCATGAAGAGTCTAATGTCTATGAGACCAGATGACCATCTGTTGAGAGGGATCAGATTGTGTCTTCATTAATGTCAGAAAGAGGTTGGACTGGATGGCCCTCGGGGATCCCTTCCAACTCTAGGATTCTATCATGCTATCGCCCTATTTCTCCATGAAGCTTCTAATGTCTATGAGATCAGATGGCCATCTGTTGAGAGGGATCGGATTGTGTCTTCATTAATGGGAGAAAGGGGTTGTACTGGATGGCCCTTGGGGATCCCTTCCAACTAGGATTTTATCAGGCTGTTGCCCTATTTTTCCATGAAGCTTCTAATGTCTTTGAGATCAGATGGCCATCTGTCGGGAGGGATCCGATTGTGTCTTTCTCAATTGCAGAAGTGGGTTGGACTGGATGGCCTTTGGGGGTGTGTTTCTTCTATGATTTTGGATCTGGAGTCTGTCTTCTAGGGCAATATTGTTGTTGTTGTTTATCTCCCAATTTGGTGAACTTTGTTCTCCTTCCACGGCACTCGGATTTCCAGGCCTGAGGCGGCCGTCTCGCTCACAAGAAATTGGGTGGAATTGGGGTTAATGCCTGCCTTTTTCCAATCTCCTGGGCAACAAGAAAGGATGGATCCATCCATCCGGGGGCTGGAGGACGTGTTGTTCCTGGGGCAAAGCACAGATGGCTCTGGCAACAGATGAGAAGAAGGAGGGAGTGCGAACAGGACAACGGAGGAGAAGAAGAAAAAGAAGAAGAGAAGAGGGGTGGCATTAAAAGAGGGGTTAAGAGAAGTGGCTCATTCATGGTTTCCATATCAGGTTCCTAAAGTTGGATGAGACCCCCAAAGGCCAACTAGTCTGACCCCATTCAACCGTATGGGAAGACAAAATCTGATCCCTCCCGACAGATGGCCTTCCAACCTCATAGAACTCAGAAGGTTAATGGACAAACAGGGCAATATAGTCATAGAATCCTAGTGTTGGAAGAGAACACCAAAGGGCATCCAGACCAACCCCGTTCTGTTAGGAAGGAAAAGCACAATCAAAGCTGTCCCGACAGATGACCATCTAGCCTTCAATTATACTGTATTATATTATAGTATTGATAATAATAATAATAATAGTAATAATAATAATAATAATAATAATAATAGAATCATAGAGTTGGAACAGATGCCAAGGGGCCATCCCATCTCCCATCTGCCATGCAGAAAAAGACCTCCTGATAAATGGCCATCCGATCCCTCCCAACATCCAGCCTCATAGACCTTAGAAATAATATAGTGAAATAATATAGTGTCATAGAATCCTAGAGTTGGATGTGACCCCAAGGCCCATGCACTCTAATCCCATGCCACCATAGGCACCATCTGATATCTCCCAACAGATGGCCATCTAGCCTCTCAGATATTATAAGGTCCATGGAGAAATAGACCTACCGTCTTCTTCTTGATGTTTGGGGTTTGGGGTGGAAAAGGTGAGGGAGGACAGCCTCCCTGATTTGGCATGCTTTCTCACCCCCATAGATCTTGCCCAGCCCCATCATCAGCTCCAATGGGCCCGGTGACGATAAGCTTTTCCGGAGCCAAAGCGCGGACATGGAGATGACGACGGAAAGAGAGCGGATCAAGAAGATGCTATCTGAAGGGTGAGACCTTCGGCTGCTGCGTAGAATTGGAGGGGGGTTCTCTAGAGTGCATCTAGTCCAACTTTGGCTCAGTGAAGGACCTCCAGCTAAAGCCCCATTTTCTGGAGACATCTGTGTTCAAGCGAGAGGCAGCAAACACATTTGATGATTATCGTATTTTTTTTATTATGCATTTGTTCCAATTGCATTTCCCTAAACGCACATCCTTCCCATAGCTCTGTCTGCGAGGTCCAGTGGGAGGCTGAGTTCTTTACCCTGCAAGAGAACAACAACAAGCTAGTGGCTGCTTTGCATGAAGCCAACGCCAACGTGGAACAATGGAAGAAACAGCTGGCGGCCTATCAGGAGGAGACGGAGGCCCTGCGGCTGCGGGTGAGGCTTCCTTGGGCAGGGAGGGGCCTGTCTGGAGGCTGAGAGAGTGTGACTCACTCCAGCAGCCACCTAGTGGGGTTGAACTTCAGAACGAGGACCCCGGAATCTGACACTAAGTATGCCATCTATCCATCCATCCAAATATATATATATATCTATCTAGGATCATCCTATCTATCAGTCTATCCATCCGTCTATCCATCTATCCAGATATCCATAGATTGATCAATCAATTTATCGATCTAGATATCTATCCAGATATCTTATCCATCTACATATCAGTTTGTCTGTCTCTTCATCCATCCATCCATCCAAACACCCACCCATGCACCCATCCAGATACCTTATCCATCCACATATCTATGTACCTATGTATCTATCCATCCATCCAGATATCTTATCTATATATGTAGATATCTAGATATCTTATCCATCCACATATCAGTTTGTCTGTCTGTCTATCTATCTCTCAATCCCTCTATCTATCTATCTATCTATCTATCTATCTATCTATCTATCTATCCATCCATCCATCCATCCATCCATCCATCCATCCATCCATCCATCCACCCACACACCAGATAACCATATCCATCCACATATCTATCTATCTAGGATCATCTATCTATCCATCCATCCATCCATCCATCAATTCAGATATCTTATCTGTCTGTCTATGTACATATCCAGATATCCTATCTATCTAGCTTTCTATCTTTCTATTCAGAGATCCAGATATCTTATCCATCCACATCAGTTTGTATGTCTGTCTATTCATCTATCCATCCATCCACTTTATTTATTTGATTTATTTAGCAGTTTTGTATACCGGTCTTCTCACCTCCGTTCGAGGGACTCAGGCCGGTTTCCAACATCAATATTACAGACAGTCATTAAAACATCATATTCTAAATCACACTAAAACATTAAAATAGCAAAATACAATCATATAATTACAGTGGTCAGTTGTCATCAAAAATCATTATTCGTCGTCATCCATCCATATCACAGGATCATGGCTCATTCGTCGAATGCCAATCCCCAAAGCCAAGTTTTCACCTGTTTCCTGAACGTTAAGATAGAAGGGGCAGTTCTGATCTCCAGTGGAAGGGAGTTCCAGAGTCGAGGGGCCACCACCGAGAAGGCCTGTCTCTCGTCCCCACCAGCCGCGCCTGTGGCTGGTGGGATCGAGAGCAAGGCCCCCCTGGAAGATCTTAGAACTTCGTGATAGTTGGGAGATATGTTTGGACAGGTAATCTGGGCCAGAACCGTTTAGGGCTTTAAAGATTAAGACCAGCACTTTGAATTGTGCTGGAAGCTGGCAGCCAGTGGAGCTGGCGCAACAGAGGAGTAGTATGCTCCCTGTACCCCGCTCCCGTTAGTAGTCTGGCTGCATAGATACATAGTAAATTGATATCTATGGATACATAGATACATAGTTAGATATGTGAGTGGATAGATAGGTAAATTGGGCCGGAGTCGTTTAGGGCTTTATAGGTTAAGACCAGCACTTTGAATTGTGCTCGGAAGCTGACTGGCAGCCAGTGGAGCTGGTGCAACAGAGGAGTAGTATGCTCCCTGTACCCCGCTCCCGTTAGTAGTCTGGCTGCCGCACGTTGGACTAATTGAAGCTTCCGGGCAGTCTTCAGAGGCAACCCCACGTAGAGAGCGTTGCAGTAATCTAAACGGGATGTAACCAAAGCGTGGACCACCGTGGCCAAGTCAGACTTCCCAAGGAACGGGTGCAGCTGGCGCACGAGTTTTAATAGTGCAAAAGCTCCCCTGACCACCGCTGAAACCTGGGGCTCCCAGGCTGCACTTGGATATCTTATCCATCCACATATCTATCTGTCTGTTTGTCTATCAATCCGACCATCCAGACATCTATCTATCTATCTATCTATCTATCTATCCATCCATCCATCCATCCGCCCGCCCGCCCGCCCGCCCGCCCGCCCATCCATCTGCCCATCCATCCGCCCACCTATCCGTCCATCCATCCACCTACCCACCCACCAACCAACCAATACATTTCTCTCATCTATCTATGTATCTATGTATCCATCCATTCATCCATCTAGATATCTTATCCATCCACATATCTGTCTGTCTATTGACCCATCCATCCAGATATCTATCTATCCACCCACATATCTAACTATGTATCTATGTATCCATCCATTCACCCACCCACATATCTATCTATCTCTGTCTGTCTGGCTGTCTGTCTATCTATCTATCTATCTATCTATCTATCTATCTATCTATCTATCTGAGATATCTATCTGAGATATCTATCTAGATATCTAACTATGTATCTGTGTATCCATCCATCCACCCACCCACATATCTATCCATCCACATCCATCCATCCATCCATCCATCCATCCATCCATCCATGTAGCTATCCATTCATTCATCCATCTTAAGGGAACTGGATACCTTTGGGATCTCTTCCAACTTTAGAATAATCTATCCATCTATCCACCCATCCATCTTAAGGAAATGGACTAAATGATCTTTGGGGTTTCTTCCAACTCTAGGACCATCCATCCATCTTTAAGGGTTGAACTCTAGTTCTATCTATCTATCTATCTATCTATCTATCTATCTATCTATCTATCTATATCTATCTATCCATCTATCTATTTCTCTCTTTCTATCTCTCTATTTCTATCTCTGTTTGGGATTGGAATTGATGACCTTGGGGTATCTTCACTCTCTTTCTTGTTCTCTCCATCCATCCATCCATTGTAAGGGAATGAACTGGAGGGGTCTCTCCCATCTTTAGGATCCTCTATCCACCCATCCATCCTGGCCCTTGAGCTCTGGAGCAGCCTGGCTTGCCCCAAATGCTCTCCTAGGAACAGAAAGGTGAGCGGTGGAGGAGACGGAAGCCTCCTGCACCAATTCCTTTCCTTTATAGAGGCTGCTGAGTCTCACTGCAGCTACATCCAAGGTCGGCAGGTTAAAGGAAGGGGGGGGGGGGGCTCCGCAGCAGCATTGGAGAAGGCCAATTGGAGGCAAGGGAGAGACCAAAACGGCCCCTTTGTGGAGAATCCCAGACAAAGGAGAGGTCACCTTCCTGCAAAATAGGGAAGCAGGGACAAGCCACACAAAGGGCTCTCCCACCCCACAGCTCCTGTATCTTTCCCCCCACCTCCACCAGTCATCTGCATTCACCTCCCAGTGTGAGTCACCACCTCCGCCCTTTGTATATACAAAAAGGGATCCTGGCAGACTTTGAAAGGAAATTGAGGAATAGGGGATGGGAACTATGAAGCCAAGGTGGGAGGGTTGCAAATCATCCTTTAACAATCTTGAATTCCAATGCCGACTGCAGGGTCTGTCTCGGGTCTCAGTCCTGAGCGTAAAGAGCAGGATACAAATAAATGCAGCATAACAACAACAACAACAACAACAACAACAACAATAATCATCATCATCATCATCATAGTAACAATAAAAAATACAAAATAATAATAAAATAATTCAAAATAATAATATTCCAAACAACAACAATATTTTTATTGAATAAAATAATGAATTATTTTATTATTTTGCATATTTATTATTTTGAATTATTTTTATTATTATTTTGAATTAATAATATACTATCATATGATAGAATCATAGAATCAAAGAGTTGGAAGAGACCTCATGGGCCATCCAGTCCAACCCCCTGCCAAGAAGCAGGAATATTGCATTCAAATCACCCCTGACAGATGGCCATCCAGCATGTGTTTAAAAGCTTCCAAAGAAGGAGCCTCCACCACACTCCGGGGCAGAGAGTTCCACTGCTGAACGGCTCTCACAGTCAGGAAGTTCTTCCTCATGTTCAGATGGAATCTCCTCTCTTCATCCTTATTAATTGTTATTGTTATTTCAAATTATATTACTATTGTGATTTTTTGCTATTATTGCTGCTGCTGCTGCTGCTGTTGTTATTATTAGCCAGCAATGACCTTCTTGCAGGCCACAGGCTTTTATCCCTCACTTTCCCCCCAGGAAATAATATAATTCTCTTCTCCAAGCTAAAATTTCCCAACTTCTCTTAAAAGGATTCATGGTTTCCAGACACTTGCACCATTTTAGTGGCCCTTTCCATCTTGTCCCTAATCTATATTTTGCTTTACTGGTTTGTTTATTTATTTATTTATCGTGTCAGAAGCAAATTGAGGGTACAGTTATAATGCATTTAAAAATACAAACAAAGTTAAAAACTTGGCATTATACTAAATGTCCTTTGGCCAGAAGCTGGCAACTCGGAGTGCCTCTGGTGTCACTGTGAGAAGGTTCTCCATTGTGCATGTGGCAGGGCTCAGGTTGCATTGTAGTTAGAGGTCTGTGGTTTGCTCTTCTCCACACTCGCATGTCGTGGACTCCACTTTGTAGCCATTTCTTAAAATTGGCTCTGCACCTTGTGGTGCTAGAGTGCAGTCTGTTCAGTGTCTTCCAAGTCACCCAGTCTTATGTGTACCCAGGAGGGAGTTTCTCATCCAGTCTCAGCCATGGATTGAGGTTCTGGGTTTTAGTCTGTCACTTCTGGACTCTCGCTTGCTGATTATCTGCAACTATCTCTGTAGATCTTGCTGGCTGATATCTGAAGTGCTTCTTGTAAGTCAGAGCATGGTCCAGAGTGACTCCCAGGTATTTTGATGTGTTGCAATCCTCCAGTGGGATTCCTTCCCAGATAATCCTCAGACCTTGAGATGCTTGTATGTTCTTAAGGTGAAAAGCACATGTCTGCATTTTAGATGGATTGGGAATCAGCTGGTTTTCCCTGTAATAGGCAGTAAGAGCACCTAAAACTTTGGAGTACTTCTGTTCAACCATTTCAAATCTCCCTGTTTGAGTGGTAATGGCATGATCGTCAGCACAGATGAAATTCTCTGTCCCTTATGGCAGTGGCTCATCATTTGTGTAAATGTTGAATACTGATGGAGCAAGCACGTTCCCCTGAGCCAGGCTGTTCTTCTGTTTCCGCCATCTGCTTCTCTGGCCCTGGAACTCAACAAAAAAGCTCCTGTTTTGTAGCAGATTTCCTATGCATCAGGTGAGGTGGTAGTCCTTTGTGATATTACAATTTTTTCTCAGGAGGAGGTGATGATTTACAGTGTCATAAGCTGCTGACAGATTTATGAAGACAGCTCCTGTAATCTGCTGTTTTTCAAAACCATCTTCTATGTGCTGAGTCAGGTTCAAACTGGGTAAAGATATTATTATTCCAGGTGAGGCCTGATCAAAGCAGAGCAAAGGTGGAATCAATACTTCAGCCTTTAATCTACACACTTTCCTCCTATGGATTGCATTTGCTGCATCATGGTTCGCTAAGACCACCAGATCCCCTTCATTTGTGCTGCTTTCCAGCCAACTTGAAAGGCCCACTGTGTCCTAACCTTTGCCTGTTATCCCCGCGTTCAGGTGTCTGAACTGGAATCCCAAAGAGGGGCAAGCGACTTGCCCATTGTGGTCAAAGGAGAGTCCACTCCAGCCTTGGAAGAGCTAGAGCAGCTAGTGAAAGCCAAAGACGAGGTGAGGACCGAACAGCTTATTATGCATTTTAAATAATGAGAGGTACGGGGCAAACCCCTGTATCTGCAGCTACATACATACATACACATGTCAATGTATGTCTATTCCAAAAAGGCTGTTGCTACGTGAAGTAGCCCTCTGTGAGTTCACTTGGAAAGTAAGATGTCCTGTGTATGAGAAAAAGGGAGYAAGGAAGGAAAGAGAAAAAGAAGGGAAAGAAAGAATTGCAGGAGGGAAGAGAAAGAGAAGGGGGAAAGGTATGAGAGAAGTGAAGAGAAGAGAAAGGAAGGGAAGAAAGAAGGGGCAAAGGAAAGGGGGAGAGAAAAGGAAGAGAAAGAAAGAAAGGGAGGGGGAAGGAAGAGAAAAGAAAAGAAAAAGAGAGAGGTATGTGAGGAGTGAGGGAAAAAAAGAGAAAGAAGGAAAGAGAAAGGAAGGAGATAAAAAAAGGTATGGAGGGAAGGAAAGAACCACAAAAYGAAGCAAYAGGAGAAGGAAGGAAGGAAGGAATGGAGAAGGGAAAAAAGAAGGGAAGGAGGGAAGAGAAAGGGGGAAAAGGTATGCAGGGAGGAGAAGAAAAAGAAGGTATGATTGCTAGGTCAATTATGCTGTCATTCAAGAAAACAAAGACACCTGGTTATATATATATTTTTCTGTTTCAGGAGCTGCAACAGCTGAAGAGCCAGAAAGGGTCCCATTGGGAAGCTGGCAGCGAGTGCGAGGAGACCCATCAAAAGGTGCAGGTGAGGACAGAACTGGGACTCTCGATTTGTCAAACCCCATGATAAGTTGGGAAAGGACTTGAAAGAACAACAGTGTTGCATAGGGTTGGACTAGATGACCCTTGGGAGCCTCCTCTGTTTCTCAGTTGCCGTATTAATTTTGCTCTCCTCCCCAGGATCTGGAGCGCCGCAACGGTGACCTGGAGCGCCGGCTGACCCTGGCTGAGCGCTCGCTGTCGGAGACGCTCTCTGAGCGGGAGAAGATGCACCAGGAAGTGGCCAAAGTGGCCGAGATCATGGACATGAAGATCTTTGAGCTGAGCGAGCTGCGGCAGGACTTAGCCAAGCTGGTGGAAAGCAACTGAAACCCCAAACGGGAGCGGCTGCATCCGGTTTGCCATTGAAACGTCTGGTAGGAACCCCAACTTGGCCTTCCTTTGGATTGGCGACCACGAAGGGAACTACCTTCGGACTTCGGTCTCCTCTTCCCTGATGCTTTCATTTCTACGGAGCCGACGATACCCCGCCTTGTCTTTCCCCTTTCCCTTGGGATTTTAGATCCTGTATCCCCTTCTTACACTTAGATAGGTTTTGATAGAAAATGGTTCCCCTTCCCCTCTCCTCTTTTCCTATCTAATTCCTCCCCCCCTCTTTTTTTGCAGTGACTTTTTAATCAGACCCCTTTTTATATAGCTTGAACGCAGGTCTCCACAAACTGCAGCTCTTTTCTCTTTTAGAAGGAAAGAGGGGTCTCTCTCTCTCTCTGACTTTTATTTTCATCTGCAACCACCTCCTGTTGTATACGGTTCCCAAAAGCAAGCAATGAATTAGGTTTTAGCAATTTGGGAGAACGTGACTATGGGATTCAGGCAAAAGAGAGGCAGGGAAAAGGGTCTCCATGCCATAGAAAATAAAGGATGTTGCTCGGGTGAAACAAATGGAGAATTGAGCCATAAAACCTCCAAATGGATGGTTCAGAATACAGAGAGGGTCAGGTATGTTACTCAGGAGATTGGCCTGATAGTTAGCAAACCCAAGGCTGGGATTACAACACCTATTATGCCTGAATGTATACAGATGAAGCTGTGGATTGTGTCGAGGTGTTCTTATGAATGTTGTGGAAAGGCAATATATACATATATACATACACGCACACACATATATATATTTACAAGGGTAGAATGAAATGTCTTGGGTTCTCCTTTGGTGCTTCCACCTCGATTTTGGGCCAGATTGTTTTCACAATCTGGATCTCTGTTCATTGCCCTTCAATGAAACCCTCACCAAAGAAAAAGGGGAAGGGGAAAAAAAGCATCGGCGGACTGCAGCAAGGCAAACGGAGGGAAAAACATGCTTCGAAAGAGAGATGTTCAATTATTGATGGCGCGACACAGCAGGCGGCAAAAGAGCCACCGAAGAAAAGCATCGCTGGGAAGGCTCCGATTCTTATTTACCCATCTGTTCCTTTGACCACTCTTCATCCAACGTGTCTTCTCTGGTTTGTGTCTGAGCAGGCATTTCTAGGGAGGCGGAATAAAATAAATCTCTTCCTATTACTCCCTTGAAAACCATTATTGTGTTCGTGCTACCATGATTGTCTTTGCCTTTTTTGCAGCTGCATAACACCTCTGGCTCATCTTCGGTTTGAAGTTGGCTACAATATGGCAATTTGTCCTAAAGCCCTTCTCTTCTATTACCAGTGCATTGCAAGAATCTTACAATGAATTGCTATAATAGTAATAATAATAATAATAATAATAATAATAATAATAATAAGTTATATAACCATCATCATCACCACCATCATTATCATTACTTACCATCATCATCATCATCACTGTCATAATTATCACCATCATAATCACCACCACTATCATTGTTTCTTCAGATCGCTTTTACATTCTCATATTTCAAAATGTATTTTCGTGTCAGTTCCTCTCTCATGCGACGGTCACTTTTTCTCGTAAATGAGATAAACCAAACTGAGTTTCGTAAAGCCTTTTATTTGGCACCACTTTTTGTGGACTTAACAACTACAGCTGCTAATGTGGAAAATGTGGGAAAAAACTTCATCGCTTAAAGTGCACCTTCAAATTGATTTCAAACTCCAGAAAGGTTTTTCTGGGCAGGCCAAAAGTAGCAGAGTCCCAAATCAAGTGTTTGAAGTCCCTAAGGCTTAACATTGGACTTCCAAGTCTAGGATTTTATGATTTAATAATCTTAGGGAGCCTCTTCCCAAGCCAATGGTTTCTGTGATTGTATGACTTCTAATCCCCGTCGTCGCTGCTGTTCATTGAGGCCCATCTGGGTCATTTTTGCCCAGAGACATCCATGTCATCCCAAGGGGGACACAGGAAGCAAGCTGTTCGTCTTCTTGCCAGAACACAAATTAGAGGGAAAACACACACACATATATATATTGGCAAGTGGTATAAGGCTTCAATTTCTGAGTGTTGGATTTTAGAAGCCCTGCAGCACAAGATGGGTGGGCATTTCGTTTTCCATGCGTTTGCAGAAGCCGGAGGAAAAGCCTTCCAGTTCGACTCTGTAGTTGCCCATTCTCATATGGTCAAGAAAGGAAAAGGCCTCCCCGACGTTGCCCTTCTCTTTCCACCAGGAAGGTTTTTGGAAGCAGCGACTGGATGGCCATCTGTGGGGGGCAAGGGTGGGAGGGGGTTGGGCTTTGATGGTGTCTGGCAGGCAGAAGGGGGTTGGGCTGGATGGTCCTTGGGGTCTCCTCCAACAGCAGGATATCTATTTGTCCAGCTTAAGGGAATGGACTGGATGGGCCTGGGGATTTCCTCTAACTTTTGGATCCATCCATCTATCTATCTATCTATCTATCTATCTATCTATCTATCCATCCATCCATCCATCCATCCATCCATCCATCCATCCATCTATCTTTCTATCCCTCAAATTTTCCATCTTAAGAGAGTGAACTGGATGATTTTTGGGTTCCTCCCCCAATTCTAGGGAAGAACATGCAGGTCAAGAATAGGGCTCCACAGTCACCTACATACCCACCGCCAGTACACCGAACTTGGAAAACAATCTTACTCAGTCAYCGAGGGATCGCCTAAGTAAGTAATCCGTCCATCCATCTACCCATCTRTCTATRCATCCAACTATCTATCTMCTCATCTAACTATCASTCCATCTTTGWATCAATCCATCCATCTTAAGAGAGTGAACTGGARGGCCTTTGGGTTCTCCCCCAATTCTAGGGAAGAACATGCAGGTCAKGAATAGGGCTCCACAGTCACCTACGTACCCACRGCCAGTACACCGAACTTGGAAGACAATCTTACTCAGTCAGCGAGGGATCGCCTAAGTAAGTAATCCGTCCATCCATCTACCCATCTCTCTATCCATCCAACTATCTATCTGCTCATCTAACTATCACTCCATCTTTGAATCAATCCATCCATRTTAAGAGAGTGAACTGGATGGCCTTTGGGTTCTCCTCCAGTTATAGGATCACCCATCTATCCATCCATCCAAGGTGAAGAGTAGACTTAAGGAGCAGACAAAGCTTGTTTCCTGTTGCTCCCAAGACTCAATGGAGCCATGGGTTCAAGCTCTGTTTAGGAGAAAAGAGGATTCCACCTCAAAGTTAGAAAAATGGGTCAAAAATTGGGCACTGGCTGTTAGGAATTGTGGGAGTTGAAGTGCAAAACACCTGGGGGCTGAAGTTTGCATTGGGAAACGTGCAGTGCATGGCTCTTCTTAGGATTTCTGTTTTGCGGGGTTCAGCCCCTCCTTTTCTGTGCTGTTTTCTATCAGGCTTGCAATGTGCAAGCGTTTCCCCAAAGGCTGTCTCATTATGGCTCCGTTTTGTGCCTTTATTAGAGGAGGAGGAGGAGGCCTTGGGCACGCACTGGCGCCAGTGAGGAGGTGTGTCAGGGCACCTCATTGAGATGCTACCCTGGGATACGGTGGCCATGGCAACGGAAACAGGGAACCCCTCCAAAAAAGGCAAACGGAGGGGAGGCAAGATGCAGAAAGCAAGCAGCGTGATCGGCACATGGGTAGGGAGGTGGAGACGTTGCAAAATAGGCCGTTTTGTGCCATATACAGATTCAACAGTATCATAGCTGACATCTTGGACGAGCCGTGAGCATCACTACAGCTTCTGATTTTGGTCCTCTTTAGGCAGCAAAGCTCCAAAGAAAGGCGTTACATATTTTACACATTTGTCAATTGTATATACACCGTCGTATTTTGCTCCACGTGGATACTAGCATGCCTCAGATCATAGCATGAGTTTATTGTATTGGCGAAGGCTTTCATGGCCAGAATCACTGGGTTGCTGTGGGGTTTTTGGGCTGTATGGCCATGTTCCAGTAGCATTCTCTCCTGACGTTTTGCCTGCATCTGTGGCCGGCATTGTCAGAGGTTCTGTTGGCAGTGAAGCAAGTGGAGTGTGTGTGTGTGTATGTGTATACATACACGCACCTGTAGAATAATGTCCAGGGTAGGAGAAAGAACCCTTGTCTTCTTGAAGAAAGTGTGAATATTGCAACTACCAAGCTTGAATTGGACAGTAAACAATGAACAACACTCAGTAGCAGAACTACAGAAGAACAAGTAATCAATGGCCAGTCAAAACCTTCCAAAAAGAGAGTGCCTCCAGGCAACAAAGGCCAGGCTACCTCTATGCAGGTACCCTCACTGATTGACTTTGCAGCGTCAAGCTCGATAATTGCAACATTCACACTTTCTTTAAACAGACAAAGGTTCTTTCTTCCACCCTGGATATTCCAAACACACACACATGCTCCACTTGCTTCATTGCCAACAGAACCTCTGAAGATGCCTGCCACAGATAGAGGCGAAACGTCAAGAGAGAATGCTACTGGAACATAGCCATGCAGCCCAGAAAATTCACAGCAATCTTATAAGTTTAGACGGGGCAAACAGCACGGAGAATGGCATGCTTTACAGGATGCCAAAAGTGCATCAAGGGATAAACAAAGCTACATATATCCATTTCTGTTTGTATTTCACCCACTTTCGCAAGCATCCTGCGTACCTAAATCCCCTGCAACTGCAGAGGGCTGAACATAATAAAAACAATGGTATTTTTTATCCCAAAAAGCACCAATCTATACACATAATACAAGTGAAAATATATGTGTGTGTATGTGGCTGCGGTGTCCACTTACACAGACATGCTCCTGCATCCACAAACATCTACAGCTCTCATTACTCAGGAGACACCAAAGGCCCTCCCTCCAATGACATTGCAGGTAATAGCGAGCACCATGAACATGTCCAAGAGCCCTGCCAATCTCCTCCACAAACAGCACACTGCCCATCACCCAAGCGAAAACTTTCATACAGGGACAATTTCATCGTAGATTTTATGTGTTTCCTCCACCACAGATATCCCAGTGTTTCTGACACTCTCCATTGGTGTGAAATTGCATGACCCCACCCACTGCTTCTTCCTTAACCCTTTCCTATAGCACACAGCAAACAGAGGCATTGATCAGCAACTGAACATAGTTGAGAGGCTTGGGGAGAATTCACCATGATTTATAGGTGTTGTAGTTCACCTACATCTAGAGCGCACTATGAAGCCAAACAATGATGGATCTGGACCAAACTTGGCATGCATACCCAATATGCCCAAATTTGAATACTGGTGAGTTTTGAGGGGAATTGGCCTGGACATTTTGGAGTTGTGGGTACTGGGATGTATAGTTCACCTGCAATCAATGAGCACTCTGAACTCCACCAGTGAGTGAATTGGACCAAACTTGGTACAGAGCCCCGTGAGTAGCAAAAAAATAATAATACTGGAGGTCTTTGGGGAAAATTCACCTTGATTTGGGAGACTTGTATTTCACCTACATCCAGAGAACACTGTGAACCCAAACACTGATAGATCTGGACCAAACTTGGTACACACACCTGATATGTTGAAATGTGATTACTGGAGGTGTTTGGGGGGAACTGACCTTCCTTTTTGGGAGTTGTCATTCACCCACAACCATTGAAATGGTGACCTGGACCAAACTTGGCTCCCAGAACCCCCATGACTAACTCAACCTACAGGAGGGTTTTGAGGGGACTGACTCAGCATAGTGGGAGTTGTACTTTACCTTACTGCCAGAGAGGACACTGAACCCCACCAGTGATGCATCTAGAGCAAACTTGCCCAATATAACAAACTTTAAGTACTGATAAGAGCGTTTTGGGGTTAACCTGGCATGATGGGAGTTGTAGTTCAAATGCAAACTTATGCATTTTGTACAATTAAAAATTTGACTTTTCCAAATAACCTGGGCAATGCCAGGTATCCAAGCCAGTATGCTATATAAGAGACCTTTTTACTATCCAAATGTGTAGCAGACAATGGAGTCTGGTCACTCGCCATTTTATCCAAGGGGTGGACAAGATTTGCCGAATAGCATATTTGCAGGGAATACAATCTGGCCTACATGCAGGTCTCTTCTCCAGGAGGAATGGTAATGTATACATGGTTATGCATGCATGATGAATGAATGTTATAGTATATGTGAATGTTTCCCCTTTTTTGTTCGTTCATGTAACCAATGTAGCTATAGTCTGTGAGCCTGCTTATTTCTTTGTAAAGTGCCTATGCTCTGTCTCACTGGAAACCTTTTTAATGTTTAAAATAGTATTCATGACAACGGCAGCACTCTCTCAAAACTTCTGGACTTTTCTGCCTTTTGCGAAACAGGGAGGCTAATTTGCCGTTTGCTTCCAAAGTCTGGAAAAAGTAGGACAGGCTGTCAGGAGTCTCCTCTTTCATGCCGTGAGCTGAGAGCAAGATCAGAAGGAAGTTTTTGGCATTTCAAGGAACCTTTGCGGGAGACCCAGATTTGTCGATGACGGTTCGGCGGCTTCTTTCCTCCTCTCCGCACAAAGAACCAGGTTTCCAAACACAGGAGATTGCTTTGAAACTGACCAGCATTGAGAGATCCCACCCCCACACCCCCAATCTTTCAAAAGTACCATTGAATGCTCTGCGGTTCAAGACTCGACCACAAGTTACACATAAAGAGTAGATTTCGGAGGCTGCAAATCTGTATGGCAAGCAAAACATTCTTCACACAATGCAGGATGTCGCTATGCAAAGTGTGAAGGACGTTCAGCTTTTCAATTCCTCACCAGATGTCAGTTCCTATACCTATTGTACACATTTCATTCAAAACATCCAGCCCGTTTACAATTCCCATCATCAGTCTTCATGGGCGAGCATTTCTACGCATTTTTAGGATGCCACCAAAATTAAGGGAATCTCTTGGCCTATTTTCAAAACTCATGTTCCCTGGGCAACCTCCGAATTTTAATATTTAGGGGGACATTTCAATTCTGCCACCCATTCATTGTCATATAAGAGAGAAAATGTGACTATCACCTTGCTCTGTTGGCCAAGACATAGATTCAGAAACTTACTACTACTACTACTACTAGTTTGGGAAGCTGGCAATGCCTGGGTTATTTGAAAAGAGTATTTCTTGGCTGGGTTATCTGTCAGCTGGGTTTGGTGCTCTCTGGAGAAAGGTGAACTACAACTCCCAGATCCAAGCTCAATCACCCCCAAACTCTGCCTGTATTCACAGTTGGCCATCTTGTGTCTGTGTGCTAAGTTTGGTCCAGACCCGACATCGGGTGGGTTCAGTGCTTTCAGGATAAGGGTAAACTTCAACTCCCAAAATCAAGGTCAGTGCCCACAAACTCCTGTAGTATGTTCAGTTGGTCAAGAGGCTTCTCTGTGCCAAGTTTGGTCCCAGTTCATTTCCCCCCCCCCCCAAAGTCTCCAATATGTTCTGTTGGTCATGGGGAGTCTGTGTGCCAAGTTTGATCCAGGTCCATCATTTGTGGGGGTCGCAGTGGTCTGTGGGAGCCAGAAAAGGTGAAGGTACTGCAAGTTCCATAATATGTGATCCATCCTCCCCCAAACGGTGAATTACAACTTCCATCATGTTAAGTCAGTCCCCCAAACCCCTCCAGTATGGTCAGTTGCTGCTCATTCCTCTGTTTGCTGTGCGCCATAGGAAAATGTAGGAAAGGGTTAAGGGAGGGGCAGTGGGCGAGGTCATGCAAATTCCACACCAATGGAGAGAAAGAAACACTGGGATGTCTATGGTGGAGGAAACACATAAAATCTAGAATGGAATTGTCCCCATATGAAAGCCTTCACTTGGGTGGTGTGCAATATGGTGTTTGTGGAGGACCTTGGCAGGGCTCTTGGACATGTTCATGGTGCTCGCTATAACCTGCAATGTCATTGGAGGGAGGGCCATTGGTGTCTCCTGAGTAGTGGGAGCTATAGCTGTTTGTGGAGTCAGGAGCTTGTCTGTGTAAGTGGACACTCCAGCCACACACACGTATATAAATATTGTCTTATTCTATGTATAGATTATTACTCTTGCCCCAATTTGTATCTCCACCATCGACTAATGTGGTTCTTTCGTGGTTCTACGATATCGTCATTGTCATAATTTATATATACCATGTGTCCTACCCACGGTACACTTAGCTAAGAGAGAATTCTGCCCCCAGTATCTGAAAGTACTTTTGTTTTTTGTGTGTGAAATAAGAGCCGTAACAAGACTCCGAAATGCCAAAAATTTATTCCTAATTTCCCTGCACAGCTGGGAATGTAATTGAGGGTGCACCACATTCTCCTTCTGTGGGAAATGCTCCTGGCAGATGCATAGAGTTGCTCCCGTCTTGATGTGTCTGAGCCACAAACTTCCAGGAAGGAAGTGACGGCTTTGAAGGAGAGTCCCGAAGTGAAAGAGGAAGATGGAGAGGAAATGCCAGGAAGAACAGAGGTGAAGTAGGACTCCATGATAGTTCGAAAGGACATGAAAGAACAACAGTGTTGTGTAGGATTGGAATAGATGGCCTTTGGGAGCCCCTTGTGGCTCTTGGGGTTTTCCGAATTGTGGATTTTCAGGGTCGAGCCGGAATTTGAACCTTGGTCTCCGTACTGGTCTGATGCTTAAACCACTAAACCAACCTGTGTCATTCCCCTGCCTCCCTTAAGTGTATTTCCTCCCAGTTCGAAGAAGTCCAAACTGGGAATGACTTGGGCAACACTATCCCTTTCTCTCTCCCAACTCTGCACTAAAGGACAGTTCAAATCCCTCCACTCCCTTCTGCCACAGCTAGGACGGGGTCTGCCGTTTCCTTGCTGCCGGCCGCTGCTTTCCGCTGCTTCCGCCGTTCGTGCTTCTGCCGTTTCCTCTGCAGCCGCAGTTTCTGCTGGTCTTGCAAGGCCTGCTGGACCTTGATGCGGAACTCGCCATTCTTCTTCCGGATCTTGGCCAACTCAGCCTTCCGTTTCTCCTCCAGGTCTGGATCCTGCCAGAGAGAAAGATTTTTTCTGACTTATCGTTGATCTGATCCATCAGGACCGAGGGCATTCCCTCCTTTGCTCTCTGATAATAAAACTTTATTTATATCCCACCATCATCTCCCAAAAACGGACTCGTGGATGGCTTACAAAAGCACATAGTAGTGCAACAGAATACACAAGGTACAGTCAAATACATATAACAGTGTCAATTTACATAAAATAAATATACTGTATACTGAATGTATATGTATACACACACACATACACACACACACACACTGTATATACCCTTTTCCAGACCTTTTTTAGGCTGAAAAAGTCCCCCTCGGCTTATACTCGAGTCAAGATTATTTTATTATTTCACTGTGTTATTATTATTATTTTTATTACATTATTTAACTCTATTTATTATTATTATTATTACATTTATTATTTTACTCTATTATTGTTATTATTACATTTATTATTTTACTCTATTATTATTTTTATTACATTTATTATTTTACTCTATTATTATTGAAGGATACGTAAGCATATTTACATTGAAGAAGGTTAGAATAATGGTTTAATCAGAGTTAGACAGTCTTACATTAAATTACAGTTTTATGTAAATATTCAAAAACATTGAACCTACTGATGCCTCAATTAATGTAATTTTTGTTATCTATTTTTATTTTGAAATTTACCGCTAGCTGCTGCATTTCCCACCCTTGGCTTATACTCAAGTCAATACGTTTTCCCAGTTTTTTGTGGCAAAATTAGATGCCTCGGTTTATATTTGAGTCGGCTTGTACTTGAGTAAATAAAAACAACATATAAAATCCCTTCTAGTTCAATAAAATCCTCAATAAAATGCAGCAATAGCTGCGGAGTAAAATACGGATGTATCAATTTTAGTCACATAAAGTGCAAGAGTCAGACAATTCGCTTGGTCCTCAAGTATAAACTGATGTTGAATCATGTTCGAAGGCCTGCTTGAAGAGCCATGTTTTCAATGTTTTCCAAAAACATTGGCGTGCGGGAGCTAGCCTAATTTCTCTGGGGAGGGAGTTCCAAAGCCGTGGGGCCACCACTGAGAAGACCCTCTCCCTCTTCCCCATCGTGCTTGAGACGGAGACGGGACCGAGAGGAGAGCCTCCCTGGCAGATCTTACAGCCTGCACCTGTTCATAGGGGGAGATGTGGGTAATGACTTGCACTTTGAATTGGGCCTGGAAACTCGTTGGCAGCCAGTGGATCTGCTTTAATAGGGGTGCAATATGCCCCTATAACCAGCCCCAGTTAGTAATCTGGCTGCCGACCTTTGCACCAATTCCAGTTTCCGAGCAGTCTTCCAAGGCAGCCCCACACAGAGTGCATTGCAGTAGTCTATTTGAGATGTAACTAAGGCATGGACTACTGTGGCCAAGTCAGGATTTTCAAGGTAGAATCACAGCTGGTGCACAAGTTGTAACTGTGCGAAGGCACTCCTAGCCACTGGCAACACCTGAGCTTCAAGCGTCAGCTCTGAGTCCCAGAGGACCCCCAGACTGTGGACCTGTGTCCTCAGTGGGAGTGTAATCCCATAGAACACATGTTGCCACCCTAGACCCCAACTAGCCTCACAACTGACCAGGAGGACCTCTGTCTTGTCTGGATTAAGCCTCAGTTTGTCGGTCCTCATCCAGTTCATCACGGCTGGCAGACACAGTCCTACTCCCTTCTGCCATGCAGCAAAAACACAATCAAAGCGCCCCCAACAGATGGCCATCCAGCCTCTGTAATAATAATAATAATAATAGTAGTAGTAGTAGCAGAAACCCCAGAAACCACCCAGTCCAATGCTTGTCAGCCATGCAGGAAAAACACAATCAAAGCACCCCCAACAGATGGCCATCCAGCCTTTGTAATAATAATAATAATAATAATAATAATAATAATAATAATAATAATAATAATAATAGGAGAAACCCCAGAAATCATCCAGTCCAATGCTTGTCAGCCATGCAGGAAAAACACAATCAAAGCACCCCCAACAGATGGTCATCCAGCCTTTGTAATAATAATAATAATAATAATAATAATAATAATAATAATAATAATAATAATAATAGCAGAAACCCCAGAATCCATCCAGTCGAATGATAATATTAATAACAACAACAACAATAATAACATGTAACCAATGGATGCTAATTACAGGGAGATTCAAGGTTCGGAGGAATGTCTTTACCATCCAAAGGCCATTGCATAATAAGATCTATGGACAGAAGGTTGTCTTTTGCAACACTATAGGCTCTAACTGTTTGCCGTGTTTCTCCAAGGCTTTTGCCAGGGTTCGCCCTCGTCCCAAACCCTAAAATCTCTCTACAATCTTCCATCCAGGAACTAACCAAATCTAGCACCCAAACTGGGTGATTATAATAGGTACGGCGCAAACCCTATTATCCTCTGTAGGTCTTAAAGCCCTCCATTTCCATTGGGTGCCTATAGAGTCTTCCCTGTGGATACGGGGGCCACGCCGTGCTCTCATTGCTCGCAGACAACATATATAATTTATTATTCACAGTCTCAGCTCTATAATTAGCTCAGGCGCCGCATAAAGACTGGGTTGCGAGCAATATTAGGTCAAAGTGATCCCGTTACCAAGTGGTGCCCTAAATAACGCAGGGCTCCGATTCCTGTTTTCGGGGGGAATTGTTTATGCAACAGCTCGAAAAGGAGTACCTTTCCTTCCAGGATCATCTGCTTCCGCTTGTTGATTTCCTTCTTCTCATCAAAATCCGTCGCCTCCAGCCTCTGGAAGAAAAAGGAGCACAAGCCTGGATGTGGCTCAAACCTAAGGAGGTTTTCCGGGGATAATATATGCCCCTGTCCCATTCTCTCTCACTTACGATCTCGCATTCCCTGCGCACCACGTTCACTTGGGTGAGGATGCGCAGGACGTCGCCTTCCTCCACAGAGAACTCCTGCAGCTTCATTCCTAAGGCAAAGAAAGGACAACAGCCTCCTTGAGGACTAGAGCCTTGGTCTGGCAGCATCAAGGCCCTTTCCAAATAATAAGGGCTACTTGAACCTAAGTCGCCCTGAGTCGCCTTCGGGCTGAAATGGGCAGGATAGAAATAATGTAAATAAACTGTAGTCAGGTTCAATCCTAGAGTTGGAAGAGACCCAAAGTCCATCTAGTCCAACCCATTTCTGTCTTTGTACAGGAAAAGCGCAATCAAAGCACCCCTGACAGATGGCCCCCCAGCTTCTGTTTTAAAAGCCTCCAAGGAAGGAGCTTCCATAACCATGAAACCCATATCGGGAGCAGAAGTGAGCGTTTGGTGGTAATAATAATAATAATAATAATAATAATAATAATAATAATAATAATAATAATAATATTGTTATTATTTTATTGAGGCTTATTTGTATTATATTTAAAAAAAATATTATTATTTTATTATGGCTTGGCTGGGAATATATTCCCCCCCCAGGATATCTTCATGCATTCTTCCCATGTTCTGCCACTGGACAACATAATAATCATAATCATAATCATCATCATCATCATCATCATCATCATCATGAAAATAATCACAATTATTACTGTCATTATTATAATTAAAATTATAATTATTATAAATCTATCTATCTATCTATCTATCTATCTATCTAACCCATGCTCAAGGCAGGGCATAATCCTGTTTTAATGTTTGTATATTTAAAGTCTTATTGTAATGCTTTTTATTGTGAGCTACTTTGGGTCTCCGTATGGAGAGAAAAAGTGGGATATAAACATAATCTACACACATAATAAAAGTGAAAATATGTATGTGTGTATGTGGTTGGGGTGTCCACTTACACAGACAAGCTCCCGTCCCCACAAACAGCAACAGCTCACACTACGCAGGACACACCAATGGCCCTCCCTCCAATAACATTGCAGGTCATAGTGAGCATCACACCCCAGTGTTTCTTTCTCTCTCCATTGATGTGGAATTTGCATGACTTGCCCACTGACCCCACCCACTGCCTCTCCCTTAACCCTTTCCTACCCTTTTCTATGGCGCACAACAAACAGAGGAATTGATAGCAACTAAACATACTTAAGGGGGTTGGGGGACTGACTCAACATGATGGAAGTTATAGTTCACTCTGCATCAAGACATAGCAACGTGACCCCCACTGACAATGGACCTGGACCACATTTGGCACACAGAATCCACATGACCAGATTTGGGGGGAATTCACCTTGATTCATAAGAGTTGTCATTCACCTACATTCAGAGAACATTATGAACTCAACCAATGATTGATCTAGACCAAACTTGCCACAGATGATTGGATTTGCGGTACCTTCAAGTCATTTTCAAAGACCACTGCAACCCCCATGAATGATGGACTTGGACCAAACTTGGCAAACAGACACCCCCCCCCCCCAACCCACTTTACATCCTTGTCCAGTTTGGGGGAGGATGGTCCATGGGTGATGGAATTTGCAGTACCTTCACCCCCTCGGCTCCAACTTCCGTAGACCACTGCGACCTGATCTAAAGATGGGCCTGGACCAAACTTGGCACACACACTCCCAATGCCCAACAAATATACTGGAGACATTTGGGGAAACTGACCTTGATTTATGGGAGTTCACCTGCATCCAGAGAAACTGTGACACCCCCCCCCCCCCCCCCCCCCCCCCCCCCCCCCCCCGACAGTGGGCCAGGAACAAGTTTGGCACAGAGAAGCCCCATGACCAACTGAACATACTGCAGTGGTTTGTGAGAATTGACTTTGATTTTGGGAGTTGTAGTTCACCCATATTCAGAGAACACTGTAACCAGTATATGATGGATCTGGACCAAACTTGGCACACAGGCCCAACATGGCCAACTGTGCATACAGGCAGGGTTTGGGGTTGACTGAACTTGGATCTGCGAGTTGTAGCTCACCTGCATCCAGAGAGCACTGAACCCAGCAGACGTTGGATCTGGACCAAACTTGGCACACAAACCCAACATGGAAAACTGTGCATACAGACAGGGTTTGAGGGTGATTAGCCCACGATTTTGGGAATTGCAGTTCACCCACATACTTATGCATGTTGGAGGTGATTGCCCTTGGATCTGGGAGTTGTCATTCACCTGTATTCAGCGAGCATTCTGAATCGCACAAATGACAGACCTGGACCAAACTTGGCACACCAACTGAATATACCAGAGAGGATTGGGGGGAATTGACCTTGATTTTAGGGAGTTGTAGTTCACTCTTATCCAGAAAGTACTGAACCCAGCCGACGTCAGATCTGGACCAAATTTGGCACACAGACCCAACATGGCTAACTGTGCATACAGGTGAGGTTTGTGGGTGATTGACCTTGGCATATGGGAGGTGTAGTTCACCCTTATCCAGAGAGTTCTGAACCCAGCCGATGTCGGATCTGGACCAAAGCTGGCACATGGATCCAACATGGCCAACTGTGCATACAGGCCTGGTTTGGGGGTAATTGGCCCACGATTTTGGGAATTACAGTTCACCCACATCTTCTAATTTTCTAATGGGAGCACTAATAAAAAGCGTAGCTCTATTTTCTAAGAAATAGAGCTACAAATTACCAAACTGATATGACCCAACACCCCAAAACAAACAATGCCTTTTTCAAATAAGCCGGGCATCATGGGGTCCCCACTCTAGTAAATAATAAATAAAGTATGTTATAACTATGTTCCTGCTTGACCACAATTGGGTCTGACTAGATGGCCCTTGGGGGTTCCTTCAAACTCTTTAATTTGATTATTCTAATAATTATAATCACTGTATATACTCGAGTATAAGCTGAGTTTTTCAGTCCTTTTTTTAGGCTAAAAAAGCCCCCCTTGGCTTATACCCGAGTCAGGGTTATTTATTATTTTATTCTGTTATTATTATTATTTTTATTACATTTTATTCACTCTATTTATTATTATTACATTTATTATTTTTCTATATTTATTGTTATTACATTTATTATTTTGCTCTATTTATTATTGTTATTATTACATTCATTATTTTACTCTATTATAATATTTATTATTTTATTATTATTACATTTATTATTTTAATCTATTTATTACTATTATTACATTTATTATTTTACTCTATTATTATTACATTTACTATTTTACTCTCTGATCTTAAATTAGTTTTATGTAAATATTCAAAAACATTTAACCTAAAAATTTAGCCACAATTAATGTAATTTTATTGCTATCTATTTTAATTTTGAAATTTACCATTAGCTGCTGCATTTCCCACCCACGGCTTATATTCAAGTCAATACGTTTTCCCAGTTTTTTGTGGTAAAATTAGATGCCTTGGCTTATATTCGGGTTGACTTATACTCAAGTATATATGGTATTGTTTTATCAAGGCGGGGCACAATGTATGTTATAAATATGCCACAATTAGGTCAGACTAGATAGCCTTTAGGAGTCCCTTCTAACTCTAGGATTCTATAGCCCTATTGCTCCCATGAAGCTTCTAATGTCTATTAGGCTGGGCGGACATCTGTCGGGAGGGCTTAGATGGTGTCTGCCTTTATGGAAGCAGAAAAGGCCAATGCGATTCCCATCATCCCCGACTCACTAATCTGCTCCTCGATGGCATGGACCAGATGGATGTCGTACTGTGTCACCAGTGTGATGGCGATGCCGTGCCGACCTGGAAACAAAGAGAAAGAAAGCAAAGAGTGTTGGTGTGTCGAATCCACCCATTTCCTTTTAGGGGAGTCCCAAAGGAACCTTGTGTAGATGGGGGAACCCCTACACTCATAACTCTTTGCATGTTTTTAATAGAGAGAGTCACTGCAGTGGGAAGGTTTAGACCCATTTGACCATGGAAACCCACTCTATGCCATTGGGTAAGTCCCACTCTCTCAGCCTCAAAGCCTTCAAAAGCTTTGGATTTGCCTGGACCAAGAAAATAGGTTGGTCTTAAGGTCTCAACACTTTTAAAAATTGTTCTAAGTGTGTGTGTTTTACATTTTGGGTCCCATTGCACTATGTCACACTATGATTTGTGTTGCTGGGTTGTCAATGTCATTATTTCCTAATTGGTTCTATCATTGAAAAACATGGGGAAAGCTTGTGGTTTTGGCAAGGAATGGATCTTCAGAGTTCTCACTGTTTACTTTTATTACCGTTAATGTTAAATTCTATTTTAATGTGAGTTATGTTTTTCAGGATGTAAATTGTATTTGTTGTACTGGAAGCCACTCAGAGTCTTTTTTGGAGAGAAAAATAACTTATGTTATTATTATAACATATTATATAGTAATCTATCTATCTATATCTATACACATAATAAAAGTGAAAAATGTGTATGTGGCAGAGGTGTCCACTTACACAGACAGCCTCCCACCTCCACAAACGGGTTATAGTTCCAAGTGCTGAGAAGCCTCCAAAGGCACTCCCTCAACTGACATGTCAGGTTACAGCGGGCACCACGAACATGTAGCCCAATCCCTGCCAATGTCCTCCCCAAACACCATACTGCCCACGACTCAAGGAATCCTTTCATTCGGGGACAATTTCATCCTACATTTTAGGTGTTTCCTCCACCAGAGGCAGGCATCCCAGGGTTTCTTTTTCTCTCCATTGGTGTGGAATTTGCATTACCCTGCCCACTGACTCTCCCTTAACCCTTTCCTACTCTTCTCAATTCTGTCTGCATAACAAACAGAGCAGAAATGAGCAGTAACTGAACATACTGGAGGAGTTAAGGGGACTGACTCCACGTAATGGAAGTTGTTGTTCACCCTGCAACAAATCGGAGCACTGTGACCCCCACTGACAATGGACATAGACCACATTTGGAATGCCCATGACCAACGAAAAATTCGGAGAGATTTGGGGTGAAATTCACCTGGATTTATAGCCGCTGTAAGTACTGGGATGTATAGTTCACCTACAATCCAAGAGCACTCTGGATCCCACCAACAATGGCCCTGGACTTAACTTAGCACACAGAACCCCCATGACCAACACAAAATGCAGGAGGGCTTTGGGGAAAAATCACCTTGATTTATAGGAATTATCGTTCACCTACACCCCAAGCGCACTGTGAATGCAAACAACAATGGAGCTGCATCAAATTTGGCATGCATACCCAATATGCCCAAATTTGAATACTGGTGGATTTGGGGTGGCCTTAGACATTTGGGAGTTGTAGGTACTGGGATGTTCACCTGCAATCAGAGCACTCCGAATGCCACTGAGGATGGACCTGGATCTGACTTTGCAGAGAGTTGTCATTCATCCTGCATCTGGAGAGCAGACTGAACTCCACCAATGATACATCTAGAGCACATTTGTTCAACATGACAAACTTTAAGTATTGATGGGAGTTTCAGGGGGTTAACCTGGCATGATGTGAGTTGCAATTCATCCACACAACTTTATGCATTTTGTAAAGTACAAAATTACTTCTAATAACCTGGGCAATACCAGGTACCCAAGCTAGTAATATATAATAATGATATTATGTGCATTATCATATAATATATCCTATAATAATATAATATAATTATTACTATTATATATTTGTAACATTACACACACAAGCTTGGAGGTGCTCTCTGGATGCAGGGTGAACTACAATTCTGTCATGGGTGGGTCAGTTCCCCAAACCCCTCCAGTATGTTCCATTGGTCACCAGGGTTCTGTGTGCCTAGCTTGGTCCAGGACCATCGTTGGCTGGGTTCAGTGCTCTCTGGATTAAGGATGAACTGCAACTTCCAGATTCCCAGGGCAATTGGTCGCAAAATCCGCCTGTATTTACAGTTGGCCATGTTGGGTCTGTACACCAAGTTTGGTTCAGATATTTCGGTGGCTGGGTGCAGTGCTCTATGGATAAGGGTGAACTATAACTCCCAGACACCAATATCAAGTCACCCCCAAACCCTGCCTGTATTTGTAGTTGGCCATGTTGGGTCTGTGTGCTAAGTCTGGTCTTGATCCACTGTCGGTGGGGGGTTCCAGCTGCAGTCTGGATTCAACTCTACATAATAAAGGTGAATTTCCCACAATCCCCTCCAGTATGTTCTGTTAGTCATGGACCAAACTTGGCACACAGAATCCCGATGACCATACAGTGTATCCTTACCAGCCCTTGCCGTCCGTCCCACGCGGTGGATGTAGATCTTGGGCAAGCCTGGCGTGTTGTGGTTGATGACAACTTGGACCGTAGGGATGTCCAGCCCCCTAAATAATAATAATAACAACAACAATCATCATCATCATATATTCCTAGACATTTGGGAAATGTCCAATGTGTGATCAAATACAAAAGTCAACATAGTGATCTTGTTTGCTGTATACTAATCTTGTTATGTATGAAATAATAAATAAATAAAGGCACAGAGAAAAAGAGCATTATTCTCAGAACCTACAAGGCACACAAAGAGGTGAAATTAGGCCTTATTGGGACTCTAGGAACTAGACGAAACTGAGCACAGGAAAGCATAAAAATGTAAAGGTTTTCCCCTGACATTAAGTCCAGTCGTGTCTGACTTGACGGTTGGTGCTCATCTCCATTTCTAAGCATTGACGTTGTCCGTAGACACCTCCAAGGTCATGTTCCCGGCATGACTGCATGGAGCGCCGTTACCTTCCTGCCAGAGTAGTACCACAGCGGATAATAATAATAATAATATAAAAATACTAGCTGTGCCCTGCCACGCGTTGCTGTGGCCTATAGTAAAACTTATCAAAGTTGAGGTAGATATCTGGACTATTATGAAAGAGAGGTACCTACCTATTCCTTCCCCCTTTTCCTCCCCCTTCTCTCCTTTCTTCCTTCTCTACCTCTTTCTTTCTTTCCTTCTTTCACTACTTGGTTTCATCCTTCTCTCTTTCCTTCATTCCCTCCCTTTCTTCCTTTGCCTTTCTTCCCTCCCTGTTTGCTTCCTTCTTTCACTTTTTATTTCCTTTTATTTCACCACCATCATAACAATAACAATAATGCAATGCATTGCCTCTGGGACCTGACACCTCTCCCATTCCCCCAGGGTCTCATAGGAATAATAGCATAATAATAATAATAGAAATCACAACCTTTACCCGCCACGTGTTGCTGTGGCCAACCTTCCCTCTTTCTCTCCTTCTTTCCCTCCTTCCTTCCTTCCCATCTTTCCTTCTCCTCTTCCTTCTCTATCTCTTTCCTTCCTTCCCCCTTTTCTTTCTCTCCTGCTCTTTTCTCCTTCTCTTTCCTTCTTTCCTTCCCTCCCTCTTTTCTCTACTCTTCCTTCCTTCCTCCTCTTTTTCTTCTTCCTTTTTTCTTCCTTTCTCTCCTTCTTTCTTCCCTTTTTCCCTTTCCCTTTTACTTCTTTCTCTTCCCTTCTCTTCGCTTTCCTTCCCTCTTTCTTTCTTCCTTCCCCTTCCCCTCCTTTTCTTTCCTTCCCTCTTTCCCTCCTTCCTTCCTCCTTTTCTTTCCCCCTCTTTCCTTTTCTCCTTCTCTATCTCTTTCCTTCCTTCCCACCTTTTTCTTTCTCTTCTGCTGTCTCTCTTTTCTTCCTTCTCTCTTTCCTTCCCTCTTCTTCCTTCTTTCTCTAACTTTCCTTCCTTCCCCCTTTTCTTTATTTCCCTTTCTCTTTCTTCCTTCTTTCCTTCCTTCCTGTCTTTCCTGGATTTTGACAGGGCGGGAAGGGGCGGGGTGGGGTTTGGAGGTGGCGTGAAGTAAAAGGAGGTAAGATTGGGGCAGGGGAGTGATGGAGCGTGGGGTTGTGTGTGTGTGTGCGGCGGCGGGGGGAGTGATGGAGTGTGGGGTTGCGTGTGTGTGTGCGGCAGCGGGGGGGAGTGGGGTTGCGCGTGTGTGTGTGGCGGTGGGGGGAGTGATGGCGGCGGGGGAGTGATGGAGCGTGGGGTTGTGTATGTGCGGCAGGGGGGTGTGTGTGCGGGAAGCGGCGCGGCGGGGCTTGGAGTGGGCATGGCTTCCGCAGAGGGAAGACTGGCCGGAAGACTGTGTGCGCGCGCCAGGGAACTTGCGGCTGGGCGCCAATGCGCATGCTCAGTTGTTTTGCCGTTTTGTGAGTGTGTTGTGTTGTTGTTTTTCATTTTGAGTAGATATGTTTGTACCTTGTGGGTTGTGTTATGGGCATGGGAATTTTGGTTAAGTTTCGTTGGTTTTTTTTTAGTTTTGTTGTTTTGCCGTTTTGTGAGTGTGTTGTTGTGTTGTTTTTCATTTTGAGTAGATATGTTTGTACCTTGTGGGTTGTGTTATGGGCATGGGAATTTTGGTTAAGTTTCGTTGGGTTTTTTGAGTTTTGTTGTTTTGCCGTTTTGTGTGTGTTGTGTTGTTTTTCATTTTGAGTAGATATGTTTGTACCTTGTGGGTTGTGTTATGGGCATGGGAATTTTGGTTAAGTTTCATTGGGTTTTTTGAGTTTTGTTGTTTTGCCGTTTTGTGAGTGTGTTGTTGTGTTGTTTTTCATTTTGAGTAGATATGTTTGTACCTTGTGGGTTGTGTTATGGGCATGGGAATTTTGGTTAAGTTTCGTTGGGGGGTTTTGGAGTTTTGCTGTCCGGTTGAACCAACCTAACAGATTTATATATATAGATAATAACAATACACACCATAATAATATAGCAAAAATATAATAATAATTACAACAATATATAAATAAAACAATAACAATGTAATAACAAATTCACCTGGCGGCGACATCGGTCGCAATGAGGATCTTAAAGACACTCGACTTGAATTTAGCCAGAGCAGCAAAGCGTTGTTTCTGCCAGGAAAGCAAAAGCAACATTGAGAAAGCCTGACATACAGAATGGAAATACCCATATCCCCCCCCCCCCGCAAATAAGATATTAATTATATTAATTACAGCTCCAAAAGACACATTTGATAGACTATAACCATCTCTATTGCGTCGTGTGCAAAAATCTACATTTATTCAAAGGCAGTTTGCATTGTCATTCTTCTGGAACATTGTCAATTGTATTATTTATTTATATTTAGTTCCATATTCTTCTTATTCTTGTTGTTGTTATTATTATTATTATTATTAAATTATTCAATATGCATGTTACAATAGACGTACTATTGCATCTGTCAGGCTGACGATCTGAGCAGGGGCTTACTTTCGGAGTAGGGCTTACATTACGAGTGTCATGCTAGGGCTTATTTTCCGGTAGGTCTTATTTTTTGGACTTTGCTCACCTGCTTCATCATGGAGTGCAGAGCCACAGAAGGGAAGTTGAACTTCTTCAGCATCATGTTCAGGAGCTGGCAGTTCCTGCAAGAAGACAAGACAAGCCTTTTGGAAAGAGGCACTCTGTAGCTGCCCAGAGGCCCCCTTGCCCTGGTCTCTAGGTCCCTGCCAGTGGGTTCCAGTGCTCCTCAATGGAGCCATTGTTTCAAATGGCAGGAAATGAGATTCCACCTGAACATTAGGAAGAACTCCCTGACAGTAAGATGAACAATGGAACTCTCTGCCTTAGAGTCTGGTGGAGGCCCCTTCTTTGGAGGTTTTTAAACAGAGGCTGGATGGCCATCTGTTGGGAGTGCTTTAATTGTGCTTTTCCTTCCTGGAAGAAGGGGATTGGACTGGATGGCCCCTTGGGGTCTCTTCCAACTCTAGGATTCTATTACTATTATTATTATTTACACAAAAACACAGTATGTCACAGCAAATGAGATATATATGCTGGATTTCGTATCACAAAATCACAAGTTGAACACTTTCCAAGCGTCTAGGACTGTGTGATGTTTATTATTATTATTATTATTATTATTATTATTATTACTATATAAATAATAATAATAATAATAATAATAATAATAATAATAACAACAATAATATAATCAGAGGCTGGATGGCCATCTGTCATGTGTGCTTTGATTGTGCTTTTCCTTTATAGCAGAAAGTGGCTGGACTGGATGTCCTCTGGAGGTCTCTTTTAACTCTAGGATACTGTTAATAACAATAATAATAATAATAATAATAATAATAATAATAATAATAATTTAATCAGAGGCTGGATGGCCATCTATTGGGTGTGCTTTAATTGTGCTTTTCAACCTTGGAAGAAGTGCATTGGACTGGATGTCCTCTGAGGGTCTCTTTCAACTCTAGGATACTATTATTATTACCACTACTATTATTAATATTATTAATTAATATTATTATTAATATAATTTGAGACTGGATGGTCATCTGTTGGGAGTGCTTTGATTGTACTTTTCCCTCTTGGCAGAAAGGGGGTTAGACTAGATGGCCCATTGGGGTCTTCTCCAATTCTGGGATTCTATTATTATCATTAATGATAATGATAATAATATTAATAATATAACTGGAGACTGGGTGACTTTATGTCAGGTGTGCTTTGATTGTGCTTTTTCTTTATAGCAGAAGGTGGCTGGACTGGATGGCCCATTGGGGTCTCTTCCAACTCTAGGATTCTATTATCATCATTAATGATAATGATGACAATGATAAAAATAATATAACTGCAGACTGGATGGCTTTATGTCAGGAGTGCTTTGATTATGATTTCCTTCCTGGCAGTACTCACTTGCAAGTGTTGGTGAATATCATGATGGACCAGTCTGGGTGTTGGTCTTGGAACATCTGAACCAAGTGGACCAGGTAGGCATCCTTCACCTTTTCTGGGACCAGCAGGTAACGCTGGTCCAGCTGCTCCACCGTCCGAACCCTTCAGAAAGGAGAGAAAACAAGACATCAAGAGCTTGAGAAAAGGCCTGCCCTCTATAAAGGATGACACCATCAACATCGTTTCTGATTCCTTCTAAGCATAAGGATCCAAAGCATTCTGCATTAATGATGGATAACAGAGTGTAGATGTGCCCTCAGACGACCTGATGTATTGCTATTAGAGCAAATGACTACACCGTGTAACATAATTTGTGCGCCTGGGTTATAAATATCATTTCCTAATTGGTTCTATCATAGAAACATGGCAAAAGTTGATTAAAGTGCAGAAACTTTGTTTTTGTGGGAGGGACATCGTGCAGCATATTTTGCTATAGTTTTTCAATGACTATCTCATCGAGTCTCAACCAATTTAACATCGCTTGCACAAAAACAAAGTAAGAATAATACAATTAATAGGAAATCACGCTTTCAAACCAGGCACAGACATTTTTCATTTTTTTTACACAGTAATCATCTATCAATACACATAATAAAAGTAAAAATATGTATGTATGTGTGTATGTGGCTGGCTCCCGCCTCCACAAACATCTATAGCTCCCACTACTCAGGAGACACCAATGGCTCTCCCTCCAATGACATTGCAGGTTTTAGCAAGCACCATGGACATGTACAAGTGCCCTGCCAATGTCCACCATCAACACCACACTGCCCACAACCAAGTGAAAGCTAGATCTTATATATTTCTTCCATCACAGGCATCCCAGTGTTTCTGACTCTCTCCATTGGTGTGGAATTTGCATGACCCCGCCCGCTGCCTCTCCCTTAACCCTTTCCTATTCTTTTCTATGGTACACAGCAAACAGATGAATTGATCAGCAACTGAACATACTAGAGAGGTTTGGAAAGAATTCACCATGATTTACAGGAGTTGTAGGTCCTGGGATGTATAGTTCACATGCAATCAAAGAGCACTCTGAACTCCACCAACAATGGACCTGGAACTAACTTGGCAAACAGAACCCCCATGACCAACAAAACATACTGGAGATCTTTGGAGGGATTTATAGGAGTTGTAGTTCACCTACATCCAGAGCGCACTATGAACCCAAACAATGATGGATCTGGACCAAACTTGGCATGCATACCCAATATACCCAAGTTTGAATACTGGTGGGTTTTGAGGGGAATTGGCCTGGACATTTTGGAGTTGTAGGTTCTGGGATTTATAGTTCACCTGCAATCAATGAACACTCTGAATTCCACCAAGATGGAATTGGACCAAACTTGGCACAAAGAACCCCCATGACCAGCAAAAAACAAAAACAAAACTAGAGGTCTTTGGAAGAAATTCACTTTGATTTGGGGGAGTTGTAGTCCACCTACATCCAGAGAGCACTGTGAACCCAAACACCGATGGATCTGGACTAAACTTGGCGCACACACCTGATATGCTGAAAATCAATAACTGGAGGGGTTGGGGGGAACCGGCCTTCCTTTCTGAACCAGAGAGCACACTGAACCCCACCGATGATGGACCTGGACCAAACTTTGCCCAACATAACAAACTTTAATTACTGATGGAATTTCTCGGGGTGAACGGGGCATGATGTGAGTTGTAGTTCACCCACAACCTTATGCATTTTGTACAATCAAAAATTGACTTTTTCAAATAACTTGGGCAACACTGGGAACCCAAGCTAGTAATATAATAAAATTTTATATATATTTTATATATATATATATATATATATTAACAGGATGGATATACATGGAGTAAAAGATGGATAGCTAAGTGTGTATGTATGTATGTATGTATGTATGTATGTATGTGTATATATATATATAGAGAGAGAGAGAGAGAGAGAAAGAGAGAGAGGATATTATATGAATCTTTTCACTCCCTTGCAGGGATGTGGCTCATCCAGTCTTCAAAGAATTATGACTAATCTTCAAGAGAAATGGCTTGGCTGTGATGCTGCCTATAATCAGCTTCCCTTCCAAAGTGCCTATTTAAAAACCCATTTCTCTCCTAATCTCCCTCTGCAAATTGATTCTGTGCATTCAATTAGGAAATGACATGAATAGTTTTCATGAATAGTTTGAGAAAAGGACAGCAACTCCCATGATGCCCAAAGCAACCCCCCAGATAATGGGAGGTGAAGTCACATATTTTAGGGGGAGAGAGGAGAGGGGACTCACTCGGAGCTGGACTCCCAGAAGAAGGGCTGGTTCATGGCGATGCGCTGCAGTTGGCTCAGGGTCTCGGTCAGTGTGGCGCTGAAGAGCATGGTCTGTCGCCCAGACGGAAGCGCTGCCAGGATGGTCTCCAGGTCTTGGGTGAAGTCAGTGCAGCCCTGTTCCAGCAAACGGTCTGCTTCATCCAGAACCTAAAACCCAATAAAGAGAAAAAGAAGGGATCCTAGAGTGGGAAGGGACCCCAAAAGGTCATCCAGTCCAACCCCTTTCTGTCAGGTAGTAAGGCTCCATCCAAGGCTTCCTAAAAGATGGCCATACTGACTGAATGATAGAATCATAGAGTGGGAAGGAGCCCCTGAAGGCCATCCAGTCCAACCCCTTTCTGTCATAGACACCATCCAAGCTCTCCCGACAGATGGCCATCCAGACTCTGCTCAATAATAATAATAATAATAATAATAATAATAATAGAATCCTAGAGTTGGAAGGGATTCTATTATTAAGCCATCCAGTCCAACCCGTCTGCCATAAAGGAGGACACCATCAAAGCCCTCCCAACAGAGGGCCATGCAGACTCTGTTTATAGAATCCTAGAGTAGGATGGGACCCCCAAGGCCAACCAGTTCAACTTCCGCCTTACCAAGACCTTGATCCGTTGAAGGCTGCAGGGGTTGGAGCTGCGGAGGTGGTCGGCCAGGCGCCCTGGTGTGGCGACAACCACGTGGGGCTTGCGGGAGAGTGCCAACGCCTGGGACACCATGTCTGCAAGGAGAGGGAGGGATCACGTCATGTATTTGTGGTGTACTCTCTCAGCTTTTCGGCCCCATATATACGTACCCATGCCGCCCACAACGATGCAGTCCTTCAGGCCCAGTGGCTTCCCTAGGACTCGGAACTGTTCAGCGATCTGGTAGGCCAGCTCCCTATTGGAAACAATAAATCGAGAAGGGAATATACATAATATATCAACACAGTCCGTTCTACCACCTAGGAAGACACCATCAAAATCCTCCTGACAGATGGCCATCCAGACTCTGTTCAATAATAACAGCAACAATAATAATATAATCCTCGAGTTGGAAAAGACCTTTAAAAGGGCCATCCAGTCCAACCCCATTCTGCTGTAAAGGAAGACACCATCAAAGCCCTCCCGATAGATGACCACTCAGTGCCTGCTTAGTACTAATACTAATAATAGACCTTGTGGGTGTCAGGACGAGGCAGAAGATGCCGTAGGGGTCCTCTGAGAGCCTCTGCAGGACCGGAAGCACAAAGGCAGCCGTCTTCCCACTCCCGGTCTTGGCACAGCCCATGCAGTCACGGCCTGGAAAGAAAGCAAGAACTCTGAACATGTTCTGAGGCAAGATCAGCTCAAAGGAAGCCCCCCAGCTCTTTGCTAAGGGGTGATTAGGCAAGCCCCCACCTTAGCAGCCTTCAAGAAGGATCTCAAAACTTGGCTTTTCTGTTGCACTTTTGGAGAGTGATCAGATATTTCCTTTTGTTGCTCCTCTCATAATGTTTGTCCTCATATTGCATTCCCCCCTGCCTGTTTGAAGGCCTGTCTCCAGTACTCCGTGTCCTATGAGCTTCTCCCATACAAATATTTCTTTTACATCTCTATCTCATCCTGAATTCTATCATTTTATCTCGCACATGTGGCTCGCCCTTTGGGTTTGACTCTGTATTGTATTATTTTGTATTGTTTTATTGTATTCTTATGTTTTTATTTATTTAATTGTGATGTTTGTTTTGTTGCTCTGCTTTTATTTTGTACTGTTGGGCTTGGCATCATGTAAGCCACCCCGAGTTTCCTTTGGGGAGATGGTGGAGAGGTATAAATAAAGATTATTATTATTATTATTATTATTATTATTATTATTCCACTGATTAGATTTAAATGCAGAACAGGATTCGTGGAGAATTAAGTGGAGAAAACACTCTGCCCATGCTCAGGAAACCCTCCCTCCAGGATATTTAGTGGGGAGGGTGGTTTAGAGTGGGCGTGGTTTTCTGTGAAGGCATGGCTTGAAGAGCCTCCCACTGGGGATTAAAGAGAAACCGAGTGGGCAGGGCTTCACAAGGGGTGTGGTTTGGCTGAGAAGGCTTTCTGTGGGGGCGTGGCTTGAACGCCTAATTGCCAAGGGAAACCTGGAGGTGTAGCTTAATGGTTTTTTTGGTTTTTTTGAAACAGAAGAACGGCCTGCCTCAGGGGAGCGTGCTTGCTCCATCCATGTTCAACATCTACACAAATGACCAGCCACTGCCAGAAGGGACAGAGAGTTTCATCTATGCTGATGATCGTGCCATTACTGCTCAAGCAGAGAGCTTTGAGATGGTTGAAGCTCTAGGTGCTCTTACTGCCTATTACAGGGAAAACCAACTGATCCCTAATCCATCTAAAACACAGACATGCGCCTTTCACCTTAAGAACAGACAAGCATCCCGAGCTCTGAAGATCACCTGGGAAGGAATCCCACTGGAGCATTGCAGCACACGCAAATACCTGGGAGTCACTCTGGACCGTGCTCTGACCTACAAGAAGCACTGCCTGAACATCAAGCAAAAAGTGGGTGCTAGAAACAATATCATACGAAAGCTGACTGGCACAACCTGGGGATCACAACCAGACACAGTGAAGACATCTGCCCTTGCGCTATGCTACTCTGCTGCTGAGTATGCATGCCCAGTGTGGAACACATCTCACCACACTAAAACAGTGGATGTGGCTCTTAATGAGACATGCCGCATTATTACGGGGTGTCTGCGCCCTACACCACTGGAGAAATTACACTGCTTAGCTGGTATTGCACCACCTGACATCTGCCGGGAAGTAGCAGCCAATAGTGAAAGGACCAAGGCAGAGACATCTCCAGTTCATCCCCTGTTTGGGTATCAGCCAGCACGCCAACGACTTAAATCTAGACATAGTTTTCTAAGATCTACAGAGACACTCGCTGGAACACCTCAGCAAGCGAGAGTCCAAAAGTGGCAGGCTCAAACCCAGAACCTCAACCAATGGCTGATACCAAATGAGAGACTCCCCCCTGGGCACACAGAAGACTGGGCGACTTGGAAGGCGCTGAACAGACTGCGCTCTGGCACCACCAACCTTAAGAAATGGGGCTACAAAGTGGAATCCACGGCATGCGAGTGTGGAGAAGAGCAAACCACTGACCACCTGCTGCAATGCAACCTGAGCCCTGCCACATGCACATGGAGGACCTTCTTGCGGCAACACCAGAGGCACTCCAAGTGGCCAGATACTGGTCAAAGGACATTTAATCAACTACCAAGTTTGCAAAATCTGTTTTTTGTTTTTTTAAAATCTGTTTGTTTGTTTTGTTCTGTTAGAAATGTAATACAATGGTCTGGTTGCTGATGACACGATAAATAGCTTAATGTGTGGGCGTGGCTCGAAGGCTCTTCCAATGGGGGTTAGAGGCAACCGAAGGGGCGTGGCTTGAAGAGCCTCCCAGCAGGACGAAAGGGGGCGTGGCTTGGTCGAGCGCGCGAGGTCTTACCTTGGAGCGCGGGTGGGATGCAGGCCTCTTGGACGGGAGTAGGCCGCTTGAGGCCCAGTTGCTCCGCTTGCGCCGCCAGCCAAGGCGCCAGGCCCAAGGCACGAAAGCCGGCTGCCGCCATCACGCTCCGGAGGAAAGAGGAAAAAGGAAGCAATCCCACAGTGCCACGCGGTGGTGCGCTCTGCGTCATGACGTCACGAACCTGAGTCGGCCTGTGTAGGTTGTCATGGCAACGCTGTAGCTTGAGTCCCAGAATGCTCAGCGCGAAGCTTCAGAGCGTCGAACAAATTAGAAATCACAATAACACGAATATTATCATATTTAGTTGTTACCCAATACGAATTGATAGAAATTATAAGAAAAAAATAAAATACTATTATAATTTATAATTATAATATAAAACAATAGAACATATATATATATATACTTATGATTTATATTTCTTTTTTTCTTCTCTTGATCGCAATCTCACTCCCAGTCTTGTCACTCTAAACTTTTCCTTTCTCTATGTTCACACTCTCTAGTGTCAGCCCTTTTCCTTGCCTTGATTGGTCAAACGGGAGAAGGGGCGGGGCACAGCGAGTGAATGACAGCGCGACGGCCAATCGCCGGCGAGGGAAGTCGGAAGTGGAGACGTGTCAAACCTTCTGAAGGGAAAGCCGGGCCAAGATGGCGGCGACGGGGGCAAGTGGCGCTGCGGGCGAAGCCGACGAGCTCTTCGACGTCCGGAACAACTTCTACATCGGGGCCTCGCAGGCCGCCATTAACGAGGCGCAGCGCGTGAAGGTGAGGCGTCTTTTCTGCGAGGAGGAGCGGCTCCAAAAGCGACGAGGCCTCACTGTGCGGATTGGGGCCTGCAATAAGTTCTGTCCCTCAGCCGCTTTTTTCGAGATGTGGTTCACTCTAGTGATAATATGCCTCCCTTTCTTCTCTCCTCAGGCATCCAGTCCTGAGAAAGAAATCGAGAGAGACGTTTTCCTGTTCCGCGCCTATATTGCTCAGGTGAGGCCGAGATATTATATTGTTATTTTTGTATTTATATTATTGTAAAACATATTATGCAGTAGTAATATTATTTATTCATTCATTTATTTATTTTTATCCCGCTGTTCGCAGGGTAAAAATAAATAAATGGTTAAAACAACAGAAATTACATGTCACAAAAAACACAACATCCTCACCCCAAATAAAACAGACACACAAATAACACATTCAGTTGTTGTGTACTTTCCGGGCTGTCCTGCTATGTTCCAGAAGCATTCTCTCCTGAGGATTTGCCTGCATCTATGGCAGGCATCCTTAGAGGTTGTGAGGTCTGTTGGAAACTAGGAAAATGGGATTTATATATATATGTGGAATGTCCAGGGTGGGAGAAAGAACTCTTGTCTGTTTGAGGTAGGTGTGAATGTTACAAATGGCCATCTTGATTAGCATTTGATGGTCTAGTAGTTTTCAAAGTCTGGCTTCTTACTGCCCAGGGGAATCCTTTGTTGGGATGATTAGCCCAGGATTCCCCCAGGCAGACCTTATCTATTTATTTATTTACGATGTTTATACTCCCCTCCCTTTCTCAGCCATACAGCGACTCAAGGCGGGTTACAGATTGGCACAATTTGATGTCAGGCATTCATAAAAGTGTCATTTAAAACAATCAACATTACAATATAAAACATAAATAAAAACCGTTAAATCATTGGTGTCATCTTGTTAAAAACATCCAGTAACATCATCTGCCATTCCATGTTCATCATTCATAGTTCCATGTTATCTATTCCGCTGCATTCTCAAAAGCTTGCTGAAAGAGCCAGGTCTTTACTTTTTTTTCAGAAAGTCAGGAGGGAGGGGGCTGATCTAATATCCCTGGGGAGAGAGTTCCATAGCCGAGGAGCCACCTCTGAGAAGGCCCTGTCCTTCGTCTCTGCCAATCGCACTTGTGAGGCAGGCGGGACCGAGAGCAGGGCCTCCCCAGACGATACTAAGCTCCTAGATGGTTCATAGGAGTAGATACGTTCGGACATGTAACCTGGGCCGAAATCATTTAGGGCTTTATAGGCTAAATCCAGCACTTTGAATTGTGCTTGGTAGCAAATTGGCAGCCAGTGGAGCTGACGCAACAGAGATATAGTGTGTTCTCTGAGCGCTGCTCCTATTAGCTCCTATTAGTAACCTGGCTGCCACTCTTTGGACCATTTGAAGCTTCCAAACAGTCTTCAAAGGCAACCCCACGTAGAGTGCTATGCAGTAATCTATTCGGGATGTAACAAGAGCGTGGACCACCGTGGCCAAGTCAGACTTCCCAAGGTATGGGCGCAGCTGGCCTTGAAACTGCTAGGCCATTAAATGCTAATCAAGGTAGCCAATGGCTACATTCATACCTACCTCAAACAGACAAGAATTCATTCTCCCACCCTGGACATTCCACAGATATATAAACCCGATAGATGCAGGCAAAACGTCAGGAAAGAATGTCCCTGGAACATGGCTATGCAGCCTGGAAAACACACAACAACCCAGTTATTCCGGCCTTGAAAGCCTTCGACAATACAAATAACACATTACATAGTCCATATAAAACAAGCTTAATAAATACAACATATACCATTAAAATTCCCTGGACCTCAGGCCGCTGAGGTTATCCATAAACTCTGCTTTTTTAGGCTGTGTAAACATTGCCAAGAAAAATATATCCATCAGTGATGTTCCTTACCAATAGCTGCCTGGTCATTGCCTATTATAGGTTATCGGGAAAGGCTTGAGTCCACAGAAAAGTTTTAACTTGTGAAAGGGCAATAGAGAAGGGGCTAATTGCACCTTTTTTGGAAGGGAGTTCTAAAGCCACTGGGCCACCACTGAGAAGACCCTCTCTCTCGTTCCCACTAAGAGCATGTGACGGTGGTGGGACTGAGAGAAGGGCCTCTCCTGATGATCTCAGGGCTCATGTGGGCCTGTAGGAGGAGATGTGATGCCTCAAGTAGGCTGGGCCCAAACCATTTAGGGCTTTATAGCCTAAAGCCAGCACCTTGAATTGCACCCAGAAACAAACTGGGAGCAAGTGTAGTTGCTTCAGGAGTGAAGCAGTTCTTTCTCTATATCCCACTCCCATAAGAAGTCTAGTCACTGACCTTTGGACCAGTTGTAGTTTCCGAATGCTCTTCTGGAGCAATCCCATGTAGAGTGTGTTACAGTAATCTAATCTGGATGTAACTAAGGCATGTACTACCATGGCCAGATGAGGCTTTTCAAGGTATGGGCGCAGCTGGTGCACGAGTTTTAACTGTGGAAAAGCCCTCCTGGCCACCGCCGACACCTGGGCCTCCAGGGTCAGCGCTGAATCCAGGAGTACCCTCAGAGTACGAACCTGTGCCTTCAGGGGAGTGTGACCCCATCTAGCACAGGTTGAAGCCCAATAACCTGATCGACCCTGCGACTGACCAGAAGTACCACTGTCTTGCTTTGATTCAGCGCTTGGAACTATAGCCTGTTTGTGGAGGCCGGAGGCTATTTGTGTAAGTGGACACCTCTGCCACATACACATTTTTCACTTTTATTATGTATACGTTTATGTTTATAGATTATATAGTAATAATATATAATGATATATTACCTAAGATATTTTATAGTAATAAATTGTAATAATTGTATACATAATTCTATAAGATATATAGTAATACTGTATTGTAATGATATATTATGTATATGGTTATCTAATATATAGTAGTATGCAATCATATGTTTTATGTAGCAGTATTTAGTAATAATATAAGAATATATATATTCTATAGTATATAGAAATGCTATATAAAACAATATATTATCTGTATTGTTATCTAATATGTTATATCATATTAATATGTAATGATATATGTATTATGTAATATTATATAGTAATAACATGTAGTAATGATATGTTATATAATATATAATATAATATAATAATTACTATTATTATATACTAATTTGCCAATTCATGCAGTATTTTATGCAGTATTTTAAGGATGCATTTCGCCATTGATTTATGTAGCATTTTAATGATTCTAATGATTTCTATAGTTGTCAGGTTTCTGACAACAATCCATGAGGAAAAAGTCCAATAAAAGCTCCTCCTTTGGAGGCTTTTAAACAGAGGCTGGATGGTTATCTGTTGAAGGTGCTTTGATTGTGCTTTTCCTGTATGCGATTTTATGCTTCTATGATTTGTGGATGATGGGCCCTCTATTCTCTTCCAGCGAAAATATGGGGTGGTGCTGGACGAAATCAAGCCAAGCTCCTGCCCCGAACTCCAGGCTGTACGGATGTTTGCGGAATACCTCTCCAATGAGAGCAAAAGGTGAGGCTGGTGTTGAAGTGATGTCACTCTGCATTCCTTCCACTTCCTCTTTGGATTCTGGAAAGGTCAGAATAGATGTCCTCTTGTAGCCCAGCCTGTGTTGAACTGCTATTGTGTGTTTCCAAGAGTTGCCTCTATTCAAATAACAATATCTAGCTGTTTAAAAGAATCATAGTTCTCTTCCATTCTTTTTCAGTAGATTCACAGGGACCTCAAGGGGAACTCCAGTCCAAATCTTTTTTGACAGGCAGGAGGGCACCATCCAAGCCCTCCTGACAGATGGCCATCCAGCCATAGATAATGACATATATATGTGTGTATGTGTGTGTGTGAATGTGAATGTGAATGAATGATGGTTATACAGTTGGAAGAGGCCCCCAATGGCCCTCCAATCTAATTCTTATTCTGCCAGGGAGAAAAACATACTTTAAGCCCTCCTGACAGATGGCCATTCAGCCATAGATAATAACCATAGATATGATTGAGATATACTGTATATATGTATCTCTGATAGCTATATCATCAAATATACAATTGAAAGAGGTCCCCAAGGGCCATCCAGTCCAACGCCCTTGTGCCAGGCAGACACAATCAAATGCCCTCCTGACAGATGGACATTCAGCCATAGATCTGGTTGAGAGAGTTGGGTGAGACTCCAAGGGACATCCAATCCAACCCTTGTTCTGCCAGGCCGGAAGACACCATTGATCTCTCCTGACAGATGGCTATTCATCTGATTGAGAGATTTATCTGATAGGTAAATCAGAACCTTTAGAGTTGGAAATGACCCCCAGGGCTTTCCAGTCCAACTCCTTTTGCCAGACAGTAAGACATCATCAGATCCCTCCTGACAGATGGCCATCCCGCTTGAATGGGAAACCCTTTGATCTGTTTCTGCTTTGTGCAGTGTCAAATACCTTGAGACCATCTGACATTTGCCCTTGTGACCCTTGCCCTCTCAGGGATGCCATTGTAGCAGAGCTGGACAAGAAAATGGCCAAAAGCGTGGATGTCACCAACACGACTTTCCTGCTGATGGCGGCCTCTGTCTATTTCCATGATCAGAACCTGGACGCCGCGCTTCGGGCCTTGCACCAAGGAGAAACCCTTGAGTGGTGAGTACATTAACATGGGCATATATCCTTAATAATCAAAATAACAACAGCAACATTTCTGTTTATCTCAGGAACTCACTCCTTCAAGCCAATGTCCACGTGATAACCCCCCTCCCACAGTACAACTTCTGGAGGAAACATAACATGAAATTACACTGGAAGACTAGCAAATTCTTAGAAAAATCATGTTTCCCACAGAAATCATAATGCAGATACATTTTATTTGTTATGCATCTTGAGGTGGGGTACAGCGTAGTTAAAATACATAGACCACACAAAGGATAGATAGATTTGTTTATTGATTGATCCACTGACCATATCAACAATGAAAGACAACAATACATAAATCACTATCCTAAAGCTCTTGTAATAGTTAACTAAGATAAATTAAAACGCTATAAAAGTTTATTAAAATGGGATTGTTACAAGTTGAAAGCAGGGGGAGTAGATTGGCAAGGGACCATCAAATAGATACATTAAAAGACATAGATTAAAAATGAATATTAATAAAATGTAAAGATTATAATCTATATCTTATATACATATAAAAGTGAAAAATTTCAGTGCTTGACTCACACTTTTGTGATCAAAAATTCCTAGTTAATATTTATTATTTTTCCCCAACCTCCCCCCCCCCCAAAGTAATCAAATTTTGGCATACCAGATCCATTGGTGATGGTGTTCATAGTGCTGTCTGGATGTAGGTGAACTACAAGTCTCCCAAATCAAGGTTAATTTTCCCCAAAGACCTCCAGTATTTTTTGTTGGTCATGGGAGTTTATGTGTGCCAAGTTTGATCCAGGTCTATCGTTGCTGGAGTTCAGAGTTCTCATAGATTGCAGGTGAACTATACATCCCAGTAACTACAACTCCTGTAAATCATGGTGAATTCCTCCCAGTCCTCTCTAGTATGTTCAGTTGCTGATCAATACCTTTGTATTGAAAAGAATAGGAAAGGGTTAAGTGAGAGGCAGTGGATGGGGTCATGCAAATTCCACACCAATTGAGAGAGTAAGAAACACTGGGATGTCTGTGGTGCAGGAAACACATAAAATCTAGGATGAAATTGTCCTGGTATTAAAGCCTTGTTTGTGGAGGACATTGGCAGGGTTCTTGCCTGCAATATCATTGGAGGGAGGGATATTAGTGTCTCCTGAGTAGTGAGAGCAATAGTTTGAGGAGGATGGAGCATGTCTGTGTAAGTGGACATGATTTCCGTATTGAGAGCCAGTCTTTCCTCATCCCTTCTTTTTTTTCTCCTCCTTCCTTCCAGCATGGCGATGACCATCCAGGTCCTGCTGAAACTGGATCGTCTGGATCTGGCTAGGTAGGTGCCTCTATCCCTTTTGGTGCCTTCCTTCCCCATGAGTAGTACTTTCCTGAACTCATTCAGATCCTTTCCTTTTGGGAGGAAATAGCAACTTCTTTCAAACTTACAATGAAGATGTTTTGCTGTCCTTCCAGTGGCAGGCTAAACCTTTTACTCAGGCAGGCTTTTAAAGAGGGAAGTTTTTTTCAAAGATCGAATCAGGGGATGCTGTGGTTTTGGCTAGGAATGGGTCCTCAGGGTTTTAACTATTTTTATGTCCATTAATACTTAATTCTGTTTTGACTCGCATATGTTTTTTGGATTGTAAATTGCATTTGCATCCATTGTACTGGAAGACACTTTTTGAAGAGAAAAAGGTGGTATAAATTATAATAGAAATAAAAATATATTGTTATTATATATGTTATTATATCATATAATATAATATAATGAAACAATATATATTAAAATGAATTGAGAATACAGTTATAATGTACTGTATATACTTGAGTATAAGCCTAGTTTTTCAGTCCTTTTTTTGGGCTGAAAAAGTTTCCCCCAGCTTATACTCGAGTCAAGGTTATTTATTATTTTACTTTGTTGTTGTTGTTGTTATTATTACATTTATTATTTTATTATTGTTATTATGACATTTATTATTTTACTCTATTTATTATTGTTATTGTTACATTTATTATTTTACTGTATTGTTATTATGACATTTATTATTTTACTTTATTATTACTGTTATTATTACATTCCATTATTTTACTCTATTATTATTATTTTACTCTATTTATTATTATTGGAGGATATGTAAGCATATTTACATTGAAGAAGGTTAGAATAATGGTTTAATCAGAGTTGGACAGTCTTATCTTGAATTACAGTTTTATGTAAATATTCAAAAACATTTAACCTACTGATGCCTAAATTAATATAATTTTATTGGTATCTATTTTTATTTTGAAATTTACCAGTAGCTGCTGCATTTCCCACCCTCGGCTTATATTCGAGTCAATCCATTTTCCCAGTTTTTTGTGGTAAAATTAGGTGCCATTCTACCGCTTAATATGGGCCCAGTTGTTTGATTTTGTGTAAATTTACATGATGTGATTATGTCTGCTAGGATTGTTGGTTTGATTTTTTTGTATATTCTTATTTGGTATTAAGTTTACAATTAGGCTGTTTTATATTGTTTGATGTATCTCGTTTTGATGTAATTTGTTGATAGGTTTCTTTGTTGCCATTGAATGCTTGCCATATGTGTTGGAGGGTGGTGCAATGGGTTAAATCCTTGTGCCGGCTGAACTGCTGACCTGAAGGTCGGCGGTTCGAATCCATGAGATGGGGTGAGCTCCCGCCTGTCAGCCCCAGCTCCCCATGCGGGGACATGAGAGAAGCCTTCCACAGGATTGTAACACATCCGGGCGTCCCTGGGCAATGTCCTTGCAGACGGCTGATTTTCTCACACCAGAAGTGACTTGCTTCTGACATAATTTTAAAAAATGTGTTGGAAACCACCCTTGGGGAGATAGGGTTGTCTATAAATAAGGTATTATTGTTATTGTTATTATTATTATTATTTATGTCCGAAGCAACTTGAGAAACTGCATGTCGCTTCTGGTGTGAGAGAATGGGCCGTCTGCAAGGACATTGCCCAGGGGATGCCCAGATGATTGACATTTTCCCATCCTATGGGAGTCTTCTCTCTTGTCCCTGCATGAGAAGCTAGAGCTTGAAAGACAGAAGCTTACCCTTTTCCCCAATTCGAACTGCTGACCTGTTGGTTGACCAGTCCTGCTATCACAGGGTTTTAACCCATTGTGCCACAGAGGGCTCCTCCTCCTCCTCCTCCTTCTTATTGTTATGTATTTTTTAATTCATTATTTTATCATCATTTTCAAATTCCTCCCTTTCTTGCTCCATTTTTAGGAAGGAGCTAAAGAAGATGCAGGAACAAGATGAAGATGCCACCTTGACCCAGCTAGCTACTGCATGGGTCAACCTTGCTATGGTAAGTTATACAGTCTTGATGGCAAAAAAGGGGAAGCGGGACTGTTTGAATTCCCTTCCTTTGTGCCTTCATTGTGACCTTGCCTAAGGGGCATTGGGGGAGAAATGGTGACTGTTTTCTGTTTTAAACAAATCTCTTCCTGGCTGGAGACAGTTGGACTTGTAGGATCTGAAGCATTGGTTGTCTTCAGATTCCATCCCTGCCTTTTCTGCTCTCGCTTCCAGGGTGGAGAGAAGCTGCAGGACGCCTACTACATCTTCCAGGAGATGTCCGAGAAGTGGTCGCCCACTCTTTTGCTGTTGAACGGCCAAGCCGCCTGCTACATGGCCCAGGGCAAGTGGGATGAGGCCGAAGGGGTGCTCCAAGAAGCCCTGGACAAGGTGGGCTCCCGGCTCTAGGGGTCTGTGATTCTCTTGCCCTTTTCTCCATGAGGCTGGGTGGCCATCTGTTGGGAGAGCTTGGATTATGTCTGCCTGCCTGGCAGAAGGTGGGTTGGACTGGATGGCCTTTGGGTGCCCCTTATGAAGTAAAGATAAAATGGAGGTATCAATTCAAAACCTCAAGAAAAGAGATTCCACCTGTTGTTTTTTTGGGCAGTGGACTATGCTGCCTGGGAATCCATTGGAGTCTCTTCCTTTGGATGATTTGAAGACGAGGCTGCCTGGCCATCTGTCGCAAGTGCTTTGATTGTGGCTTCCCAGATGGCAAGGTTTTGAACTAGATGGAGTCTCTTCCAACTCTAGGAATCTCTGATTCTAAAGCACTATTTCTATATAAACCTGCTCATATCTATGAGGCTGGATGGCCATCTGTTGGGAGGGCATGGATGGTGCCTTCCTGGCTGGCAGAAGGAGGTTGAACTGGATGGCTTTTGGGAATCTATTATTCTTCAATTTCTACACGAACTTGCTGATGTCTATGAGGATGGATGGCCATATGTCAAAAGGGATTAGATTGTGTCTCCCCACCTGGCAGAAAGCCTTTAAGGTCTCTTCCATGAGCTGGCAAAGACATTGATTGATTTAGAAAGGCTTTTTGAATAGGAGCATTTTAAAGACAGGATTGTCAAGGTATTATTATATGTAATATATAATATGTAATAATGTATTACTATTATTATTATTATTATTATTATTATTATTATTATTATTATTATTTGAAACACCGCAAGATGAGTCCACAGCAGACATTCTGCCGGCTGTTGTATTGGATCACACGTCGGACACGTCGGACATAATATGTAATACATTATTACATATTATATATTACATATAATAATACCTTGACAATCCTGTCTTTAAAATGCTCCTATTCAAAAAGCCTTTCTAAATCAATCAATGTCTTTACCAGCTCATGGAAGAGACCTTAAAGGCTTTCTGCCAAGTGTCTAGGACTGTGTGATGCATCGGCGAATTATGCGTACAGATCCCAGTAAGGCGGCCTTTTGCAGCTGGCAGATGGTAATCTTGTCAGCTCCGATTGTGTTCAAGTGCAGGCCAAGGTCTTTAGGTACTGAACCCAGTGTACTGATCACCACTGGGACCACCTTGACTGGCTTGTACCAGAGTCTTTGCAGTTCAATCTTTAAATCCTCATATCGTATCATCTTTTCCAGTTGTTTCTCTTCAATCCTGCTGTCACCTGGGATTGCAACATCAACAATCCATAGTTTGTTTTTTAACACGATTGTGAGGTCAGGAGTATTATGCTCCAAAACTCTGTCTGTCTGAATCCAGAAGTCCCAGAGTAGCTTGACATGTTCATTTTTGATAAATTTTTGCGGCTTGTGATCCCACCAGTTCTTTGTCGCAGGCAGATGTTATTTGTGGCACAAGTTCCAATGAATCATCTGAGCAATGGTGTTTATTATTATTATTATTATTATTATTATTATTATTATTATTATTATTATTATTATTTCTCCCTTGGCTTCTCTTTCAGGACAGCAGCCACCCTGAGACCCTGATCAACTTTGTGGTTCTCTCCCAGCACCTGGGGAAACCCCCCGAGGTGAGTCCTGTTCTTGGCCATAGAACTGCCTTATTATAGATGGATAGATAGCTCCTTCCTCTAACTCCTTTTTGAGGTGGTTCTGACCCCCTTAAACCCCTTAATTCCTCCCTCCAGGTCACCAACCGCTACTTGTCACAACTGAAAGATGCCCATCGAAACCACCCCTTCGTCAAGGAGTACCAGGCCAAGGTAAGGGAGCCTTCTCTTCCCCTTTCCCTCCCAATTTGGGGACCCAAAACTAAGGCCACTCATCGGGACAATTGATAGAATATGATATGTATTTGATTGAAATGCCGGAATCAGCAAACAGTCCATGGAAGGGAATATGCAACAAGCAAAGCATGTACAAACCAACATGCACAAATACTTTGACTTTTATATTATACTAGCTTGAGTTCATAATGCACTCTGGAAGTAAGTGAACTACAAGTCCTACAAATCCCTCCAAAGACCTTTGGCCATGGGGGTTCTGTGTGCCAAGTTAGTTCCAGATCCATGGTTAGTGGTGTTCAACTTGGAGTTCAGACTTAGCCATGGTGATCCATGCTTTTGTTACATCCAGGATAGACTACTGCAATGCGCTCTACATGGGGTTGCCTTTGAAGACTATTCGGAATCTTCAAATAGTCCAAGAGACAGCCAGGCTAATAACTGGGATGGCATAAAGGGAGTGCACAGCTCCCATGTTGTGTCAGTTCCACTGGTTCTCAGTTCGCTATGAGCACAATTAAAAGTGCTTGCTTTGGCCTATAAAGCCCTAAATGGCCCTGGCCCAGTTTACCTGTCCAAACTCATCTCTCTCTATGAAGCACCGCGGAGATCTCCCAGGGAAGTGCTGCTCTTGGTCCCGTCACCGTCATAGATTCGATTGGCAGGGACGAGAGAGAGGGCCTTCTCAGTGATTGCCCCTCGGCTATGGAACTCCCTCCCTGGTGAGATTGGATCAGACCCCTCCCTCCTGTCCTTCAGAAAGATGGTAAAAACTTAGCTGTGGGACCAAGCCTTTGCGGTAGTGCAGTAAGGCAACAATAGGAAACTCTACCCTGCTGACCAGATCCAATATGGGTGATTTGAGGTGGTTTTAAACAATTGATTTTAAAGTGGATATAACTGATTTTAGTGTTTGTGTATATTTATAGTTTCTTTTATGTTTTGTCATTGAATGTTTGCCGTATATATGTTGAGTCCCCTTCGGGGTGAGAAAGGCAGAATATAAATGCTTTAAATAAGTAAATAATAAGTAAATAAGTTCAGAGTGCTCTTAGATTGCAGGTAAACTATTCATCCCAATACCCACAACTCCTATAAATCATGGTGAATTTATAGAATTATGGTGCTCTCCAAACCAAAATGTCCAGTTGCTGATCAGTGGGCGGGGTCATACAAATTCCACAACCATGGAGAGAGTAAGGAACACTGGGATGTTTGTGGTGGAGGAAACACATAAAATCAAGGATAAAACTGTCCCTGTATGAAAGCTGTCACTTGGGTGGTGGGCAGTATTGTGGTGATGAAGGACATTGGCAGGGCTCTTATACATGTTCATGATGCTCATTGTAACCTGCAATGTCATTGGAGGGAGGGTCATTGGTGTCTCCTGAGCAGTGGGAACTATAGTTGTTTGTGAAGGCAGGAACTTTTCTGTGTAGGTGGACACTTCAGCCACATACACACATGCAGTACAGATTTTCACTTTTATTATGTGTATAGATTGATATATGTTGTATTGTTCTATTATATCACATATCATGTAATATGATATATTAATATATGTTATATTATTTTATTATATGTTATATTATTTTATTATATGTAAATATTATAATATATGTGTCTTTTATTCTTTCCAAGGAGAATGACTTTGACCGCCTGGCATTGCAATACGCTCCTTGTGCCTGAGCCCCAAGGAGCACCAAAAAGGAAAGAACCTTTCTCTGCTGCATATGGATCTCCCTTTTTGCTGTGGACGATCGGATATGACGTCTTGGAAGAAGACGGCGTGGGATTCCCCCTTTCCTGCCTGCCGGCCATACCTCCAGTGTATATTTTTGCCTTTCAGTTAACACAAACACAAGGGGAAGGCGATTCCCAGCCCTGAAATATTCCTAATAAAATCATCCCTTCAGGTTTACCTCTGTGGCTGTTTGGTTGACCCTGTCTTCTCCAAAATACTTGGAGATTTGCAATATTTATACATACATATATACACACACACATATATATATAGATAGATAGATAGATAGATATCTTGGAGATGGGGCCCAAGCACATGTTGCGAAGGACACTCAAAACACAATATTCACCATCATTCTGTGCTTTGGGATGTATGTGCGTCTTGAAGCAACAGAAAGCAAAGGGGTTACTCTTTTAGCTATTTCCTTTGTAATAATACTAATACCTAATTCTTTTTGCCAGAGTTTCCAGTAATAATAATAATAATAATAATAATAATAATAATAATAATACATTCATTTTAGCCAAGGTTTCCAATAATAACAACAACACCACACTCCTTTTAGCCAAGTTTCCATAATAATAATAATAACGATAATAATAATAATAGTAATAGTAATAATAATAATAATAATAATGGGTTGCAGTGAGTTTTCTGGGCTGTCTGGCCATGTTCCCGAAGCATTCTCTCCTGACGTTTTACTCACATCTATGGCAGGCATCCTCAGAGGTTGTGAGGTCTGTTGGAAGCTAGGCAAGTGGGGTTTATATACCTGTGGAATAATGTCCAGGGTGGGAGAAAGAACTCTTGTCTGTTGGAGGCAAGTTTGAATGTTGCATTCAACCTTGATCAACATTGAATAGCCTTGCAGCTTCAAAGCCTGGCTGCTTCCTGCTTGGGGGATCCTTTGTTGGGAGGTGTTAGCTGGCCCTGATTGTTTCATGTCTGGATTTCCCCTGTTTTTTGAGTGTTGTTTTTAATTTACTGTCCTGATTTTAGAGTTTATAAATACTGGTAGGTAGATTGTGCTAATTTTCATGGTTTCCTCCTTTCTGATGAAATTGTCCACATGTTTGTGGATTTCAATGGCTTCTCTGTAGTTTTACATGGTGGTAGTTGTCAGAGTGGTCCAGCATTTCTATGCTCTCTGATAATATTCCAAGGTTGGTTCATCAGGTGCTCTGCTAAGGGTGACTTCTCTGGTTGGATCTGTCTGCAGTGCCTTTCATGTTCCTTGATTCGTGTCTGGGCAATGCTGCTGCATTTGGTGGTCGCTGTGTGGACGTGTCCACTACTGCATGGTATACGGCAGACTCCTGCAGAGGTGAGAGGATCCGTCTTGTCCTTTGCTGAACGGAGCATTGGTTGGATTTTCTTAGTGGATCTGTAGATGGTTTGTAAGTTGTGTTTCTTCATCTGCGTCCGTATGCAGTCAGTGGTTCCCTTGATGTATGGCAAGAACACTTTTCCTCTGGGTGGATCTTTGTCTTTACCTACATAAAAACTCCAACCATCACCCAAGTCAAAAACAAAGCACTATTAAAGCCCTGGCAGACCGTGCAAAAAGAATCTTCAAAGCCCATTTCCTCCAAGGTGAAGTGAACCACCTAAACCGGGCCCTACAGGCCAATAGAGACTCCACCACAGACATCAGAAAAGCTGATGCCTTGGTCACCTCCAGATTGGACTACTGTAATGTGCTCTATGTTGGGCTGCCCTTGAAAACGGCCCGGAAATTCCAACTGGTCCAATGGGCGGCGGCCAGGTTGTTAACTGGTGCTCCTTACAGGAAGAGGTCAACCCTCCTGTTTAAGGAGCTCCATTGGCTGCCACTCATTTCAAGGTGCAGGTGCTCACCTACAAAGCCCTAAATGGTTTGGTACCCGCCTACCTGCGTGACCGCATCTCTGTATACGAACCCACACAATCTCTTCGATCATCTGGAGAGGCCCTGCGTCGCAAGCGCGATTGGTGGGGACGAGGGACAGGGCCTTCTCTGTGGTGGCCCCCTGACTCTGGAACTCTCTCCCCAAGGACATCAGACAAGCCCCAACATTGGCAGTCTTTAGGAAGAGCTTGAAGACGTGGTTGTTCCAGTGTGCCTTCCCAGAATAGGAAACTCCTAGCATCATGTCCCAAATGCACTTTACTAGAGATTTAAGATTGTCTACATACCGCACCTATCTCCCAAAACTTATTCATTTCACCTGGTCATGGCCAGCATTTTTTAAAAAATTTAATCATTACATTTGGCCCGGCCTTAGTTTTAAATGCGTCGTGTTATTGTCTAATGTTTATTGCTATTGTTTTAATGTCTATTGCTTTGTTTTATGAGTTTATTTATTGTTGTATTTGTTATGCTGTTGTTTTATTGATGTGTTGGGCCTCGACCTTTTGTAAGCCGCACCGAGTCCTTCGGGAGATGTTAGCGAGGTATAAATAAAGGTTATTATTATTATTACTATTATTATTATTATTATTATTATTATTATTAGCTGCAAGATCAAGAACAAGCCACGAGAGTAAAGACAAAGAGCAATAATAATAGTAGTAATAATAATAATAATAATACCACTTGCACTCCTTATAGCCACACTTTCGTTTTTAATAATAATAATAATACATAACTCTTTTAGACAGGGTTTCCTTTAATGCTAATAATAATAATAATGCTAATAATAATAATAATATAATCACATTCCTTTTTAGCCAATGTTTCAATAATAATAATAATAATAATAGGAAAAAAATTGAGAGCAAAATTGACAAGGAAAAAACATGGATGTGGCTCACAAATAGAACTTTCAAGAAGGAGATGGAGAGCCTGGTTCTTGCAGCCCAAGAACAAGCCATTAAAACCAATGCCTTCAAAGCCAGAATTGAAAAGTTGACGACAAATTCCGACTGTAGACTCTGCAAGGAAGCAGGCGAAACGATGGATCGCATCCTCAGCTGCTGTAAGAAGATCGCCCAGTTGGACTACTAGCATAGGCATAACACCGTTGCTCAGATGATTCATTGGAACTTATGCCACAAATACTATCTGCCTGTGACAAATAACTGATGGGATCACAAGCCGGAAAAAAGTTACAGAAAATGAACACGTCAAACTCCTCTGGAACTTCCAAATTCAGACTGACAGTGTTTTGTAGCATAAGACTCCGGACCGCACAATCATGGAAACAAACAAAAGATGGATCGTCAATGTTGCAATCCCAGGCAACAGCAGGATTGACGAGAAGCAACTGGAAAAGCTGACACAATACGAAGATTTAAAGATCAAACTGCAAAGACTCTGGCACAAGCCAGTCAAGAGGGTCCCAGTGGTGATCGGCAGATTGGGTGCAGTGCCTAAAGACCTTGGCCTGCACTTAAAAACAATCAGCACTGACAAAATTACCATCTGTCAGCTGCAAAAGGCCACCCTCCTCAGATCTGCACACATTATTCACTGATACATCACACAGTCCTAGACACTTGGGAAGTGTCCGACATGTGATCCAATACAACAACCAGCATAGTGATCTTGTTTACTGTGTATGAATCCTGATGTGTATCAAATAATAATAATATCTAACTCTTTTAGCCAGGTTTTTTTTAAAAGACGATGATGAGGATGGTGATAATGATACTAATACCTCATTTGTTTTAGCCAGGGTTTCCATAATAATAATAATAATAATTCTTATTATTATTATCATCATCATCATCATCATCCACATTCCTTTTAGCCAAGGTTTCCTTTATAATAATAAACTTTATAATAATAATAATAATAATAATAATCTTCATTTATACCATCATCTCCCCTATGGGGACTCAGGGCGGCTTACATGAGGCCAAGACCATACAACAAATTACAATAAAATAAGATACAAGTTACAATAAAATAAACAATATCGCAGAAAAATACAGAACATATGACTACAATAAACAAAAAAAATCTCATCCCAAAGGGAACCCAGGGCAGAACACAGAACACCTATATGGCAAACATTCAGTGCCGTTATACACTGACAGGACAGACAACTCTACCTAGATAGAGGTATATAGGCTTTCCCATCTTTGGCGTCTTGGAGGTTGTGCTCGATTCCAGCCATGGGGGAGTGCTGTTGCTCCATCCTCCATGTCACAGAGCCCTGTTCACAGACTTTCTTCTTTTTTGATCGAATCGCCGTCATTTTCTGGTATTTCCTTATGGTGCCATTAAAATACTTTCCTGCTTAAGTGGTACCTGTTTATCTACTCGCAGCTGTTTTCGGTCTGCTAGGTGGGCAGTGAGCTGGGCTGAAGGTTGGGCGTTCACCCTCAACCCGGGCTTCAAACTGTCAGCCTTTGATTGGCAAGATTTATTGCAGCTGTGCTTAACCTGCTGTGCTAAAGGGACCCTAACTCTTTTAGCCAGGGTCTCCTTTAAGAATAGTAATGATGGTAATAATAATGGGTGGCCATCTGGCGGGAGGGTTTAGATGGAGTCTTTTTTTATTATTTAGGATATTAAAAAAATTACCAGCCAAGGAGAGGGCAGGCCAAGCGTCATTGTGGAAAGACGCCACAAAAGGCAGAATGCCTTTGTGCCCCCCCCCCCCCTTGCCTTGTTTTTCTGAATGGGGCCTTTGTGGCCTTTGCAGTGCCTCCTTGGCAGATCCCTTGGGCAGCAATGAAGGGCCCCTTTGTCCATTCAGCAAAGGCCCCTTTGATTTTATCGCCTTTTATTACGTCCCCTGTGTTGGGACAGCCGCTATTCATCCTTTTTGCAGCAGTTCTGTCGCCTATCCATCCACCCCTCTGAAAAGAATGAACAGAGAGAGTTGTAGTTCTCCCATTCTGTAGCCTATGGAGTTGCCTCCTTTCTCCATGGTTGAATGGGCCTCTGTCAGGAAGGATCAAATGGTGCCTTTTGACCTGGAATGAAGGGCTTAGACTGGATGGCTCTTGGGGTCTCCCCCACCTCGAGGATTCTATCAATCTATCTATTTCTCTCCATTAATCTATCTTAGGGAGTTGACTAGATGACCTTTGGGAGTCCCTTCTGACTCTAGGCTTCTATATCCATCCACATCAATATCTATCTATATTCTATCTACATATCCTCTCCATCCATATACATAATCTGTCCATCCATTGGTAGCTATATATTCTATCCATCTATAACAGTGGTCCTCAACTTATTCTATATTAATTTATGCAATGCTTTTGATACAAAATAAATAAATTTGTCAATCCTATATCTGTATGTGGTGCAAGGTTATATAATAATTATTTTTTACTATTTATAAATATTTTTATATATTTGTATATATACTTGCTGTGTTTTTATTCTAGGAAATTTATTGTATATATTTTAATGTTTGTCGCACTCGAGCCATCGGGAGAGGTGGGTAATAAATAAAAATTAATAATAATTATAATGTTATACAATACAAATAATATAAATAATACTTTATAATATATAATAATAAATAGTCTTATATGTGTTGTCGAAGGCTTTCATGGGCCGAATCCCTGGGTTTCTGTGAGTTTTCTGGGCTGTCTGGCCATGTTCCAGGCGTTTCACCTGCATCTGTGGCAGGCATCCTCAGGGTTTGTGAGGTCTGTTGGAAACTAGGCAGGTGAGGTTTATATATCTGTCGAATGTCCAGGGTGGGAGAAAGAACTCTCGTCTGTTGTAGGCAAGCGTGAATGTTGCAATTGGCTACTTTTAATGGCCTTGCAGCTTCAAAGCCTGGCTGGTTCCTGTCTGGAGGAAGTCCTTTGTCTTATATATTCCATAAATGAAACCGCAGATAACAATACTAATAATATTAGTATTATTATCTCCCTCCATGTACCAACCCGGACCCTTCGATCTTCGGGGGAGGTCCTCCTTTCACCTCTACCAATCTCACAAGCCCGTCTTGTGGGAACAAGGGAGAGAGCCTTCTCCTCTGTGGCTCCCTGACTTTGGAACTCTTTACCTGGAGAGATCAGGAAAGCCCCTTCACTAGAAATGTTTAAAAAGAACCTTAAAACCTGGCTCTTCCGCTGCGTCTTTGGTGCTTAGGTGCACACCACGACATTTTGCACCCCCCAACATTTTTGCTACTGGAGCTCGCGCTCCCAAATGGGATGTTTAGCCTCACAACTCTATTGATTTTATGAATCCCCCCGTAATTATCCTGCTCCTATTTTATCTCATTTCAGTCGGGGTATAAATAAAGTTATTATTATTATTATTATTATTATTATTATTATTATTATATAATTATATGCTAATCAAGATGGTCAGTTGAAACTTTCGCACCTAGCTCCAGCAGACAAGAGTCCTTTGTCCCACCCTGATCATTCCACAGATATATAAACCCTTTTTCCTAGTTCCAACAGACCTCACTACCTCTGAGGATGCTTGCCATAGATTCAGGCGAAACATCAGGAGAGAATGCCTCTAGACCATGGCCATATAGCCCGAAAAAACCTACAACCTACAACAACCCAGGTAATAACCTACAACAACCCAGGTAATAATTTAAATAATATATAATAATAAATAATCTTCTAGATTCCATAAATGAAACCGCAAATAAAAATATATAATAAATAATAACTTGTATGTTCCATATATGAAACCAGATAATAATATAAATAATATATAATAATAATGTATAATAAATAATAACTTGTATATGCCATAAGTAAAACCGCCAAAAATATAAATGATATATAATAAATAATAACCTATCCATTAATGAAGCCACAGTTTATAATAATATGAATAATATATAATAAATAATAACCTATCTATTATAGAAATGAAACTGTAAATGATAATCATAATATATAACAATACGATCCTCACGAATGACAGACCTCGACCAAACTTGGCACACATAACCTTCATGACCCGGTTTACGTCCTGGTGCAGTTTGGGGGAGGATGGACCATGGATGATGGGATTTGCAGTACTTTCAAATGCTTCGGCACTTAAAGACCACTGTGCCCCCCAACAATGTCAGATCATGACCAAACTTGGCACACAGAGCCCCCATTATCCATTCTACACCCTGGTGTGTTTTGGGGGAGGATGGGCAATGGATGATGGGAGATGCAGTACCTTCACTCATTTCCTGAGACCACTGCAACTGTTATCCTATGACCTATAATCACCAAACTCGGGACACAGAGCTCCCATGACCTATCTACTCTACATCCTGGTGCAGTTTGGAGGAGGATGGACCCCGGATGATGCAACTTGCAGTATCTTCACTCACCTCCGGAGACCACTGCGATCTTCATCCAATGACTGATAAAGACCAAACTTGGCACACAGAGCCCCCATCACCCACTCTACATCCTGGTACAGTTTGGAGGAGGATGGGCCGTGGATGATGGGACTTGAAGTACCTTCACTCACTTCACTCACTTCCTGAGACCACTGCAACCCTCATCCAATTACCGATAAAGACCAAACTTGGCACACACAGTCCCCATGACCCCAGAGTCTTCATCCTGATACGATTTGTAGGGGGATCGACCATGGATGATGAGACTTACAGTACCACTGCAGCCCTCATCCATACTTGGCACACATGGGACTTGAAGTACCTTCAATCGATGATGGGACTTGCAGTACCGTCACAGACTTCATGAGACCACTGAGACCCTCACCAATGACAGATCAAAATTGAACTTGGCCCAAAGAGCCCCTATAACCCACTCTAAAAGCTGGTGCGGTTTGGAAGACTTTGGACCATGGATGATGGGAATTGCAGTAACTTTGCTCACTTCCTGAGGCCATTGTGACCCACAACAATGACTGATCAGAATCGAACTTGGCATACACAGCCCCCATGACCCACTCTACATCCTGGTGTAGTTTGTGGGATGATGGACCATGGATGATGGGACTTGCAGTAACTGCGCTCACTTCCTGAGACCACTGCGACCTTCATCCAATGACTGATCAAGGCCAAACTTGGCACACACAGGGAAGGAAGGAAAACATCATTATCATGTATCTCTATACTTAGGAGCCAGTAGCTAATCCTTTCTATCTATATACTGCCCTCTTGTGGCTGCATTTAGCTCTGCAAACATACAGATATACAAAGGTCAATGGGCTGCCTTTGAGCACTGCATACATTTATACCTAGAGGCCCATACCTCGTTTTTCGATTTATATACTGGTCTCTCGTGGATGCATTAGCACTGCAAACATTCATATCTAAAGCCCAGTAGCTAGTCTAGCTATATATTGTCCTCTTGTGGTTACATTTATAGGTAAGGGTCATTAGCCCTTTCTCTCTACTGCCATCTTGTGGCTGTACCTGAACACTGCATACATACTTAGAGGCCAGCAGCTAATCCTTTCTATCTACATACTGTCTACATACTGTCTTCTTGTGGTTGCATTTATATGTAAGGGCCATTAGTCCTCTCTCTACTGCCATCTTGTGGCTGCACCTGAACACTACATACATACTTAGAGGCCAGCAGCTAATCCTTTCTATCTCGTCAATCTTATCTAGAGGCCAGAAGCTAATCCTTTCTTTCTTGTTAATCCTACCCAAATACTTCTCTTGATAAATGAAATTGGGAGCCCTGATACCACAGATACGGGGTTTGTAATTTAAATGAAATGGAGTGCGTCAATACCACAGATACAGAGTTTGCAATGTAAATGAAACAGGAGACTGATACCAAGGATACGGGGTGTGTAATGAAATGGGGGACCGATACAATGGATATAGGGGTCATAATGAAACAGGGGACCGATGCCACCGACCCGGACTTTGTAAAGTCAATGAAATGGAGTGCATCATGGATATGGGGTTCACAAGGTAAATTTATTTATTTATTTATTTATTTACTATATTTGTATATCGCTCTTCTCAGCCTTCAGGCGACTCAGAGCGGTTCACAATAGCAAAATTCAATGCTTAAAACATCATAAAACAGTTAAAAACAATTAAAACAATAACATGATAAACAATCAATTAAACATCATATAACATCTCATTATTGTCTCATAGTTAAAATCAAGATCCAGTCTCATCATCCAATTGTTCCATATTCCTATATTCGTTACAGTGCCTATTCAAATGCCTGCTCGAACAACCAGGTCTTCACTTTCCTCTGAAATGATAATTTCTGTAGGAAGGGCGTTCCACAGCCGAGAGGCAACCACTGAGAAGGCCCTGTCTCTCGTCCCCACCAGACTTACTTGTGATGCAGGTGGGACCGAGAGCAGGGCCTCCCCAAATGATCTTAACATCCTACCTGGTTCACAGGAGGAGATGCGTTCGGACAGGTAAGTTGGGCCAGAATTGTTTAGGACTTTATAGGCTAAAGCCAGCACTTTTAATTGTGCCCAGTAGCAAACTGGCAGCCAGTGGAGCTGGTGCAGCAGAGGAGTTGTATGCTCCTTGAGCGCCGCCCCTGTTAGTAACCTGGCTGCCATACGTTGGACCGTTTGAATTGAAGCATCCGGACAGTCTTCAAAGGCAACCCCATGTAGAGAGCATTGCAGTAGTCTATATGGGATGTAACCAGAGCGTGGACTACTGTGGCCAAGTCAGATTTCCCAAGGTACGGGCGCAGCTGGTGAACAAGTTTTAACTGTGCAAATGCTCCCTTGGTCACCACTGAGACCTGGGGTTCCAGGCTCAGCAATGAGCCTGGGGACCGATACAATGGATATGGGGTTCATAATGAAACGGGGAGACCGATACTATGGATATGGGGTTCATAATGAAACGGGGAGACCGATACTATGGATATGGGGTTCATAATGAAACAGGGAGACCAATACCATGGATCTGAGGTTTGTAATGTTAATGAAAAGGGGGGCATGGATACCACAGATACAAGGAAAATGAGTCTAGTGGGTATGGGGTTCACATTCGTGCTTTGTACGTTAAATGAAACCAGGCTCTTGGGAGGCTATAGAAAGGACTCTTGGGGGGAGCACTCAGACCTGTGTAGTGACCCTGCAAGTAAATACAAAACAAGACCCCTTCCATGTCCATACCAACGAAGGCCGACAGGGGGTCGTGGAAGAAGGGGTACCCAGCAAAGAAGAGCAGGTAGGTGCTGTAGGACCAGGAGAGGGTGTAGAAGGCCAGTTTCCATGCGCTCTCGGGCATCTTGGCCGCATCTTTGGGGGGCAGCTGGCACCATTCGGCAAAAGGCTGCAGGCAGGGAGACACGAGTCAAATCACCCAGTCCGAGCCCCCAAATGCTCCAAACCTCGACATTCTCTGAGCATCCAATGCAGTCCTGAGCATCCAACGCCCATTGCTTCATTCACAGGATGTTATAAAACAAGTTGCATAAAATTTCCTTCAGACTATGCATATAATCAGGTGTATATGAAACATCAACCAATTCGATATTTCAAATTAAAACTACCTTGAGGCTATATGTATAAACAGGTGTAATCAGGTGCCTATGAAACACCAATTCATTTCGTGTTTAGATTCAGGGAACCATCTCTAAGGTAACTCATTATGTGTATGTATACTAGGCCTGTGCGGTTTCGTTCGTTAATTTTGTTATTCGTTAAACATTCGTTATTTTTAGCATTTACAAATCGATATCAAAACACTTTTTCAAACCCGGAAGGGTTTAAAAATATCGAAGTGGTTTAAAAATATCACCAAAAGGAAGCGGCCATTTTGTCAATTGATGCGGAAAAAGCATTCGATAATTTAAATTGGGATTTTTTTAAGATGTTGATTCAGGAAATGGATATGGGGATGCAATTTATAAATGCAGTTAATGCAATTTATGATGTCCAAAGAGCGAAAATACGAATAAATGGTCAACAAACTGAAGAGTTTTTAATTACGAAAGGTACAAGACAAGGCTGTCCGCTATCTCCCTTGATTTTTATCATGGCTTTGGAACCTCTGATGAGGAAAATAAGAGAAGACACAAATGTTAAGGGAGTTAAAATTGGGAAATATGAATATAAGATTAAAGCTTTTGCGGACGACCTGTTAGGAATCGTGGAGGACCCTATTAATAACCTTCAGAATTGGATAAATAAACTGCAAGAATATGGAAAGGTGGCAGGCTTCAAGGTGAATAAAGGGAAAACAAAGATTTTAACTAAAAATGTAAAGAAAGAAAACCAAGAGAAAATTGCATTAACTACAGGAATGGAAATTGTTAAAAAAATTAAATATTTGGGAATTTGGATATCAGCAAAGAATGGTCAATTACTGAAAAATAATTACGAAATAACCTGGAATAAAATAAAGAATGATCTTAAAAATTGGAAATCAATGAAGCTATCCTTATTAGGAAGGATTGCATTAATTAAAATGATGGTATTACCAAAGCTACTATTTTTATTTCAAAATGTTCCCGTAATCAGAAGTCAAATAACTTTTAAAAATTGGAATAAAGAACTTCTGAAGTTCGTATGGGATGGAAAAAGACCTAGAATTAAATATGTGAATCTAATTGACAAAAAAACAAGAGGAGGACTAGGTTTCCCGGACCTAAAAGCATATCATGATTCAAGTGCTCTCTTATGGATAAGAGATTGGATGTCATTAGAAAATGGAAAATGTCTGAAYTTRGAAGGTCATGATTTACGTGTGGGCTGGCATGCYTACACGTGGTATGAAAGAGAGAAAAAGGAAAAGAATTTTGGRAATCACTTCGTTAGAGCATCTTTGTTGAGAGTGTGGTTAAAATATAAAAAKTTATTTTATAATAAAACGCCACTTTGGGTTTCACCAATGGAGGCACATCAAAGAAGATTATTAGGCTGGAGAGCGTGGCCAACGTATAAGGATATTTTAAAAGAGAATACAGGGGAGATTAAGCCTTACGAACAATTAAAGGAGGAAAATAAGAATATGTCATGGTTGCATTATCTACAAATGAAAGATTATATTAAACAAGATAATAAAGTAGGCTTTGCCTGGGAAGGCTCGATATGGGATAAAATTTTAAAGGCAAGGAGAAAAGTAATTTCGGTTATTTATAATACTCTTCTGACGTGGTCAACGGAGACTGAGCAAGTTAAGCCATGTATGATAAAGTGGGCACAAAATATAAGAAGATCTATTCAAATTAAAGAGTGGGAACAGATGTGGAACAAGAAATTAAAATATGTATATGCAACTGATTTAAAGGAAAACTGGATAAAAATGTTCCACAGATGGTATACCACTCCTAAGAAACTATCTTTGATAAACAAAAATTCTTCGGAYAAATGTTGGAAAGGYTGTCAACAGATAGGTACCTTTTATCACATGTGGTGGACTTGTAAAGARATAGGGAAATATTGGTCTATGATYCATGAAGAAATACAAAAAATTTTAAAAAGAATTTTTAAGAAGAAACCGGAGTATTACTTATTGGGATTTACTGACTCTGAATTACAACTACARGARAATGAGGATAAACTCTTTACGTACATGACAACGGCAGCGAGAATTGAATTAGCAAAAGTTTGGAAACAAGCCAATATCCCTACTAAGGAGGATTGGTTAGGGAAAATTAGAGAAATAAGAGAGATGGACGAGCTGACTTTTTATTTGAAAAAGAATACCGGAAACCCGATAAAGAGGACAGATTGGACACTTTTTGACAAGTATGAGGAAGCTGA